>PVKZ01000566.1:0-327641 GCA_004027375.1 Macroglossus sobrinus | reverse complement strand
AGTGAGGAAAGTTTAAGAGACCTCTGGAATAACATCGAGCATAACAATATTGGCATCATAGAAGTATGAGAAGAAGAGAGAAATTAAGGAATAAAGAACTTATTTGAAGAAATGATGCTGAAAAGCTTTCCTAATCTGGTGAAGGAAATAGAGATACAAGGTAAAAGCATGTTCCTTAGGATCAGGAACAAGATAAAGATGTCCACTTTCACCACTCTTATTCAACATAGTATTAAAAGTCCTAGACACAAGCAAACAAGGAAAATAAATAAAAGACATCCAGATTGAAAAAGAAGAAGTAAAACTGTCATGTGCAGATGAGATGATACTATATATAGAGAACCCTAAAAATTCCACCAGAAAAACTGTTAGAACTAATTAATAAATTCAGTAAAGTAGCAGGATACAAAATCAACATTCAGAAATCAGTTGCTTTTTTATAAATCAATAATGAACTACCAGGAAAAAAAAAAACCAGTTCCATTTACAATGCATCAAAAACAATAAAGTACCTAGGAATAAAATTAACCAAGAACGTAAAAGACCTGTACTTGGAAAATTTTAAGTCATTGAAGAAATAAACCAAAGAAGATACAAAAAAATGGAAGCATATACTGTGCTCATGGATAGGAAGAATTAACATTGTTAAAATGTTCATAATATCCAGTGCAATTTATAGGTTTAATGAAATCTCTATGAAAATACCCATGGCATTTTCACAGAACTAGAACAAATAATCTGAAAATTTATATGAAACCATAAAAGACCTCTCTCCAATAGCCATGGCAATCCTGAGAAAGAGTATCAAAGTTGGAGCTATTATACTACCTAATATCAAACTATACTATAATGCTATCGTAATCAAAACAGCATGGTACTGGCACAAAAACATAGATCAATGGTATAGAATAGAGAGCCCAGAAATAAATTTATGCCTATGTGGTCATTTAATTTATGACAAAAGAGGCAAGAATATACAATGGGATGAAGACAGTCTATTCAATGAATGATGTTGGGGAAACTGGATAGATACATATCAAAATATGAAACTGGACCACTTTCTTTCACCACATACAAGAATAAACTCAAAATGGATTAAAGACTTAAATGTAAGACCTGAAACCATAAAACTTTTAGAAGAACATTAGTAACATTTTTTCGGATATATCTTCTTAGGCAAGGAAAACAAAAGAAAAAAGTAAACAAATGGTACTATATTAAACTATAAAGTTTTGTACAGCAAAGGAAACTATCAAGAAAACGAAAAGACAACCTACTTAATGGGAGAAGATATTTGCCTATGATACATCTGATAATAGGTTAATATCCAAAATTTATAAAGAACTCATACAACTCAACACCAAAAACAAAACTAAATGAAAACAAACAAACAAAAAACTATCCAATGAAAAAAATAAGCAGAGGACCACAATAAGCATTTCTCCAGAGTACATATAGGTGGCCAATAGATATGCAAAAAGGTGCTCAATGTCAGTAATCATCAGAGAAATGCAAATTCAAACCACAACGACATATTACCTTACATTTGTCAGAATGGCTGTCATCAATAAATCAAAAAACAACAAATGTTGGTGAGGATGTAAAGGAATATTTATGTACTGTTGGTGAAATTACAAACTGGTGCAGCCACTATGGAAAACAGTTTGGAGGTTCCTCAAAAACTTAAAAATAAGACTACTTATGACCCAGTAATTGCACTCTTGGGTATTTATACAAAGAAAAACAAAACACTAATTCAAAAAGATATATGCACCCCTGTATTCATTGTAGCACTATTTATAATAGCCAAGATATAGAAGCAAACTGAGTGCCCATCAACAGATAATTGAATAAAGAAGAAATGGTACATTTACACAATGGAATATTTCCCAGCCATTAAAAAAATAAAATATTACCATTTGCAATAACATGGATGGACCTAGAAGGTATTATGCTAAGTGAAATAAATCAGACAGAGAAAGACAAATATGATATGATTTCACCTATATCTGTAATCTAAAAAACAAAATAAACAAACATACAAAACAGAAACAGACTCATAGATACAGAGAATAAATGTGATTGCCAGATGTGAGGGGTTTCGGATCGGGTGAAAAGGTAAAGAGATTTAAAAGTACAAATTGGTAGTTATAAAATAGTCATGGGAATGTGAAGTACAGCATGGGATAGTCAATAATATTGTAATAACCATGTATAGTGACAGGTGGATACTAAACTGGGGGGATCACTTTGTAAATTATGTAAATACCTAATCCTTATGCTATATACCTGAAACTAATATAAAACAATATTAAGTGTCATTTCTAATTGGACAATAAAAATTTTATTAAAAAGAAGTAATACATATAGACAGTGGAATATTACTTAGCCATAAAAAAGAACAAAATTGTACCATTAGTGACAAAATGAATGGACCTAGAGGGTTTTATGTTAAATGAACTAAGTCAGACAGAGAAAGACAAATACATGTGATTTCACTTGTATGTTGGCTCTAAAAAACAAAATAAATGAACAAATAAAAGAGAAACAAACATACATACAAGAACAAATTGATGGTTGCCATGTAGGAGGAGGGTAAGAGCACTGGATAAAAAAATGTGAAAAAATTAAGAAGAACAAATTGACGGTTACAAAATAGTCATAGGGATGTAAAATATAGCTTAGGGAATATAATCGATAATATTGAAATAACTGTATATGGTATCAAGTGGGTACAGGATCTATGCGGAAACCACTTTATAATTTATATAAATGTCTAACCACTATGTTGTACATCTAAAACTAATATAATATTGAACATCAACTATAATTGAAAATTTTTTAAAAATTTAAAAATAAAGTAATTAAGACCTAATAATTGCCTTAGGCATTCTATGTAGAAATGAACTTTTATCCTTCATCTTAGGCTTCAAAGAGCACTCCTAAGTAATTTTTCAAAAACAATACAACTAAATACACAAGGAAAAAAGAAATAATGAGCTAAAAAGATCAAAAAGTATACAAACAGATCTACAAACACTTTTCATAGTAGAATCATCACTCAGATTTTAAAACATAGATTACAAAAATAGATTTTATTATAGTAAAAAAAAAAACTTGCAGTATCTGCCACGAAGAAGATCATCTAGCATGTTATAAAAAATTCCAAAGAGAAATTATGAAAATGAAAATTGCTTACAATTTTAAAATACAATAACTTAGATGGATTTAACAGCATAGAACATAATAAAGAGCAAAAAGTAACCTGGTAAATAAGTCAGAGGAAATTTTACAGAAAGCAGAGTAGATAAATGAAAAGATGAGTTCATGAAAGTTAAGAGATCTGGAAGACAAAATGAAAAATATAGAGTGTATTTAACAGAAGTTCCTGAAGAAAAAGAGAAAAGAGCAGAGACAATGTCTAAAGATGATGAATGAGAAATTGTCAGACACAATAAAAGACATTCAAGAATTTAATGCATCTCCAGCAAATAATTGTTTCTTTAAAATTTCCCATCTAAAGGCATTATAATAAAAGTAGAGAACAAGAGACAAAGAGAAAATCTTAAGCACAGGCAAAGAAATGAGGAATCATTTTCAAAGGAACAAAGTTAGATTTATTACTGACTTCTCAAAGCAGCGATGGAAGTCAAGAAATAATAAAATGATACCTTTAATTTCCTGAAAGAAAAATACTGACAATCTGAAAAATCTACTCCCAGAGAATCTAAAAAATCTATGTCCAGAGAATCAATCAATTCAAAAAATAAAATTTATTTTCAAATACTATTAATATTAACTTTTTTTGAGATTGATTATGGAAAACAGAAAGGAGATGTAAATAACCCACATCAGACATAAAGGGTGCTATAAACCAGAGGTCAGTAAACTATGGCCTGCCGGCTTGCTGCCTATTTTTGTAAATATATATTAGAAAACAGTCCTTTCCATTAATTTATATATTGTCTATGCTGTTTTCACAATACAGTGGCAGAACTGATTAAGAGAACTGTGACAGAGATCACATGATCCTAAAGCCTAAATATTTAATATCTTTCTCTTTAAGAAAAATGAGCAAACTAAATGCATTAAAAATCTTGCAAAGGTGTGTGAAAAAAGCAAGACCCAAACAATACATGTGAGCCCAGCTTCATTATGCAAATATTAAAAGTAGACAAAACGATGCATATATTATATAAAGCTTCATAATAGTTGGTAAAATTACAAGAAAAATAACTATCACAAAAGTCAGAAGAGTGGTTGCCTCTGGTGTGAGGGTGGACATTATGATCAGGGCAGGACTCACAGGCTATGTGTGTGAGAAAGCTTTTTGATGATAGCAATGTTTTATTTCTTGACTTGGGTGATGGGTATAGGTATGTTTGCTTTATGGTTATTCATTAAAATGTACATATATATTTTCTGCAAGATTATGGATTGCATTTGGCACCCCTAACCCTCAAATTCATATGTACAAGTCTTAGTATCCATTGTGACTATATTTGGAGCTAGGGCTTTTAAAGAGGTTGTTAAGGTTAAATGAGGGCCTTAATCAATTAAGATTGGTACCCTTCCTTATAAGAAGAGATACTTGGAATGCATGCTCACAGAGTGAAGATCATGTGAGAATACAGCAAGAAGGCAGCCATCTGAAATAAAGTAGAGAAGTCCTAGGAGAAATCACCCTGGCCAGCACCTTGATCTTGGACTTTCAGACTCCAGAACTGTGAGAAAATTAATCTCTGCTGTTTCAGCCACCCAATCTGTAATATTTTATTATGGCAGCATTTGGAGACTAATATGCACACTTCCCTGACATATATTAAATCTCACAATTAAAAAATGAAGACTTTTCTATAAATTTTACATGCATTTTACAAAAAGTAAAAGCTTCATAGAGTTGTTTTCTAAATAGATAAATATTTAACCATTGCTTCAAGGAACCTTGCTTGCTTGGCCCTCATAGCTGTTCCTGCAATTTGTTCACACGGTCGTATATTTCTGTGCTGTGGCATTCTGAGATTCTGGCTAGTCACAATTGACTTGAGGACACATGTGGTTTGGACTTAGTGTGGTTGAGTTTACTTCTGGGTATAGTTAAGTTATTGTGAGTTATTTGTGGTCATAGTTTGTATTATGATATAAATGTTGAATCACAATATGAAAGTGTGTACCACGAGAAGTATTAGATAGTGAAAGAGAAAGAAGTCTGAAAAATATGAACTATAAGTATCCTGTAGGAATTTTTTCCTAATCATTTCCTATAAGCAGAGGATTCTGTTTCATAACACCTAGTGAAGAGTTGTCTCATGTCAAGAATATATTCATAAGCTGCACATATAATTATAAAAGTATCATGTTTTTCTTCTTTTTGTGAAAATTGTGCAAAACAGAATTTAGCCAAGTTCTTGTTTGTAAATCTGTAGCAGTACTACAAACAACTACATTTGTAACAGCTCAGATATGAAATAAACTTGGGAAAGGATTCCAAAATTTGACAACAATCCTAATAATTTATATGACTTCACCAACACTAAGTTATGAAGTAGAAAGATTTTTCTAAACTATTTAATAACAAAAATGTTTTCACCAATGATGCTAGAGAAGAAAACAATTATATTTCTATTCTCTTTTTAGAAAATAATGTATAAGAAATCTTTGTCATTTAAAAAACAACACAATAATATGCAGCAAAAAATGCAGAAAAGTTATAGAAATATATCAGGCTATTAATTATTCGCCTTTATCTTTTCAAGATTTTGTAATATTTGTAACTATATAAAAGTATAATATGTTATGATTTCTATTCATTCCAATATTCACTTTTCTACCAAATTTTTTATTCATAGTGTTGTTTTTAAAGAGTGTCACCTAAATTGTATGAGCATTAGGCCCCCCAAAAACTGGATCCCTCCACTAATCTAAACCATCAGATATTTGCTGTTTTTCCCTTTCTTCTCTGATGGATCTGTCTTCTCTGTGCTAAGACACATTTTTTTCCTCCAATTCTATCTTGTCATCTCATTACACAGTAATACTATTTGTGAAATTACTGTTGCACATTGATTGGCCTCACATTAGTTTATGTTACCCTTTCTGTAGAAAGAACTGTTTTCCACATATTTAAAATCTCAAAGATATGACCTTTGGTTATGTCTCCTATAGTAAAGTAGTTTTAAACTCTTAGTAATATCAACTTTCTTAGTCTTTGATTTCACACATTTGTGTTTTAATGGCTTTGGTGTCTTACTCTTTTATAGCAAAAAAATTTGTCTCGTTTTTTTTACTGCAATTTTAGTTTACTTGCTACACAGTCTAGTCATCTAAACTGAATACTCCTTCAGTTTTTATATCTCTGTCCATCATCTGCTTTACAAATATTTAATTTTTCCAATAATCAAGTTATTGAATGGCCTTGATCTTGAGACTCTAGTCAAAAGTTTAGAAGTAGAAGCAGGTAAAAACGTGGTCTCAATTTATACTTGTCAGTCAAACATAATTTAATCTACTTTCCTCTACATGCTTAAAATGATTTCATAAAACAAAAAAAGGAATTCTACCAGCTACTAAAAATTTTTTTACTTGAAAAAAACAGAAAATCTCAAGATCACTAATAAAATTACCCTACCACATACAGACACAACCACACTGTTGAAAACTTGGCATCTGATGACTTCATGGTCTTCCAGGCACTCTATGCCCAGCATAAGTGCTATGGTAGAGATTAAAGAGAAGATAATGAGAATTTCTTTACAATGTCATCCAATACTACATCTTTGTGAGATTTAAGTATATTATTTAATTTTTACCAATTTGAAGGAAACTTATATAATACAAGGCCTTCTTAGAACACTACAGGAAAGAAAAAAATGTTACTTACACATGTCTTTTTTTTCTTTTTAAACTCAAGTTTATTGAATTATAATTTACAAACAGTAAAGATCATCTTTTCCAATGTACAATTTTATATATATTGATAAACACATACAGTTATATAATCACCACCATAAGGAAAATATGAAATATTTCTTCACACCGAAATTTTTTCATGTCCATTTTTAGTCAATCCCCTGCTCTCAACCACAGGTTCTTACAAACAAGATCTGTTTTCAGTCCCTATTGATATTTCCAGAATGTCCTGTAAATGGAATCATACAGCATATAGCTGTTTGGTGCTGAATTTTGTCACATAGCATTGTGTGTTTAAGATTCATCATTGCTGAATTACTATCTGTTATCAGTAGCTCCTCATTACATTTGTTTCTTTTTTTAGTATTTCATCTTATAGACATACCAAAGTTTATTTTTCCATGTTCCACTTGATGAAAATTTGGTTTATTTCCAATTTTGGTAATAAAATCACTAAAAATATGTATAGCTTTTCTGTGAGCATATGTTTTCATTTCTCTTGGGTAAATACCTAGGAGTGAAATCACTGGATAATATAATATGTAAATATTTATCTCTATAAGAAATTGTTAACTGTTTTCCAAAGCAACTATACCAATTCTGTGTCCTCATTAGCAATATCGGAAAGCTCCAGTTTGCTTGCATATGTATTTATAGGCACTTATTACTTTCATTTCTTTTTTTCTCTAATTGAGTCTTTTCTAATAGGTGCTTCATAATAAATCAGTATTGTTATAATTTTCATTTCTCTAATGACTAATGATACTCAGCATTTTTTCATATGCTAAAATGAATAAAGTTTCACTCATGCAATAATCTTTTCTGATGAAGTGTCTGTACAAATCTCCATCTAGTTTTACCGAGCTATTTCTTTCTTATTGCTAAGTTGGAAAAGATCAGTGTATATGCTCTGAATACCAGTCCTTTATCAGATATGTGTTTTACTAATATTTTCCCCTAGTCTATTTCACGTCTTTATTATTTTTTCAATAGTGTCTTTTAAAAAGAGATTTAAATGTTTTTGATAATCTAATTTTTCTTTTTTCTTTTTTTTTCTTTTTTTGCTTTTTTGCTTTGGAGTTTTTGTGTTTTATCTAAGAAACATTTGTCTACCTCAAGTATGCGACAAGTTTTTGTATGTTTTCTTCTAAAACATGGTCTTCTAAGACCTAAAGGCCTACAAATAATTTTGACTTAATTTTTTATTATGATGTAAGGTGTAGGTCAACATTCATCATTTTAGATATAGATATCCAATTGTTTCAGCACAATTTTTGGAAAATATAAATATTTCTCCTCTGAATTGCTTTGACATCATTATCAAAAATCGATTGACCATATTATGTGTGAGATGCATTTCTGAACTTTCTGTTCTGTCCTATTGACCTTTGTGTTAATCCTCTAGTCTATAACACATTATCTTGATAATTGCAGCTTTAAAGTAAGTTAGGCGGTGTGAGTCCTATAACTTGTTATTTTTTCAAGATTATTTTAGTTATTCTAGTTCTATGAGATTTCCATGTAAATTTTAGAATCAGTTTATTAATTTCTACAAAATAAAGGCCTATTGGCATTTTGATATTGCATTGAAACTATAGGTAAATTAGGAGGAAATTTTCATAGTAACAATATTGAGTCTTCTAAGCTATTAGCGTAGTATGACTCTATTTATTTGGTCTTTTTGTATTTTTTTTTTGTCGATACTATGTAGTTTTTGGCACTCATATCTAGTAAATATTTTGTTAGATTTGTCCCTAACTGCCTTATATTTTGGTACTACTTTAAAATTTTAATTTCTATTGATTATTACTAATACATGGAAATAAACGGAGTGCCTTGAAATAATTTTTAAGTTATAAGTCTGATATCAAAATTATCCAAATAATTATAATTGAATCACAGTTTATTAACATTATTTTAAACTGGAACATATAGATATTTAAAAACTACAATTTAAATAAATGATGAGATGATTATAAATCTCATTTTTGTTTTCTTTTGGAAACTTGTCCTTCCTTTGTATAAATTTTTATGACTTGTTTTGGTTGACTTTTGATTCACAGGAGGTAAAGAAAGCAAAATTGAATTTTAAAATGCTGTCTCTCCTTGGCATTACACCCTACGTTAAGAAGCCAGTTAGGTGTCTGAATAATGCCATACAACACATATTTGACAATGTTGCCTCCATTATGTGTTAACCACTTCCAAGAGAAAATAGGTTTAATTTTGTTAGAGCAAACTGATAAAATAAGCTTTTTTTAACAGTGATTTTTCATGACCTTACTTTTCTTTCTATAAACTCCAGTTTATAGAAATATTTTTCCTCTATTTTTCAGCTGAGTGTTTTGATACTGTAACAGGATATTATGCAAATATAAATCACATTGGATTGAAATTTTTCTTTAACAGTAAGAGCAATACTCTTGCTGGTAATATAAGTGTAAATGTATTTAATTATTCTTTACCACACAGCAGTCTGAGAACAAAGCATCAGGCTACAAATAGAAATAATCAAGCAGACTGGATATGTTGAAAACTAGATTGTTAATTCAATTCATGGAGGATAAAGCAGTTAATTACCTTACAAAATCAACCATCTTAGTCCCTTATGATCTGAGATGTTGTTTGAAATGTATAAGCTGGTACCATCATCATCTCTATCTTTTACACAATTGATAGATTCCAACAGGATAATGACTCTGACATAATTGAGAAACATCTCTAAAATATGGAAGTCAAAAGTTGCTGCCATAGACAAGACACTAAGAATACAAATAAGAGATGACTAAATTTCCATAGCCATCTGTTTTTCTGCTTCTTCCAACTTTTAAACCAAAAGATGGAAGATAGATAGTAATGCAAAATGTTTAAGCTAATTAATATGTGTCTATTTGGTCCTTATTTCTTCATAGATGTGTTGGTTTAAGAAGAGATTTTAGAAATCAAGGCAAACAAGGAATAAAGAAAGCTATATATTCAGGCATCTTACTTAGCTTTCCACTGTAATAGGTATCTTATTTTCTTTTAGAGGTATAAATGAAGAGATTTTGCAGACTTTCACAAATAGCCAATGATATTTTTTCTTAAAATCATTAGCAACAATAGTTAATATATATTGATTACTTAGTCATCCAAGGCTAACCATGCCTATAAAAGAATTAATAGTATATCAATTAAAAAAAATTTAAAGCCTGAAACTTAGAGAATTTAACTTACCTGTGCAGGGACCCACAACCAGAAAATACAAGAACAAGTTTTGAAGTTCAGAGTGCCTGACTGAAGCCAGTGTGCTCTGCTATGTCCTCTCCATAAAGAATGATTTCACATGCATTAGTGGAAAACTATGTGTCTACATTTTATGCACACACAGATCTGAAAATTGGGATATTCTTTTGGTTTATGGGTAGATTTATGTGTACTTTTAAAAGGAATTTTAAAATTATCTTGAAATATCTGGGATTAAATTATTGTCTCACCCATGAGATAAATTTATACAAAAGTTAAACTTAGAAAACAGACATGGGAAATATACTAGTTTTATTTTTATTATACTTTTCTGTGCCCCATAGCATTCATCACATATAATTAACCAGCCTTCCACAAAAACATTTTTTAGTAGTTTACTATGGATAAAGAACTTTAGGATTATGACTGTCAGTAACCCAAACAGCAGTAGACAACCATTTTTCATTGATATCGAATATATTCTAATCTATAAATCATGAGATGCCTTCCCTATTTCATGTCCAATCTCATTTGATACTGTACTGATTCTTCCCACAACTTACTGTCTTACATGCACTGCTGCTTCTTATGGATTAATTTATAGGCACATAATATCCTTGCAAACATTTCGGTTAAGTAGTATCTATAAAAAGTAAGTTGTGTTGAATTGCTTCAGTAAACCTCACCTATCTGTGACAGAACATTTGGCTTCATAGGCTGGTCAAATTAATGACTTTAAAAAAACCCGCATTTGAGCATGTATTACATTTTAAGATACTCTAGCCTCTAAATTTTATCTGGGATGGTCTGAGGAAGCTCATCTGCAGACAAAACTTGAGGTTTAACCTATAAATTATTTAATCTGTACCTCAGTTTGTCTGTTTTTTGTTTTGTTTTGTTTTGTTTTTTTACCTCTTTTACTTTAAATGGTGTATTTATTTATTTAATGCCTGCTCAAATCTGGATTATGATCAACATCCAAACAAACATTCTAATGGAATTTAAAAAGTCAGTCACAGTAATATATGATGAAAGTTGCAATGTAGAGCTATACACTTCAGTATAGTAGCCAAAAGCAATATGTGGCTATTGGGCACTTGAAATATGAAGAATTTAAATTAAGATGTGCTATGCTATAAAATACATTCTGGCTATTAAGAAAAATGTAAAATATCTCATTAATAAACTCAATAATTTTTATATTTATTGCTTGTTAAAATAATATTTTGGGCAATTTTGTTGAATATTTTTGAAAACTTTTTTAATGTGACATCACATATGTGGCTAACATATTTCTATTGGACAATGCTGATGTAGTGGAAGAGAAAAGAGATATATTTTTCAACGTTGGCGATCAAAAAAAGCTTAACAGAGGAAAGCTGGAGAAAGACACTATATAAGATGCCTGTAATGTAGGAAGAGAAACTCCACTTCTGAAGACCCTACACGGCCTGATAGGAAAACACCCAAGCAAGTGGGCTTTGTAGTGGTCCACCCCTGTTTTATAATAGAAGTATGCATTGTTTTATTTTGCTTAACTTTATTGTGCCTCACAGATTTTTTTTACAAATTAAAAGTCTGTGGCAACTCTGAATGGAACAAGTCTATCAGCGCCATTTTCCAACAGCATTTGCTCACTTTGTGTCTCAAATCACATTTTGGTAATTCTCATATATTTTAAACATTTCCATTATTTTTATATTTGTGATCTGTGATCAGTGTTCTCAATGTTACTAGGGCAAGACTTTCCACCAGCAAAATATATAATTACTTGTTGAAAGTTTAGATAATAATTAGCAATTTTAACAATAAAATATTTTTTAATTAAGGTATATACATTGTTTTGTTTTGTTTTGACATAGTAGTATTAGACATAGTAGTATTGCACCTACAGTATAGAGTAAATATAACTTTATGTATGCTGAGAAACAAAAAAATTTGTGTGACTCGCTTTTTTTGCAATATTCATTTTATTGCAATGGTCTGAAACCAAATCCATAATGTCTCCAAGGTACTTGTAGGTAGTTTTATAGCTGGTATTTGGAGCTGCACAAAAAATTGGTGAAATTTATTCTAGATATAGAAATCTTGATTAAGGAGGGAGGTTTTTTCTTTTAGAGCTTTAAATATGTCCTGTCTGGTCTTTATGATAAGAAATCAGCTAGTAATCTTGTTAACTAGGTAATACTTTTTTACTGATACACTTCAGATAGATCAGGGGTCCCCAACCCCTCAGGCCATAGACCAGTACCAGTCCATGGCCTGTTAGGAACTAGGCCACACAGCAAAAGAGTAGCGGGTAAGGAAGTGAAGCTTCACCTGTATTTGCAGCCATTTCCCAGTGTTGGCATCACCACCTTAGCTCCAGCACAGATCATCAGGCATTAGATTCTCATAGGAACACCAGTCCCTGGTGCCAAAAAGGTTGGAGATTGCTGGTTATAGACTGTCTTATTAATGTGTTAAGATAAAAATGAAGGAGACAAATAAAAAAAAGTTCTGATAGGAAATCAGTGTTTCATTGGATACAGAATTTCCAGGTTAAAAATAACACTAATGTCATTTCCATTTTGGCCATAGCATATGAATATTTTATTCAAGGATTCTAGTATATAATAGTAATTTTTAGGATTCAGAATGCAAAATCTAAATCAGTTGCATACAAGAAAGATTGTGCATTATCAGGATTTGATTAATTCTGCTTTGTAAGCTAAGTGTAATTAATCTGAGGGCAGACAGGGAATCTACAAGGCCTCAAAAGACTCATATTGTTCCCTCTTAATCTGAGCCATAGACATCAATAAACAGCTATGTTATTTTTCCATAGAGATTATATTCACCTTTGAATCCTTACTACACATTTCCCAATCTCCTACATTATTCCTAATAGTTTATCTCTAGAATGCAGAGTGAAAATTTTTTGTGAACATTTTAAATCTCTCTGCCACTGTCAGCCTCATATACATTTATCTCCACTTGCTATGCAAGAGATTGGGTTGTGATGCCCACTTCTGTATCTATCTGATTAGTCTAAAGCCCTCTTTCTTTCTCATTGTTTACTTCACCTACCAAAGGACAGGACTAATTAAGAATAGCACAGGAATCAATGGAAGAGTTGCTTATAATCAATTTCTCACTATTTGTTCTTTATGTTAACAAGTCTCTCCTTATCCTGAAAATTCAAGGGAAATTTAAAAACAAAACAAAACAAAACAAAACAAAACAATAGGAAGGCAATATGCAGATTATTGGACAAAGATGTGATTTTGACATCAGATGCTCTTTTCTTTCCTATTTTTTTCTTTTTATTTCAGATATGAGGATTAATGTACAATCTTGGTTAAAATATGTGTATATATAATATGTATATAAATGTATATTAAATATGAATATGAATATCAATACAAATATAAATATAAATAAATCTGAATATGAACTTGAATATAAATATAGATAAAAATATATAAATGTATCTACAACTTCTGCCACTGTTCATGTCTCCAGGCCCCTGTTTGTAATTAAGAGGTGCCATGGGAGATTGACGGTTTCGTATTTTTGAATTTAAGTGAGTGTAGAGAGGGACAGACCTAGGAATTAAAGCAGGTGAACAGTGATATAGAGGAACAGGTGCTGAATTTATTCTCAACTTAGCCAGCATCAGAAAGTTTAATCTTTTGCAACTTGTAAAGAACAAAGATTACTTAATTAATGAAGGCTTTGGAATCCTTAGCATCTATAATTTCGAAGCAGAAATGAGGGGCAAGGTAAAGAGGGTATGATGAGGACAAGGTACAAAAAGAGGAATTATGCAGAAAATATTTTTCCTGAATTTTATCTTACCTTTTTTTTTTTTGGTGGCATACAGAAAAGAAAATATGTGATTAAACACAGTATTCAATTTGTTTCCCTAAGATCTCAAACTTTGCTAGAACAACTGTCTATAGAGTAGATTTTCTGTCACAGCTGGAAGGCATCTTAGAATTCATCTAAAGCAATAAATCAATTTTTTTAGATAAGGAGACTAAGGCTACTAAATTAAAAAAGATTTGCCTCAAGTCACACATGAGGTTGTTCATAGGCTCAGCTGTAAATGACTCCCAGATAGCCTTTCTCAACTGGACTCATCTGAATCTTAGAAAGCATGAAATAATGTGCGTAACTATTTACTCAGTTCCTCCAGGAATGATATATAGCTAGTATCATTCTAGAGTAATAATAAAGAAGTTAATTCATGACATTCAATGGATGCCTTAGGACATTTGGGCATAAGTCTCTCTAGGAACCCTGGTTGAAAAAGGCTGTAATTAACACTATTACCATCTGACTTCTCTCTATTACAAACTATGTAGGAATTGATTTCCAAATTATTTGGGGGCTGGTCCACAGTAAGTTTATAAGAGTTATAAAATTAAAGTGTGAACTCCTTACTGTTTTGTCTGCTAGAAGATTCCAGACTATGGACACAGGTTGTTTCCTCTATGACCTTGATTAATTTTAGATAAACAGTGGATAATACATTTAAAGAAAAACACCTTTGCCCCACCTTGAAAGAGAAGCATAAATTTCACTTGTGTTCTAGTCTTTGTAATAATGGCCTTGCTATAAAATGTTTTCTGAATTGGTCGGCACTGGAGAGACTGGCTAATAAAGCACTTTGTGTGCTTATTAGAGGAGAGTAAAATGCCACAGAATTAACAAGTACCTAAAAATAATTGTCAGAAACTTTTTTTCCTGTAGGAATTGACTCCTTCTCTAGGTGGGCACCCATAACTAACAGCATAGGGAAGCATCCCTCTCTCTCAGGTCATGATGATGATATTACAAAATAATCAAAGATAAACATAATCAGAAACAAGGGGCAGAATTCAACAGTGGGCAGGTCCAAGTTATTTAGGTTCATCCCTTTAGTGACAAAGGGTCACTTATTTTTCTTATAGTTTGTCCATGAATAATTAAATATCTGCAAAGGGAAGAAATAGTAACACTCCCTGAAATGAATCCATCTTTTATGTATGATTGCCCTTCTATGGAGGAAGTAACCTTGATTTTTTTTAATGCCCTCACCAAAGCAAGCTTTTAATTTAATAACTGTGTAACTACTTATTTTAATCCAGAGGGCCTGGTGTGTCAGAAGAGGGTTTTAGGTCTTTCTCAAAGATATGCTATTGTGGGGTTTGATGGAGTATGAGTACAATTCAGGATTAAGAATGCTAAGTCATTATGCAAAGTTTCTATGAGTTATTTGAAATGAGAAACTGAAATCAAGATTAAAAATAAAGGGGTCCAAAATAAGTCACTGTGGCATAAAAATTATTTTTAGTTGAAGCCTTTTGAGTTCCTAAAATCCCTCATCTGCCCAAAGCAGAGCATCCCAAAAGAACTCAATTGTCATAATTCTCCTCCCTGGCAGTCATAATTCTAATCTTATCTTCTGTGAGATGTGAAGTGGGTACTCAAACATTGTCACAAAATTATCAGATCTCTCATCTATTCAACTAAGGGTCTTCTATCTATCTATCTGTCTATCTATCTATCTATCTATCTATCTATCTATCTATCTATCTATCATCATCATCATCTATCTGTCATTTATCATCTGTCATCTATCAAAAAAGTCATTTGTTTTTTCTGTAAGTGCCCTTTCTCCTCACTTTTCTAAAAGAGCATTTTATCTCTCAAAAGTGACCCATTTCTCCTCCCCATCCTGTATTAGGATGGCATAAAAGCCTCACTTCTAACCATCTCCTTGAGTTACATTTTTCTGTGAACTCCCATGTACACGTCTGTGAATAAAACTCTATCATCTTTTGCTGTTATGTATTTTGTCATGTTAATTTTTACTCCACTGTCACAGAACTTAAGAGAGTAGAGGAAAATATTGTTTTTTCTTCTAACAAGGATCAGGGTCACAAAATCAGGTCATAACGCCATAAAGTGTGATGGCAGTACTCCCTTGCCTGTTTCTGCAATAAAGACTGAAAAAACCAACACATGGTCCCCTTGCCAGTTTACTTTACAGTTAGAAGTGATGATGTAACACTCTTCTAATCAATTAAGTAAAAGAATAAATTTTCTGAAATTGGTTTTTGCTTTCCTAATCAAAGTGGCAAAGGTACCTGGGCATCTCTTATCTTTCTTTTCTTCCTTGAATTATGGATGCAATGTTTGAAGCAGCAAACAGCCATCTGTTATCTATGAAGGGAAGGACATGATGACAAAAGGCAATTTTCTAAAGATGAAACAAAAAATTAAGAAGAGAGTTTGAGTTTGGGGCACTGATACTATCATTAAACAGGTAAGCCAAAACTATCGCTGCCTTTTTCAGGACCTTTTATTAGGAGAGAAAAATTCACCCTGATTTGCTTAAGACATTATAGTAGAATATAGTGTTAAGTTTAGGCAACTGAAATCTTAACTATGAAAATAGTTAAGTCAAAAAAAGTAACCCAGAGACCAGAATCAGGAAAGATAAGGAAAATCTGGAGACCTTAAAAAACTCATTGCTCTTGCTGTTTTATTATATTTCTCAAGAATTTTACTTGAAGTTTAACCAACTCAAGTGTCTTTGCCTTCTTTCAAAAGCCTAATTTAAGGGAAGGGAAATATATAAGCAAATTACAGTGGCTGAGTCCTGCATGTTTCCTCTGCAGCTAGTGTCTGGACAAAGAAAAACATCCATCTCTCTCCCTGTCCTCTCTTCACCCACTTCAGAAGAGACTTTCAAATCCCATAACAGCAGTTGAGTAAGTGAAGTGGGCGATTACACTTTTTTCTTTTCCTTAGAAGATCTTAAGAGTGGCTTTTTTTTTCTTTTTCTGAAAAGCTGGAGGCCTAGAAGAAATGGAAATTATGTGAAAAAATATATAAAATATTACCTGGAAAATACACTATCTATATAAAAATACTCTTTGCTAATATTTCTGCTCCTTGCAGGAGAGATTGGCTCCCCATCAGGTACACAGATAGGTGCTCTGGATGACACTGCGTCAGACACTGAAGGATTCTGTATTGTCAATATAATAAAGCAAAATAAAAATCTGAAGCACACATGATTTTTTACCCAAAAGAAATACAATAGCCTTATTTTTTAGGTCATAAAGCTGAGATTTTAATAAGCTCTTCTCTCTATCAAAATTCAGATGTTCCTGTGGCTAAAATGCAAGTTTTGGGTAACTTTCCTATGTATTGGTGATTGTCCTCTCAGTACATACTCTCTTAGGGTCCCCAGATCCCTGGAGAAGTAAGGAAAGGAAAGGAGAAAGGTAAGACCTTGCTAATATTTCTGGAGCACCTACAGTGAACCAGATACTGTATCAAGAGCTTTGTTAAAATATGTTAAAGAAAAAACAACAGGACAAAATAGAGTTGCTTATGTTAAGTTCCATGTCAACAAACTAAAACCTATTTTATAGTCTTTGTTCTTCCATAAATGGAATTTTAAACCAGTCAATCAGGGATCACCTGATCAACACTAGTTAAATCATCTGCCTGATAGATTCCTGACACCCTTTAAAGGAAAATAACTTTGTAATAACCAATCTTCTTTTTTACCTGGTATAACTTCCTTGTTCCAGCTCCCTTCTGCCTATAAAAGTTTTTCATTTTGTACAACTCCTTGTAGATCCCTACTCTTTGCTAAATTGGATGCTGTCTCATTCAGATGAATTGTTGCTCAAATAAATATGTTTTAATTTATATTTTTAGCCTTATATACTAGGTGTGGTGTGGTGGGAAAGATGTATGTATGTGTAGGGGGGTAGTATATTGGTGAGTAATGTGGAAGGGGTAGAATGTGAGGCAGAGAATCTAGGTGAGGGTATATGCAATGGGAGGAAATAGCATGGAGGAGTTGGGTAGAGCACATGGGGTAAGGAAGACAGGTAGGGCAACAGAGGACACAATATCTAGCACCACTGGAATGAGTAGGCAAGATCCCAGTACTCTGGGAAGAGACATTGATTGAATAGCAAGGAGCTTAAGAGACAGAAAGTGTCAAAAACTTAGACAAATGTTGCCACTTCCTATTTTATATTTTACCTAGGGGCAGGCTTTATAAGTTCTATGACTGAAATCCAAAATGCTCTCTCTAAACACCTCTAATATATTTAAAACAAACAAACAAACAAGACACATTAACATGCCGGGGAGCTCATCTCATCTACTGGGTAGAACTATTGTATTCACACTCCCAAAGGGCAATGCTGTTGAAGATATTTAGCTACAGAAACTAATCACTGTGTAATATAGTTTCTTCTCAATGAGAAATAGTGATCATGAGCAGGATCAGTCAAAAGGCTTGAAAAATATCTTTACTTAAATTTTTAAAGTGACAAACAGACAGAGGCCCATGGACATGGACAATAGGCTAGTGGTTACCAGAGGGTAGGGGAGGAGGGGGAGGAAGATGGGGTAAAAGGGGTCAAATATATGGTGACAGAAAGAAATCTAACTATGGGAGGTAAACACGCAATGCAATGTATATACATGCCCTATTGTTGAATTTTATGCCTGAAATACTGGATTTTGTTAACCAACATCATCATAACAAAAATAAATTAAATGAAAAAAAATATTACTCTCTGCTGATGTCACAATCCCCCCTTTCCCCCACAAAAAAATTTAGAGATGTAATTTCACTAACAGTCCTCCAAGGAAACTAAAATTACAATAGGTAAATGGCTTCCGAAGAAAAATAAGAATGCAAAGAATCTGATCAGAGGGCCCAAACATCTTTCATTTTGCCTAATAAAACTCTCAATATAAAACCATAAGAAATGCAAATATAAGAACTCAAAGAATTATAAGTCACAGCTGGGGTTAAGCAATCTTGGTTATTCAGAGGAATTCATAAAACCTATTATTACCTCAATAGAACTTGAAGGCTTTTGTCTGAATCACAGTGAGTGTCCTTTGAAATGGATTAACATGGGAAAGAATGGGTCTTACTAGAAAGTGTTTACCCTGTAGGGTAGAAAAAATTATTTGCCCTCTACCTTTCATCGTTCTTAGCTGAGACCTCCTGTAATAAAAGAGAGATTAATGTGATAAAAACAAACAGGAGTTTATTCACATGTGTTATGCATTGGTTAGATATAATTTCAAATCTACTTTTTATGACAAAAATAAAGTTGGTTTTATAAGTAAAATTGTTTTGATATAAGAATAAAGTTGTGTCAGAATGTTGTCATCAACATCTGTAGTTATCGATAAGCACTGGGTACCTCAGCTGTGAGGGGCGCAGCTAGGGGCTTATGGATAAGGACATGTTAAGAAGCAACTATGGTTAGGGGACATTTAGATTATAAGAGTTTGTGAGGACTACCTGAGAGTGTTTACTCTGGGCAAGGCCACTCTTGGCTGATGTAAATAGCTCTATAAAGACCTTGGGGCATTAGCTCCAGCCTGGGTGAAGTGACTCTTTATCTATCAGCAGGGGCAAAGACCAGGCAGTGGCCAGGTGAAGGAGATTTTCCTGCTGGCCGACACCAACACCTACACTCCTGAGCAACATGCTCTAGCAGCAAGAAACTTTAAATTCGCTTGGCAGCTAGACCTCAGCTCTTGGTTGACTAAGCGGACTCTCTCGAGAACCAACTCATAGAAAGGTACACCTCAAACTAAATTTAGACATTAGTTTTTTCATCTCCCCCTTGCCTGGAACGATAGTATAATTAATTTACCATTGGTTTAGAGTATATTATTTATTGGCTTATTAAGAGACATTATGTTATATGCTACTGGTTTGTGAAATTACTTTAATTCCCATGGCAAACCTGTGTTAAATAAATTATTGGCAAAGACAATCTCAATCTCGTAACATAATTTGCCTGCCTGAGCAAAACATGTATATTCCATGTATACATGAGATAACCAGGAAAAATGAGTAACTCTCTTAGGTGATCTAAGCCATCACATTAAGTACCATCTTCAGCTAAGAGCAAAAGAAAGAAGAGTATGGTTGAGGTAGGGTGAGAGGTCAGGTGTGGGGGAGACATAGTTATGAGAGGTTACCAGGGAAGGCATGGTCAACAATGGTAAGGTTAGTTACATAGATTTAAGTCAGTATCTTCTCCACTGATGAGTTTCTTTTGTGATTTAGTCATCCTTTTCTTCCTGATATAGAGAGGGAGACATTCTTACAAATGAGATTTCTTTTATAAAGATAAATTTCTCTTATACGAGAGTAACTTCTACTTTTGTTTTCAGAGTTTCTCTTACATCTGCTGTCTCTCAAATTAATCAGCTCAAAACAATCCTTATTATGCCAAAGAGGCATATTTATAGTGAATATTCTGTTGCCCTTCACCTCCAAGATACAACCAGAAGTTTTGTTTTGGTGTCATGGAAGCAATAATAATTATCAAGTATGGAATATCTGGATCATTTTGTTTTTGGCAGAGTATAGTATTCTCTAACTTTTACAAATCTGAAGGACAAAAGAAGACAAAATGGAGCCTTGGATATTTTCCAACATTTCTGTTTTTGCTTAACTATTCCCTAATCGTTCAAGAGGTTTGTGCACTGTGTATGTTATATGTTAAACATAGAAAAGAATCATGTAGAACAAATGTAATAATTTAAAGTATAAAAATGATTTACAGAGATGAAGTACATTTATAGGAAGCCATGCTCTGGGGAAGTTTCCCAAAAGTCTCTCTGGCCATTTATGAAATTATTTTGCTGATGAAACTTATTTTCAGCTATATCCCATGACAGTCTCTTTGCAAAAGTAATGGGAATTCTGTTTATGCTACAGAAACTGAAGTGCTGCACAGCAGTCAATAGAAAATAATGGGTATCAATTATACATTTTGAACTGCTGACTTGATCAAATTTTATAACTCCCTTCTCCAGGGGTCTTTTTAATAAATCCATGGAGAATAGTGTCATGGGTTTTATGGGACCGTTACAGTGTTTTATTCTATACATAGAAACAACCAGTTTAAGGCAGCTTGACCACCTTACAGTAACTCACATTCCTAACTACATAAACATTAATGAAAAATAGATACAGAATGTTAGCTTTTTATTAGATTTAGAAGAAGTTATCTTTGTTTCTAGAAAGAGTGCACTTAGATTCTTTTTTTCATTTTTTTTCTCTCTTTTTTTAAAAAAATGTTATTGTTCATCTCTCTACTCAGGGAAATTAGCTAGACATTTGGTTTGGACGAGGCCCAATGGTCTTTCGCTTCCTTTCTGATTTGTCTTCTCCCTGACTGCTACTTCCATTAGACAAGCTCTGACTTCTAACCTAATTTTATCTGTAAATATTTTCCTAATTTCCCATCTGTAAATTGGATATGATAAATCATGTACAATAGTCTCCCCTTAATCGTGGGGGGCATGTTTTAAGTCCTTTAGTGGAGGATAGTACCAAACTCTGTATGAACTGTGTTCCTATATATACATACATGCCTATGATAAAATTTAATTTGTAAATTAGGCACAGTAAGAGATTAACAACAACTAATGACAAAATGGAATAATTATAATAGTATTCTGTATTAAAAGTTATGTGAATGTAATCTTTCTCTCAAAATATTTATTGTGCTATTACTTACCTTTCTTCTTGTGGTGATATGAAATGATAAAATACCTATGCAATGAAATAAAATGAGGTGAATGAGACATTAAGTAAAATAAAAGCTAGTGAACAACAAAGCATTGCCATACAGAGACAGTCAATCAGATAACTGAGATGGCTGAGTGACTTGGGGCCAGTGGCATATACTGCATGAATACACTGGACAAAGAGATGATTCATATCTGAAGTGAGACAGCATGAGATTTAATCACACTCCTTAGAATAGAGCGCAATTTAAAACTTATAAATTTTTTTTCTGGAATTTTCCATTTAATGTTTTTGGACTGCAGTTGACCACAGGTAAATGAAACCTTGATATTCTTTCCTATTCTTTATTAAATTTCCAGATTTGTCCTGGAGTGTTTCTTTAGCTTTATACATATAAGAATCACCCTAGGGGGAGGGGTATTAAATGCAGATTATCAAGTCCTTTCCCCATTCTCAGAAGATTCTTATTCTATAGACTTGAGTGGGACCAGAAACTTGTATTATTAACAGCCTCCTCTACTCCCCAGTCTCATAAAGGTGATCTACAGAACACTCTAAGAGAAGCACAACCTTAATGTTTAGTACAGGGCCTGACAATGGCCTCACTGAGCTTATTGAACTGATTCTAAATTTGATTTTCTCCATACATTGATGTATTGAGAACTCTCTATACTTTTAAAGCTCTTTAAAGAGATTTTAAGAAAATATCTACCTTATATGTGGGCAGTTCCCAGTTCTGCCTAACTTATCTGAAAGATTCCTTAAGTTATCACTTAGGAATTGGTGTGTCTTCTTCCAAAGTGCTCCAGAGGAGTCAGCAACTTTCCAGGATCTTCCAGTCAGAGGTTTGCCACCTGCTGGAGTTGGGCGCTGACAGGACTCAGTCCTGTAGAAAGCACCTGGATGCTCTAAGTTGGCATGTGGTTCCCACTGCAAGCATAGACATTATTGCCAAGTGTCTACCCATATTTTTATGTGAAAATTATAGAAATGACTCAGAAAATATTTCTTCCACATACTCTTCTTTATCCCTGCCTCTCAAAAAATGTTTTAGTCTCTACGTCACAAGTTAAAAAAAAAAAGAGAGAGAGAGAGAGAAACATGCTTAGATCTCTTAAGTTTATAGTCTCTGTAGAGCTGAGGAAAATAGTATCTATTATATGTTATTGGTTCTCTTAGACATAGAGCTCATCTGCTACCTCTTGACTTTCTGGTGGAATTTCTACATGTTTTTCAGAGCAGAGATAAAACTGCCTTCTCTTCTCATTGAACAAAAAGTAGAATCAATTAAAAATGTTTTTTAGAAATTTGCTGCCTGCTCATAACATGGCATATTACCCTCCTCTCCATATGTAGTCAACTTCCATAAATGTTAAATGCACTGAGACACTGTGCACTACAGGAGAACAACACCATATGTATTTAAACTGTAAGGAGGAAAGAAAGAGAAATAACTGCTGTGGCTTTCACAATATTTTGTTGTGTGTGTGTGTGTGTGTGTGTGTGTGTGTGTGTCTGTGTGTCTATGTGTTTATTTATTCATGTCATCATACCGGTTTCTAAATATAGAAACATCAAATCTCCTATGAGACATCTTCCCTATAGCAAATCTCATTAAACTGCCATTAAAGTCTGTGTTCATTCTATTATGCCAAGGTGACTGCAGCGGATATTAAATGTTAACAATATCTTTCTTTGCGCACTGTCAGGCATTTGGGGAGAAACCAGTGAGAGTAATCATTATAGTAATAGGTTTTAACAACTATTATTTTCTTATTTTCTTTTTTACAATCAGTCTTTGCTGATTTTGAAAATGTCATTGTCAGCAAAGACCACTTGGAAAAAAATAATATGTCTGAGAAATGTTCTCATATATAATAGAGCTTAATGAACAGTTAAAAGTCAATATTTGCTTTTCTGGCCTTGGATCAAGTGCCTCAGAATGCGTTCAAAGCTATCCATGTCTAGTGCCCTACCTTTCCAGCCTATACACCTGACCCTAATAGCAAGCACTGTTACTGACTTCTGAATTTGGCAAGTATATGTTTTAGCCCTTATGTTTTTGCTCATACTAACTTCTGCTTTTAATTTTTTTAAAGAAATCTTAATTCCACCCATCTTCGGAAGTCAGTTTGAAATAAGGCTTATCTTGGACCTCAAAGTGATTTTTTTCACCTTGATTCAATTGACAGCCCAAGTCATTACAGATCAACTTTCATTTTGACTTATCATCTGTTCACCACAAGCATTTTTGGGGCCACCAGCCTGAGGAAGAAGGAAGGAATTCAGTAATTCTGGGCCTATGCCTTCTCCATGGCAAGAACTGGCTTTTCTACTCAGCAGCTCCCTGGCATATCATTGAGGATGGGGACAGGATGCTTTTAATTCTCACAGAAGCCAAGCAGGTTGGCCTAAGAGTTTCAGCAGCAGGACCCTTTTATCTGGTCATTCCTTATAACTTTTTTAAACCTTCACTATTACCTTTTTATTACTGACATATTGAAGCCCTACGTACATGTGCCGTTCTGGGTGAGCAAGTGGTCTTTTTCCCTCTGACTCCTTGCTCCCTCTTAATGTACACACACACACACACACACACACACACACACACACACACACACACATGCACAGTGCAGCAGGCCATCCTTACAGTTCTTGCTCTGCTACAGCTTCTGGTCATGCTGGCAGGTCCCCACCTTTGGGGAGAAGGGTGCACCAGTTCCTATGGCTCACCTGGGGCCTCTGTTTGTTTAGAATGCTGATTCTCCTCTGAGCATCTCTGCTTCTGCTTGCCATGCTGGGGGCCAGTCCCACTCCTTTCCCAGAATTCTGGTCCCTGCTGTGCTAGACTGAGTAGTGTGGGTTACCATCTTTCCTACCATTTTTACTCTTCCTTGTTCTTTTTTTGCAGTTTCTTTTATTATTTATCTCTACTCCACTGCTATATTTTCCTCCTCCTGGATTCATAAATCCATGCATATCTTTGTGACCTCAGAAATGGACACTCACTCTTTGGAAGAACAGGGTTATGTGGATGAATATTTACCTCACTAAGTGAAGTCCTCAATTTGCTCTATATACATATCTGTGCCTGGAGACTAAATAAATATGAGTTGAGGTCAATCATTTCAAAGCTCTCTTTTGAAACCTTTATAACAATTAGAGTTGCTATTTATTTAACTTCTATTAAGCTGCCAGATTCTTTACCTAAATTGTCTTATTAAATACTTGTAACATTACCATAGGGGCACATATCCATTTTTTTCTGTTCTATATGTGAGAAAACAGACTCATAGAAATTAATTGATTTGCCCCAGGCCACTCACTTAATAAAAGTCAGGGATCAGATCCAAACTCAAATCTTCTGACTCTGTAGTATACCTGCCATTTCTGTTCTGACAGGCTTGTTCCTGAGTGAAGAGCAAAGTCCCTAGGAAGACATAAATTATAACTCCTGGTTTACAAGGCCAGTAGTTTAATTCCATCAGATAGAACCTCAATGTTAAGCAGAGGCTCCCCAATTATCTGCACATTTTGACCAATCATGTTAAAATTTACAAAAACAGGCATTTTATTTTCGATTACACATTTAATTATTTGTTAATTATCTATGTATTTTTGAAAACTTAAGCTATACTGAGATATTTCCTTCTGAGGCCCCGTGTTTTTATTCATAAATCTGACTTTTGACCCAAATACATAGAGTACACAATCTCCTCTAACAGTTTAAATTAAAATATATCTCTCCTACGTAGGCAATTTGTCAGCTGAAGGTTAATGACAGCAAAATGTTAATGATCGAACGGCAATTAAATGTATCATATTTTTAAACCAAACTCCCTTAAGAAGTATTACTATATAATTACACTCTAGGAAACCTACATCGTCTATTAAATCAAAGTCAGAAAGACCATCCTTAGCAGCGACACATTTGTCTTCTATCTTTCTCTATTTGATTTCACAAGTTTCATAAATCATTTAGCAGCTGCAATTGTTGTCAAAATGTTTTGGTTTCAAATGCAAATATGTATAACTATTTATAACTATTGTTTTATTCTTAAACAATGAAGAACTGTGTTGAAAACAGCAGCTAGGACTGCCAATGCTTTTAACTTAGCCTGATATGAGCCATCAATGTGGGACCAGGATCCCCTCAGCAGCCCCTTCCCAAATTCTCATTTGAGAATATGTAGTCCTCACCAGTGGGCATGTACCAGGTCAAAAGTTGAAGGGTCAAATTGTGTTCAAGGGTCCCTGAACCTAATTGAATTGGATGGACTTGGTCTTTGATAAGTGGTCCTCATGCCAGATGAGAGGTACAAGTGCATTTTTTCAAGGCACTCCAAGATTTTCAAAGACCTTGAGAATTATTATCATTCCAGTTTGTAAAAAGGGAACATGGTTCATATGGGAAGACAATTAAAGTAAACAGATTCATTGACGCTCTTTTACATTTTCTTCCCAGTCTCTTTCTTCTAGCTGGGACACTTGTCTGTGGATATACCCTGTAAACCAGGCAGACAGTGAGAATGCAAAGCAGTCCCAGGCTCTCACAGGTGCACTCTTGCCATCTTTATAAGAAACAATACATTAAAAAGGATTAATTCATCAAAATTGTCTGAAAAGTTTGTTTTCAAAAGGAATCCAACATGACTTACAAAAATGTAGAAACTGCAATGATCATAAAATAATGAAAACTATAGTTGGAGAAGAGAAAACCAGATATATGTAGGCTAATAGAATTACTGCATGTGAACATTAAATGTTGTTCTAAGTTTCTAGAAGGCTTAGAAGAAAAAACACAATGTTATGTCCACCATTCTTATCATCACTTTTTATAGTAAAAGTAACATGTAAAGTCCTTTTCATATAAATTTTGAGGATGAGGAAAGCATAATTCTCCAGAATTGTCAAAGCGATATTTTTTTATATATTCCATTTCAATCTTTATTCTTGTGGAAATAACCTTATATAACCTCCATTCATAATATTTGTAAAATTTTATAGTTTTCTTCTTCTCCCCTCCTCAATACCCTCATAACCATATGTCAGGTGAATTTTGACAGGAACTAGATCACTAACAGTTCAAAGCTGAGCCCCTGAAGAGTATCTGTGGTTTATATTCCAGGTGTTGCTGGAGGCTTAGCTCTCTGCTTAGAGCTGTGGTTGTTGACCTTGATGGGTCACTAAGCCCTAGGAAGCTTAGGGAAGCTAGAAAAATTCTCCTTAGAAAATGTGTACTCATACAGATATTTTTTTTTCATGCAATTTTAGGAAGTTGCAGAGCCTAGATTAAAGATCTCTAATACAGTGCTAACTGCAGTACAGCCTGCAAACAGAAATGAGCTCTTCTCAAGGCATAACTCAAAACTAATAATAGACAAGGCCAGAGATAACTCTTAGGATAGCAAATAAGAGTGATTGTCAGAGGTCCAATGCTTTGGGTGCTAAAGCACTCTTTGTCCTTAGTCTACACACACTGCTGGGCCTGCAAGTCTCCCTTTTGTGTTTTTCTTTTACCCTCCTAGGTCTTTTCACCCACAGTTAGCTAACAATTAAATAGAGTATGTAGAACACAAAGAGTGATTATCATAGTCTTGGAATCCACAGGAACTCCAGAGCAAGGGACAGATATGTTTTAACATAAAGAGAAAGGGAAAAATGGTTAGAAAGCAAAAAAAGATAGATCTAAGAAGCAACCATTCTAGAAAGGACTCTACTTTGAATCTGTTTATCAGTGTGTGTTTGTTCTGGAGATGGGGATAGGTAACTGGGTTACAGAGGTCAGAGAGAGATGTGCTAAAAGACAAACTTCGCCTAATACCAATCTTAGTGGGATATGCTACACATAGAGTTAGAGCAATGCTTATAACTTTTCCAACTCCCAGTCATTTGCAAGGCAATTAGGATAACTGTTAAAACAACACTATCTTTGATAAAAGTTTAACAAAACTATTGAATGAACCACATTTGGATTTTTTTTTTTTACCTACAATTAAAATCCTTTGTATTTTAAAACATTTAAAAATAAATAATTGAGTTGATTTTCTTTATGGAAGACAAGGTTAATCCCTAATTAATTCAGCACCAAAATTTTCTCTTTCCTATATATAATTTTAATACTAGATTTTCAAATCTGATCTTACAGAATCTGGAAGGTTTCCACCTCCCTGCACTTAATAACTGTGTCTGTTAAAATGTCAGGAAACTTGAGACATTCATAGCAGATCACTTTTTCAGGAGATTCTTGTCTTTTAAGAGAGTCTTGCCTGTCAGTCACAGAAGATCTGTAATGACTGACCTCACTGGAAACCAGGTCTCAAGTGACTGAGAATATCTGACTCAAATTTCCTTTTCCAAATATGTCCCTTTGCAGCTACAACAGCACATTCCAAGAAATCTGTCCTTCTCTACAAGGATCTGGCCCAGCCAGAAAATCCTGGCATTTTCAGAACTGAGGCTCCTGGGCTCACAATGGCTTTGTTACTTCTTTAAAAGTAAAGTTATTTGTGTAATCTTAGCCAAGGTCTTCAGACTCCAAGACATTTATTAGCATAAAAGTCAGACAAATGACAAGGCCTATTCAGAGACTGTAACCACAGCCACATCCAGAAAACAGAGGGTCTTAGTACACATTGTGTAGGTTGGTGCTGTGGCTCTGCCTACAAGCGCAGCACCTGGGCTCAGGTCTGACTGATGGGAACGTGGAACATCCAGTCTCTGAGACTGAAGCACCCTCCTCACTGAGTTTATTATTTCTTTGCTTTTCAAGGAAAAGGATAACACTACTGACACTTTATATCTAATGAACTACTTAAAATTCGTCTCCAGTACCTTCCATATCCCTGTTATGGAACTAATTTCCCCAAAGGAAACATAATTTGAAGTGTCTGGGGCATCTGAAGGAACAAGGCAAAAAAGCACATTCTATGTGAAAGCCAAGCTGGCTTCTGTTCAGGCAGCTCCCAGGCGCAGGGAAAACGTGTGTTTCTTCCAGATGGCTCCAGGCTCTAGGGACACATTTTTGGCCTCTGCCTCTATCAAGTTCTCCTGTATTTTCACTGTTAATGACTCAAAGGGGGGCAGTGGGTAATGTGTTAGGGGAGAAAAAAACTGACGATGAATCCTGCTGATGCACCTTTTCTAGAAAGAGCAGGAAGCTGTCTCTTGCTTGGTATGCCAGGCACGCCTGTTTACCTGTGTTTCTCTCCATTCCCTGGCTCCCTGGCTGGGAGGAGCTGGCGCTCGCACCGTCCCAAACTGCCTTAATGAGGAGAACGCTGTTGCAGGTGGTCGTTGTGAACGTCTATGAACTGCAGCTTGTAAATTGTTGTGAGCATTTAATTGAGCTACAGCTAATGTTTATAGTATATGTAAAGAGGAGAGGATTAATGGTTGTTTGATTACCTTTAGATGGTTTCTTATTATCTTTTCCTTTCTCTTGTGATGTTTCCTCAGAAGTTACAAAAAGCAACCAAAGCCCCAAGATAAGACACCTAAATCATCCGAGTCTTTGGATTTGCAAACAAAGTGTCCTGAGGGTGTTTCTCACAATCATTCTTAAATATGTGTATATAATGTAGGGGCACTGGGAAAGCAGTTAATCAATAAGGAGAAGCTACCTGCCGCCCATAGCAAAAGAAGAAAAAGAGATGTTTCCAGTATATTCATCATAATTTCCTGAGTGGTATCAACTTGTGTTCTCATTTCCCATATCTTAAACTGAAATTAGGCTGAGGGAATAAAAGTTCACCAAGAATTTTTTTTTTAAACCAAACCTCGAGGCTCAGAATTTTTTAAAACAAAAAGGTAAATAAATCTTAAAATTTTTTGTCTTAATAAAGCTGAGTACAAATAACATTTCCATTATCTCATCTTCCCTATACTCCCCATTTTCTGGGGATGCAGAATGCTATATGCCAGACCCTGTATTGCTCTGTTCTTTACAAATTTCTCAAGGCTTAAGTCACAGAAAAGGTCTTT
Organism: Macroglossus sobrinus; assembly: GCA_004027375.1. Taxonomy (NCBI): domain Eukaryota; kingdom Metazoa; phylum Chordata; class Mammalia; order Chiroptera; family Pteropodidae; genus Macroglossus; species Macroglossus sobrinus. The sequence goes on along the minus strand of PVKZ01000566.1, from coordinate 297,952 downwards.
TTCTTTTTCTTTTCTTTTTTTTTAATAGTATGACTTAAATCTAGAGAATAATTCCCAAATTGCTTTCAATAAATCTGACATTTTAACTCTGTTTTCATAAGAAATTTGGGTGTATGTAAATATTCCAACTCTAGATTCAGGTTCTTCTTTTTGCTATAAACCTGTGCTCACAGCTGCTAAGAAAGAAATTTCAGCATTTTCAGAAGTTAATCTCCAAAGAGCTATCTTCTGAAAGGACTCAGCAGAAAACATGCATACAGATATATAGTTCTGATCATTTTGGGGAGTGAAAATGACCCGGAAAGGTAGGCTAAGGTGCAGATCCGCAGAGGGCTTAAACTTTTTCCTCTAGATCTTAGCCACAAGTAGTGGTCTCCATCCATACTCTCATTAATCCTAAACAGAACCCTCAGTTCTTCCTCTAAGTGTACCCCACAGCACAGGAGCAGAAGCAGCATCTTCTCCCAGGAGGCCAAGTGATGCCTTTTTAAGTCATCCTAATCAGACAACATAAAAACGAAAAGCAAATACATACAATAAGATTTTAAAAAAAGAAAAAATCTTTAGAATAATATTTTTTGGTCCAGGCATATGTATATAATTATATATAATTCTAGCTAGCAATTTTCTTAGATACCTGAAAGAGAGTGCTGAAAAGACATATGTGATTGAAATTAGCTGTTATCTTCAGGATGCCACTGGATTGCATGTAGGATAATGAATTAAATGAAGTAGAAACCATGGCCTGAACTGGAAATGAGCTTCGTGCCTAATGTAATTAATCTCTATTGAAACAGCTAAGCCATTTAATTTGTGTTGCATGAATAATGAAATAAAAGGGGCACATATGAATTAACTTTTTAACCAGCAGAGAAAATGCAACCTCCAGGCTTAAAAATTGATTGGGATTTTCCCGACATCTCTTTAGAGTTATGAGTGTCAGCCACAATTCCTTTCTCTCACTGGTTGGTCACGAATTGCTCTTGCTTTTTGGCCATTCCTAGGCCATTTAGACTTTTTAAAAATCAATATCACAAGGATATGTTTTATGCAGTGACCAAAGAGTGTGTGCATAGCCAAAGAACTGCTAGTTGTATACCCTTCCTCTGCAAAGTATTTAGCTTTCTCCTTTCAAAATTTCCTACCTCTTAATAATAGGAGAGAGCAGGTAGGAAAGTTATTTTATCACTATTGTCACGTTGGTCTGTGCCTCTGAAACCACCATGCTTTTTTGAAAATGCTGGTATAGCTACACTGGGCTCGCAGATCAATGTCAGGAAGGCCTTAACCTCTACGTTATTCATTCTAAGCATAGAAAGAGCCCCCCATCACTTTTTAAGTTCCTTTGGCATTGAACACAGTTTTACTAAAGACTTAGTGATAGCACATGATGATTATTAATTAAAAAAAGGAAACAAAAACCAAGCCTAGTGCTAAATATCCTAGAGTCTGGCTACTATGCCCTTCCACCAGCATCTCTGCTGGCTTTCTTTCTCCTTAGCCTGCCACCATGCTGCAGGCACTTGTCTCATCTTATCCTCTAACCAGATATTTGGGCAGAGGTGGGAGAGTGAGTAGTTAAATAATATTTCTCAAACAAATAAATATTTTCTTGGATAGTCCAACCTAAATTTCCACTTCGAAATGTAGAAAAAAGTTTATTTGGAAGAACACTGATTTTTGGTAATGTTTGTAACATAAAAATGTGCTTCTCTAGATTAGATAACTTTTGTTTCTCTTTGCTATCCATCTCTTTCCACATCCTTTTTCCCCTTCATCACTGGAACAAGCATACTTAAACACCGCTGCGTCATTGAAAAGTACAGAGCTCTGACTATCACAGTCTAAAAAAAAAATATTCTTAGAGGGAAATATTAGAGTCCAGAGGCAAGAAAAACCAGGGAAAGGGGGAGAGTTGGTGGTATATAAGCACAAGTGAAAATGCTATCAATTATAGTTCAGTAATACAAGTTACTGAGTGGTTTTAGCTAAGTAGAAAAGGCAGCCTCTGAAGGTACAGTTTACTGGCGTTCTGGTCAGGAATCTGCATCCTAGCTTTTATACTTTCAGTGATGGACATAAAAAAGGGCAAGGTGACCACTCAGGTCACTCTCTGGACGAGAGTGGCAGTCTAGTGTTCCCAAGGTCCAGAGAGTTTCCTTACACCCCTTCTTCACACAGAGTTCTTTCACACAATTTTTTTTAATTATCAAAGGAGCCTCAGAGGTGAGAAATCACTGTAGCACTTTCTGTTCCACCTTCCATTTCATGACCTTCTCAGCTGCAGGATGTCCTTCCTAAGAGGCCAAAGCACCCAGAGACCCACATTGCCTACTTAATTGAGCCTAATTCCTCATCAAATATATGTACTCTATACCTTTCCTTTCAACTAGCTACTGGGCAGAATAAAACCTTAATAAATTTGTCCACACTAAGGCTCTATCTATTCTAATATAATTCTTCTTGGTCAAAAGAATGAGTCTCCAAGTGCAACATATTAGGCATTAATAAGAGAGAAGCTTTTTGAGAAAAACAGAGAAGAGCTTTGTGTCCTATCCCATGCTCAGGCAAATATGTAGCCAAGTATCCCATCTTCAACAGAAAACGACTTGTTGGGAAAAGCCTCTGACCTGTTCAACACAGTTAGTTCTACCTTGCTCATCATCAAATGTGTGACTTTTGAGAAAAGGTTATAAAAGACATTACAGCCCCTTGCTTGGTATCTCTTTTGGATCACTCACTCTAAAGAAAGCCAGCTATCATGTTGTGAGGGCACTCAAGCAGTCCTATGGAAAGGTCCGTGATCAAGGAACTAAGGTCTCCTGCCAATGGCCATCTTGAAAGCAAATCAAGTTCCAGTAGAGTCTGCAGATGATTATAGCCCAAGCTGACTTCCTGATAACCACTTCATGAGAGAACCTAAGCTAGCATCACCCAGTTAAGTGGCTTCTAAATATATGACCCACAAAAAGTATAAGAGTATAAATGTTTGTTGTTTTAAGTGGCTAAATTTTCAGGCAACTTGTATACAGCACTGATTTACTAATAAAAATTTTAAAATACATATTTTATGATAAAAATATGTAAACATATACAATTATATATATGCATGTGTTTTTTCTTGTTCCAAAAAGATTCAGGCACATTATGGTTAGTCTGATTTGCTCAGGGAATGACCAAATTTCATATGATCTTTTTAAGCAAGATTTTTAGATGCCATTTTTATGTCACATTGTGCTACAATGAAGTTTGAATTTTCTTTAGTTTAAAGAATATAACATATATTTCACATTTTTGCCTGCCTACTTGTTATAAACTAGAAAAAGCTATTAATATTATATTTAAATAAAACTTACCAATAGCATAGAAAATTTAGCCAATTATAGTAAATTATATGTGACTAAAATTTAATTCAAACAACTATATTTCTCTTTACATTTTGGTTTCTTTTCTGAATATAAGTGTTTCCTGTAGTTACTCAGAACAGTGGAAGGCAGTTATAGTGGTTTCACTTCAGTTGAACAGAAAAGATTTGCTTAAATTAAAAAAAAAAAAAACTCAGATATTCTACTTTTTAATTATTATGTGTTTCCTGATTTGGACTGAATAATCTAATTATCCCAAATTTTATTCCTCATTTGCAGAAAATGAGGAATCTACAGCAAGAAAAAAAATGTCAAGCGAGTCAAGAACTGGTGGTATACAAAGATGTCCTGTTTATGTCAATAAGGAGATATCAGAGCAAATGAATCCTATTCTCTTCCTCACTGGTCTACCACAGTTATTCTGTCTTATGCAAAATTTGAAAGTTACTTCCTAAATAGCATATTCTATGTATTTTATTCCTTGAATAACCCAATTAATGTATTCACTCACATTTCTCCTTTTTAATCTTGGAATCAGGTACTTTGCAACAACTTGAAAAACCAGATATACTTGTTATCTATCCAAAACTTAATGACTTAAATAACAATAAAAGTTGATTATCTCACTCAACAGATCAAAAATTTAGAAGCAGCTCAAGTAGGTGTTCCTGGCTTCAAGTCTTTCATAAGATTTCAGTCAAGATGTCAGCTGGGCCTACGCTCATCTGATGGCTTGACTGAGGTTAAAGGATCCGCTTCCAAAATGCCTCACTCACTTGGCAGTTAGCAGGAAGCCTCAGTTCCTTGTCACTTGGACCTCTCCATAGGGTGACTACATGTCTCATGACAAAGCAACTGGCTTTCCATTGAGTGAGTGTATTCAAGAGAGAGAAATGCAGAACAGCAATGTTGAGTCTCAGAAGTCACAATAATCATTTCTGTAATATCCTGATGATTACACAGGTCATCCGTACTGACTATAGATTTTAGGACACCATGTATATATACTATATATCTCATAACCATCCTCAAAAGGATCAGGGGGATGCATTCATCTTCAAATCCATTAAAATTTCTTCTATAAAATATATGAATAATCTCATTAGTTACTTTTTTTTTAACCTAAGGAATTTACCAAAAATTTATTTTTAAAAATCTAATTTGGATTTCAGAATTGAGGAGAAGTACAATTTATATTTCTGTGGGGTGGTACAATTGTAGGGCAGTATAATTCATATTTCCTTTTTTTGTATGTAAGTTCACAGCTGAGTTTCACAACACTTATTTTAATACATATCATTTTTAAAAAAGTAGTCTAGTTCCAATGCAGAGTCTACTAGAGTTTTATATAAAATGGTTTTTACTGCGTAGATTTTAGAAATAATTTAAAGTATTACTTTGACTTAATGAATCTTGATATTTTATTCAGCATTATAAAAACATTCAAGATACAAAATATTTAATTATAAAAAATTTACATTATTAACTCTAGCTATTTCTTTGTGAAAACAAAGAAAATACACACTAGACCTAGAAGCAATGAAAGCTACTATCTCACAATTAGGAATGATTCAGGGGATGGTATGCTTTTAAAGAGTACTGTAAATTTCTTTCTTTTTAAGCACCAGCCTTTCAAGAAATGATTATGTGCCTTGGAGTCAAATACATTCAGATTTGAATTCTTACTTGTGTTTGACCTTGGGCAAGTGACTTAAACTCTGTGAGTTTTAGCTATAGATAGGCAATGACATGAACTTATCTTTCAAGTTAATTAGAAGGATTAGGAAGAGTAATGTTATTAACATGGATTCTATCAACTTGTAGGGGCTTAAAACGTTAGCTTTTATTGTTATTTAGGTAGCATCATCTCTGAAATTGGGGTATAAATCTTCTAGATATTGAATCATATTTAAAATACACTTAGGAATTAAAATCTTTTACTAATTTTTTTTTTTGAAAACAGAAAAATCTTTTTGTAAGGAAACTGATCTTCAAATGAATAATGGGGTGGTCTAGATATTTAAACATTTGGTTGGACTTGACTGCCGTATAACACGCCCATGCCAGCATTGGGTAACTGCAGCTCTCATAAAGGAGAAGAAAAGTTTTCTTGGACTTTTACTCTGTCTCTTTGAATTAACTTATAGATAAAGGAGAAGCTGGGCCTGTGACAAAGACAAGAAACATAAATTTCTCCTTAGATAGAAGCCAAATGTTTACATAGAATTTGACATTATGTGATAAAACTTTTGTTGTGTTAATAAACCTCATTTATATGCTGATAAGATGTGCTGTTGGTGGCAGAGGGATGTTTTTAAATTAATATAAGGGCAGCTGTTTTAATTTACCACAACCTGATCAGCCCAATGGATGTGCTTTTCTTACCATAAATTTAACTCTTGTTACACTGTTTGGGCAGATAATTAGAAAGCACAAAACCATTACTCCCACATTGAATACAATATGCATTTTGTTTTCAGCCATACTTATTTTAACAGTCTAAAGAGTAAATCGAATTTACCATATAATTCTTACTGAGGTGCATGCAATGATATTACATCACTGAGACAAAGGATGTCAGAGATGATCTGGTTCAACCTTTTCATTTTACCAGTGAGGAAACTGTTCCAGAGAAGGGAACGAATTTTCTCCAGGTCACAGGGCCTCTGTGAAGCAAAACTGGTGTTGGAACCAGTCTCCTGTCTTTCAGTCTAACTCTCTTCTCTCTGACACCAACACAGAGTGAAATGTAGTAGCATTCTAATGGGAGAGACTGGGTTTCTTTTTCTCATTCATTTAAATTTTTCTTTAAATTAATTAAAACATCTTGCCAACTTTTCTATGCAGTGTAAATTATCTGCTGAGAAACTATAGCATTTGAAGAGTTTCTGAATAGAAATTTCTTCTTTTCTTTTTATGCCCTCTAGGCCAATTTCATTCAAAGAGTATTACAATGAGCTCATGCCCCTACTTCTGATAACTCTCCACTCCATCTCAACATGAAAAATACCATTGGTGAACTAATTCATTCTAATACATTACAAGTATCTACCCTGGTGGAGGCACTATTCTAAGCGATGTACATACTGCCATGAGGGCCAAAGAAACTGAGACCTTACATTCTCCTCACAGAATCCTAAAAATTCTTTTGACAGTCCAGTGCATGAAACTATTTTATGACTTCTGCTGCTTCCTTTATGGAGCTCTATCTGACCACAGAAGCCTTAGTCAATCTCTCCCTCTTCTGCACTGCTTTCATTGAAGTATTTATTAAAAAGAGAAAAAAATTAGCTCCATCTCAAATCACTATATCACTATATGAGTAAAAAATCTATATTTTAAACAGTATCCCAGGTTATTCTCAGGCACATCATAGTTTGAAGTCCCAGAATCCTACAAAAGTGCATGACTGCTCCATTTGCAGGACACTTAATACATGGCTTCATTTTACTATCTGTTATTTTATAAGTGAATAAAATAGTTTATCTATTGTACCATTGCTTTCATAATGATAGCAGCTCTAATTGCTCTTTTTTTCTGTATGTCTCACAGTACTTAGAACCATTTATTAAATATGTTGGCTATACAATGTATTAATGATTCCGGAATAAATGTGAGGTGACATTATTCAGTCTTGATATGCACTTCTCCCTGGGAAAGCAGCACAAAATCTTATTTTTTAGTCTTAAAAAGTTTACTATGTAAAGTTGCCAAAGCTGACTGGAAGCTTTCTGAGGATACTAATATGGCTCTTGCAATCACTCTTTTCTTCTTAGCTATCCCAAACTTATTGGCTGTCTCTGATCTTGCCCTCAGCTCACGGGTTTTGCTTTTAGATGACTGTGCTCCAGCTCTAGAGTAAGGCATGTAGCTCAGACATCAACTAATTAGCATGATCCCATCTATTGTATATTCATGGGTAGGTATGATTCCATTATGGCCAAGGAGATACGAAGAGAGGTTGGCTGGGAGCTTCCAGAACATGAAACTTTTTGTATGAAAAAAGAAGCATGTAGCTTTGGTGTCCATCTTATGTCTTTGACAGCAACCAGCCATATCATATGGCAGATGTTGCAGAAGGCAAAGTGGAGATTGGAAGAAACAAAGTTCCCCAGGGACCTCCATAAGTTGATGAATAAACCATCCATGAAGCTGGTTTTGCCTCTGGCTTTTCTAGTTATATAAGGCAATAATCCTTTTTTATTATTTAAGTCACTTTGAGCTGAGTGTTCTGTTACACAGAACCAGAAGCCTCCTGAATAACATGGGTCAGGACCATGTTTATCTATTTGACTGTTGCATCCCCAATGCCTAGCACAGTACATAATGCAAAACAGACAACTAAGATACATTTTTGAGTGAATAAATTGTGTACTTTTGTTTTCACAGTGGACTAAATAATTACAATGCATTCAGAAACTTTCATGGTGTCCAGTATACTAAGCTACATATTTATGTTCTGATCTATACTAAGTGTTGTATTAGTTTCTTGGGATATGGAGATTTTTAATAGGAAAAAAAGTCAAAGGAAATGAAATGTTTACTGATTCCTTGAAATAGTCCAGGATTGGTGCTGAGCACAGTCACACAAATTTTTTCAATTAACCCTCACATCAGCCTTATGAGAATATGTCATTATTATCATTTCCTGAAACAAACACAATTATCTCAGAGTGATTAAATGATTAGACCAAAGTCAAATAGCTAATATGTGGGGAAACTAATATTCAAACTCAGGTTCGTGTCCTTTTCCTACACTATATCTTGTTACCTATGCCAAAGAACCTCTCAGCTTTTTCAACCCCTGCCGAAGGCCTGCAGGGAAAAGAGCAATGTCAGAGAAGTTTGAAGCTTCACAGTTTATCCTCTGCAGAGGGAACTCAGCAAGTCATTGTTCCAAGGTCATTGAAGGAAAATATATAAGCCTATGCCTCAGAGAAATAATGATGTTTGTTACTCACAATGCTTTTTGTCTTTTTAAAAAATTTAATTGGAGCTAGTTTTTAGCTTCTGTGACTGCCAAATGACCAAGAGGTCAGTTGCCATGCTGTGAGATTTTCAGCCAATTCATGAGGGTTATTTCACTTGACAAAGGTCCTGTTTTAATGGGAAAGGTTGTCACATCCTATTCATATCCTGTTTTTGATCTCACTGCAACAAATTGAGTTAAATTTGCCCTCAATACTACCTTTTTCCAGATTTTTCTTTTAGCAAACCCACTTTAATATGCAAGGAAAGCTTTTCCTGGTCAATCTGTTTCCTGCCTCATTGGATTTCCCCCAACACCTGAATCTGCTCTGTGGTGACATCCGGCAGTGTAGAGGGTGCCAGACTCCACAGCAGCTGCATAGCCAGCTGCTTTGGGATTGCAGGCAATATGGGCAAAAACCTTATCAGTCCTAGCCTCCTAACCCTCCCCATTAAACACTCTCCATGGTTCAACGAGACCATTATATGCTGTGCTGCTCTCCTTAGCAGTGGCTTTAATTTCTTCTCAACAGCAGATGCCATTTTTCTGTGGCAGATCACTGTCTTGAAAAAATTCTCTGGGCAGCCCTGCTCATGAGTGAAGGGGCACATTAGCTTGGTGCTCCTTCTCAGGGGGTGGTAACCAGAGCTTGATGACCTTATTAGCACAGTCACACAAATTTTTTTCAATTAACCCTCATATAAGCCTTATGAATCCAGACATAGAATCTGGAACATTGGGAGTTAGAAGAAGACATAGACAAAGAGGAAGGATGAACAGAAGAGAAAATGTGAAATACAGGAGAAAGCTGGAGAAAGGAGGAAAGGAAAGAAATCATGTGGCTTATGGAGGTGTGGGAGCATGACCCTTAGGAAAGTAAGGCCATCCTCTCAACTGCAACCACTTGGCCTTTTCAACCGGGTTCACAAGGCGAACCCATTTCTTGGTCTATTCTAGGGCTTAGAGTACCATAGAAATCTCATTATCATTGCAGCTGAAGTCTGGAATTAAAGTCAGTTTTGTAGGATCATGTTCCTGGGTTGAATCAGTGCTCCCTGACACCTTTTGATTTGCAACTTTCCCCATACCAAGTTGTTCCACTAAATACGAAGAGGTTTTTGCCTTAGGTCCCTCTTCTTCCTGTCTTCAGCTGCTTAAAGGGTCTTATTCAGATTCCCAGAGCAGTTGTGCCCATAGCACTGCACACTTCTATGGGCTGCTCTTCATGTGAATCAGGCTCTTCAGAGTTGTGCATGCACAGAATGTACGGCCTTCTGTGACAGTCCTGTTGCTGTATCACAACACCCCAGTGGTGGTTGTGGGGTTGCATATCTTAACCCAAGATCTTGGCCAAACTCCTTTCTCAATAAATCATTATGTCTGCCCCTTTTAATTCAGAAAAATGCCAGTCATGCTGTACATATCCAGGTTATTAAGCTTGGCCTGAATCTGTCAAAATCTTCTAATATAAGTCAAAATCCTCTAATATTGTTTTCCCCACACTTCAACCTCCCATCAGGAAAAAGCATTATTCAGTAGCTGAGTCAGTTCTCCCAGCCCTGCCCCCATCCAATCCCTGAGTCCCCCTTGCTCAACAGTTTGGGCCTGGGAATTTGCAGTGGGACTGAAAACCCAGCTTGCCTTTGCTGTTCTCCCCACCTGTAGGGTCCATAGCAGACAGAATGATCTTTCAAAGCACATACAATCTCAGGTCACTCCCCTGTTTAAAACTATTCGGTGGAGTCTTATAGCTCTCAGAATGAAAAGTAATCCAAAAATATTGTTTTGCTCGACATTTAAAAATTGATCAATTCTAATTAAAAGTAGGTAGTCTAATGAATAAAAATAATAAATCTCTGTCTAATTTAATTAAGAACAATTAAAAAGAATATATAAATATAAAACTATTATAAAATATATTTACACAGGTAATGTTTTCATATATATATGTATATGCATATGTAATTATACATATGCATATGTAATTATATATAAGTATAATCTCATACCTAAATTAGAAATTTTAATAAAATTTAACTATATTTAAAGCTTTAAAATGACCAGATACAAGACAAAAATTGGAATAAACCAAAACTTTGAAAGAAATTTTAGAAGTTTATGAAAGAATAACCTCTAGAAGAGATGTCACTGGGTTTTATGGAAGAGTTATTTTAAATGTTCAAGGAAGAGATAATTCTTACCATCATCTATTACCATTTAAACAGTTCTTAAAAATTCAAAAGAACTGAAAACTTTTAAATTACATTTTAGTAAATTAGTATGACACTGATATTAAAATCTGATGAAATTGTTTTAAAAATAAAACATTTAGGCCAGTGTCACTTATGAATATAGATGCCAAATATACTAAAATATAATAGCTCATCAATTTCATCAGCATATTAAAGTATATTAATATATCAGTATATTAGAAGAATAATGCACTTTGTTTAATAAATTTTAATCTAAAAAATATAGTTAAATATTAGTATAGCTATAAACATAATTTATAATGTTAGTAAATAAAAAAATTAAGCATTTGATAGAATTTAAATTTTATTTTAATTTAAAAAATAGTAAAATAGAACACAAGAAATATGTCCTTAATATTATTTTTTAATTGCAAAAACAATAGCAAGTATTTCACCTCACTCAAAGAATACTAATGATGTTACTAAGTCAGACATAGATCAAAGAAAGCTCCTTTTATTACTACTAATATTATTATGGATATTTTACTCAATGTTCTGAACATATTAGTTCTTGTAATAAGATAAAATAAATCTAGATTGAAAAAGGGAAGGGTGATATCGATTCTTATGAAGAGTTTTTAGATAGCAAGGAATGGGGCACTTTTATAATCTGGTATAAGAATGTGCTAAAACATTTCAGAACAATTTAGTAATCAAATTGCTTTTGGTATCAAAAAATTTTGGTCATATATATGAAGTTCTTTCATTTCAGACAAGCAAAAACATATGTGTTCACTTAATGCATTTTTTTAATATTTATATAGGTAGAACTTGAGATAATGGAGCTGTGTATGTAAAATATATGTTACACAGATCTATAGATGGAGAATAAAAGAGACAGCAACATATTAATAGTGGCTCTGGGTAGTGGAATTGTTAAAGTAGAATTTTAAACAAAGTAAAATCCATTACTCACTAAAATATAAAATGAATGCATGACCAATATTTTGTTCAGTTTATTAAGTAATGAGGAAACCAGTAAGACATCAAGGCTGTTTAAACATCAAAGAATGTCTAAGGAGACATTTATAGACAATTTAACAGAAGAATATTAGAATGTGATTGCTGGGCTAGATACAAAACTGGTTAATATTCTACCACATAGGATAATTATTGATGATATCTTTTCTGTTGAAAAGAATGTACTGGGCTTTCTACTGAACAAAATTCTTCAAGTTAACTTCTGACTTGACTAAAACTGGGAACTTTAATCAAAAGTAAACGGTGAGTTGAACAAAGTACATTTCCCTGTATCTATGCTGTTCAATAGAGTAACCCTAGTCACAGGTGGCTTTTGAACACTTGAAATATAGCTAGCTCAAACAGAGATGTGCTATAAGTATAATGTACATGCCAGATTTTAAAGACTTAGTACAATAAAAAATTTTTAAATCTTTAATAATAATTTCTTATAATAATCATATATTAAATTGATAATATTTTGGATCTATTGGTTTAAGTCAATTATATTATAAAAATTAATTTTACCCACTTATTTTTATGTTTTAATATGGCTATTAGAAATTTGAAAATTTGTAATTATGTTTCACATTATATTTTATTGGTTCTAGATAATTCTTGGGTAGACCTTTTCTCTCCTAAATTGTTAAAAAGACATGCCACCCATGTTTATGTCTCATTTCCAAGTTTTAAATTATTTTTATTAACAAGAAAATAGGTAATTAATTTTTCTTCATTTTTTTGAAGATATTTTCAAAATATCTAAAATAGATAAGTATCCATTTTATAATCTGAAAAAGGATTATTTTTACGTTTCTCTGAATATAGGGTAAAATGCCTAAGTCACGTTAGGAAATAAAAAGCACACAGAATAGAATTTTAAATAGGACTCCAATGGCATGTTTAGCTATGTTAGCTCAAGTCCTCCTGTGAGTTATTTTCACTAATGATTTTTAAGCAGCTGAACACCTCCTAAAGCTTATTTCAGAAAATGAGAGTGGCTTCAGGCATGAGCTCTGAAATCATCAGCTTAGAGAGAAGGAGCTTCACTGTACTGTTCTCTGAGTTACACACTCTCAGGTAGCTAGCAAGACAGAGGGTATAGGAGTAGTCACACAGGTAAATCAGGTGATGAAGTGAGTTTGAGTTGCAGAGTTTTGGTGGTGAGGGAAGTGGGGAGGTCAGAATGTATTACATCTGGTCCCTATAGGGTCTGGACTGGAGACTGACTGAGAGTTAGAGATGACCACAACTAGAGAGGATGAGAGATTCTTAGGGATCCTCAGATCCTAGAGCTGTTATGTCTTTATCCTGCTTGATAGTCTTTGATTTACAGATCTCATAGATAGTAATCAATTTCAATGTAACAAGTGTCCCTGAGGGACACCCTTTAAGAGTTAGCTTTTAATTTGTGTTATATCACAGTACTCTTCCTTGGTGGGGTGAAATTTAGGGACATAGAAGCCAAAGCACTGGGATTTTTGTTTTAATCTTCTACTATTATGTTCATGGTCAACAATGTAAACCTCTAAATAAATAAGGTTTATAGTTATACATTTAGAAATCAAGGTGACCCACAATCTCAAATTAAATACCTTAGGTTTTCTAAGCTATAAACATTTTCTCCAAAGTATATAAAATAAAATATTGGTAATAGTATATCTAATCTCTTGGATGTTTGAGGATGTAATTCATATAAAAATAGTATTTATATGAATTAAAAAACTAAAGTGGCAGTTTGCTTTAAAAATAATAAATGATCCCTCTTTTTTTCTTTAAAAAAAAAGTGTAAAACTTTTTAGTTAGGCATAATGGCAAAACAGATTTATCCATGTATGTCTTCTCTTTGAATTTTGAGCCTTAATCAATTGCCCAGATTTTCAAGTTCAAGTAGCAAAATGTGGACCAGTTGAAGTTGAGTCTGCTTCCCTGAGGCTGATTTAATAAACAAGCTAAAATAAAAGTGTCCTTTCTGTGTCTGTTTCTATTTTTAGAAAAGAACAAAGCAGGTTGAGTGGCTCTTTCTAAATTGTATAGGCTCTGCTCCATGCAGACTGATAGAACCCGCTTAGCTTACCCTTATTTCCAGACCTTCACTGACATAATTTCATTTGTCTGGCATGCCCCTTCGTGTCCCCTAGCCTTTCATTGAACCCCTGTCTTCTAATGTTCTGTCCCGTAGTTCTCACAATATGGTCTAAAGACTCTTATACTACTAAAGATCCATCTAAGAGGTCAAAACTATTTTTATAATACTATAATTTTATTTGATTTTTTGACAGTGTTAAAATTTGAACAGATGGTACAAAAGCAATGGTGGGGAAAAAAGCCAGTGTGTTGCATTAATCGAGACAGTGGTCCCAAGCCACACCAATAGTCATCGCATTCCTCACCACTATGCTCTTGGTTTCACTGAAGAATGCCCTGGATGAAGTAGTAATATTATTAATTTTATTAACTTTGACCCTTAAGTACCTTTCTTCTTATTATTCTGTGTGAAAAAATAGAAAGTACACAGAAAGAACTTCTTCTGCATATCTAAGTATAATGGTTGTCTTGAGGAAAAACACTTGTGCAATGAACTTCTGTACTAGTACATTAAAATCCATCTGTCTGTATAGACTAAAATCCATTAGTCTATGTTTGTTCTGTCACATTAAAATCCATTAGTCTACTTTGAATGGATCTTTTCCCCTTGTCTTATAACAGCATGAGCTAATCATTTGGAAATTATTTGTTCACTGGGTTATCCAAGTCTTCCAAATGTTGACTCATTACATTTGAGTTCCTCAAATATAATAAACACTACTTATAAAATTTTATAAGTGAAACAACAAAATAAAATATTCAGTTGTCTGAAAAGGTATTAGAATACTCCTGCCTTTTCAAGCTATGTATTTAGGTCATGCCAAATTTTCTTCAAATACTTCAATTAAAATAACATAACACAGCAGAGTGAATGCTGAAACAGATGTGAAAATCCAGCTGTCTTGTATTGTTAGACATTAAACAGATAAACAAAACACATAAATAAACATCCCTGGGTCCTCAATAATTTTTAAGAGCATAAAGGGGTTCTGAAACCAAAAAGTTTGAAAACTTGATGTAGACATCACTGTCTCATCCTGGAGGCTTTTGTTCACCTCCAATTCACACTGTTCACTGTTTCTCTGATATCTAGTGTGATGCTTCTTGCATTTCAATGTGTACGTAGATAACCTGGGAAAAGTGCTAAATAAAATGCAGATTCTGATGCAGTGAATCTGGAGTGGGGTCTAAGCTTCTACATTTCTAACAGTGTATCAAAATATGCCAGAGTTTCTGGTCCATATTCCACTCATGATTATCGTCACTTGCTACTTTGTGACAGCTAAGTTGTTGTCTCACTTCTATTATTATTATTATCATTGTTATTAGTGCTTGTGCAAATATTATCAACTATGGTACTGAATACTGTGCTAACTTCATGTGTATTATCTCATTTAATGCTCACAGCATTCTTATGAGGCAGACTCCATTACTATACTTAACTGACAGTTGAGGAGACTGAGATAAGTAATATGCCAAGGTCACAAACAAACCCCAGTAAGAACCAAGATTTGATGCCATATCTGTTTAATTCCATGGCCCATACTGTACTACTAATTACTACATTATATGAACATATCATTTCAATTCTCATTATATTATTTATTTTCATTTTTATAAAACTTATCTTTCTATTTAGATTAGATGCTCCTCAAGGTCAAAATCCATGTATTATTTCACTTCTCTCTGAATTTTGCCTAGCACTTTTTTCAGAAATCTGCATTGCCCAATATATATTTGCTGAACAAATGAATCAACATAAATGTTTACATAAGATAGTTACAAGCAACCTTAAAGCCCACAGCTGTTGCTCTTTACATACCTGCAGTAGTACATATACAGATGCTCCTCCACTTACAGTGAGGTTACATGCCAATTAATCTATTGTAAGTTGAAGATATTTAAGTCAAAAATACATTTAATACACCTACCAACCACCACAGCTTAGCCTAGCCTACCTTAAATATGCTCAGTACGCTATGTCCAAAAAACGCTGGCAATACAGTACATTGTAGAGTACTGGTTGTTTGCCCTAGTGATCACCTGGCCGAATGGGAGCCGTGGCTGTTTGCCACAGTCCAACACCATGAGAGAGTATCGTACTGCATATCACTAGTCTGGGAAAAGGTCAAAATTCACAATTCGAAGTTTCTACTGAATGCGTATCACTTCCACACCATGGTAAAGCCTAAAATTGTTAAGTCGAATTACTATAAGTAAGCACCGTGTATACTCTGAATGAATATACTCTGAATGAGTATACAGAGTATACTCTGAGTGAGTATACTCTGAATGAGTATACACGGTGTGTATACTCTGAGTGAGGCTGGATCTGAAATGATGAATTTCTATTCTTTTTTCCCAGCACATTTAGGCCAAAATGCAGGTCCATGATGTCTTATAAAAGTGGCCCCAGCATTGTTGGACTTTTATGTTGTTTTCTTAATCAATTAGCAATATTTCAAAAAAATCCAAATGAATTCCTCTGGTTGTAATGGAGCCTCAATTCCACCTCAGACCAATGTCCAGAAGGCAGTAAGAGCAGCTCCCTGCAGCAGCACTTGCATTCTCTAAATCAGTGCAGGACCCTACATCACTAGCCCTGTTCCCCACTTTAGTTTTCTACTTCTTGTCTTCAGTTAATTACCTGTTTTTAATTTTAGGACATTGGTATGTGGTATGCTTTTAGAAATGATATTATGACCAATAAAATGTTACATCAAAGAAGCAGCTACAGTAATTTCTACAACAAGACTGACTATAACTTTATCTTAAAGATCACCTTAAATTTGTTCCTGTTGGAGTTTCATAATTGTCATGTTCTTGGAAGTTTCTGAAGGTCTCTTAGCTAGACAGTTTTTCTCTCAGAGGTTTTGGATTGAGTGAAGGGAAAGAAAAGCAGGAAGAAAATTCTCACCAGGAAGAGGAGAGAAGGAGCTAAAATTTGGGAAAGAGCATGAAATGACAATGGGAAATAAAGAAAGAATAACAGATAGAATATTTCAAAATTGAGTATTTTTGAAAGCTATGCATTCTTATTTTTTTAAATCTAAATTATAATTTATAGATTATATATGAAAGGGCGGTTTTTTGAAAGCCCAGGATCATCCTTGCCTTTTTCTGAAAAATTTCATCTGGGAGATAGACTACATTCTTAAGACAGAAGAGAGTAGCAATGATTATCATTTGTCTAGGCCTCTTAAGATTTATAGAGCTCCTTTGCTTACAGGAACTCCTTTAATTCTCCCTGCAACTAGTGATGTGAGTATTAATACCTTTCTATTAAAGATAAAGACACCAAGCCTCAGAGCACCTTTTTAGGTTCTGAAGGTCACTTGTCTATTAAGTAGCTAGGAAAATGTAATCACAGCCTATGCTCCATATTGGCAACAAACCACTAAACAAGCATAGAGTTAAATTGCACCTTAGACTGGAGCTTATTGAGAGTAACGTTTATCTTTGAATCTGCATAAAAACAATGAGCAAATATTTGATTAATTTAATATCAATTACATTTAACATAATTCTTTAGTTCATGACAGTTGCCTGAATTTAGAGAGGCTGCTTTTTTTTCTCTTAACATCTTGGCTTAAAGTTTAGTTTACTTCTTCTATGTTCATTGTTAGAGAAAAAAGAATTAGTCTAGCTCTTCTTAAAACAGTAAGACAGACTTTATTCAGGATGATCATGATAGGCATAGGGACTACTGAAGTGGGGGTTATAGGAGAGAGAGAGAGAGATTGGCTTCATCTCTGAATTTAACAAGGAAAAGTGAGGATTTAAAGGCCAGGAGTAGAATTGGGAGAAGGGTTGTTAAAAAGGGGGGTAGTCTGCAGATGGAAATTTACTAAAAAGGTAGAATAATTCTTTGCTACTAATTTAATAGTATCTTGCTGAAGGCAGGCCAAAGTGATCACCTGAGATATGGTGGAGAATGAGGAATTTAGTCAGATATAGAGAGTAATGAGATTGAGGGTAGAGGGTTATGGCTAAACTTTTCAGGATTCTTGCTAAAACTGGGCTCTGTGGGAGTAGAAGGAGGGTGTGTACACACATGCATATATATGAGGAGAGAGAGGGAGGGATATTGAAGCCAAACATCAAGTTTTACAGACATTTATCGTTTTATCTTGATTAGCAATGGCCAATAACTTTTCTTTTCCATGATAACTGCTGTCTTTAACCATAGAATTAAGCAGCTGATATGATTTCTAATGTTCCCAATAGTATGAAACTACATATTGAAACTTTGTTTTCTTACTGTTAGATATGACAACAGTGGGGGCATCAAGAAATGCAGTGAGGATGGGTTTTTGCTCGTCGTCTCCACGTCACTCTGTAAGTCTTCTGTTCTTCGATATGCACAATTGACATTTTCAATCTTTTGTAAACTTGTATCTAAACTTATTCCAAGGCAAATTCCTATTTACCAAAAACAAACAAACAAACAAACAAAAACAAACAAACACAACCCAAGATCAGTTGCTCACCACTGGAAAGCCAATACTCAAAATACATACAAATGGTGGGCTAAAAAGAAAGTTTGCTTTATTCCAGAAGCTGGCAGCCTGGGAATATGGCAGACTAGTGTCCAAAGAACATCTCCCAAGATCTGGTGAAAGCAGAAGAGTTTTGCAAGGAGGGAAAGGGAGGGGAAGATCCAGGAAGCTAAGAGAAGTCTGTGTTTCTTTAGTCATAGATAAAACTTTTTTTTCACATCAGACCTCTGAATGCCAGCAGCTGGTCTCAGCTACTTCGGAGACATTCCCTCCTTCTGCAAAAGAAACTCATAAATTCCCCTCAAGGCCCTGAATTTATCTTCTCCTATTTGACAAAGAAACAGCACATCATCAACACAAAATTATACTGTGAGAACAAAAAGAGTTAAGCAAGAACAGTGGTTAACATGTCAACAAAGACCTAATTAAGAATTAAATTCTTTAATTCTAGTTGTCAAAAATACTGGAGGCATTAAAATCACAAGGGGCTCAGCTATACCTAATGCTCTGATTCCAACTAAATTACCACCCTGTAACTCTTCTGTAGAAATCCTGGAGTCACCATGTTCTGTAGTCCCCAAACAGAAGCTCTGAGACATGGAATTATGCATCTTTCTACAGCTGCCACCATGAATCCTGAGAACGCTACTCTCCTCGTATAGCTGTGTCAAGGATGTCTCTACAAAATCACATGTGGAACTGAGAATATGCCCAGATGTGCCAAGTTCAGTAAAATTGGAATGTATTTGTGTTACTATTTAGGCTAAATTTCTTGTCCCTTTCCTCATGTCTCATTGACAAAATTGGATACCATTTAGCAAATGTTTACCATGTGCCAAACATTTTGCATATATTATCTCTAATCCTCATGAAATCCATTCAAGATATAATTTTTCCCAAGTAACTAATGACGGAATTTGAGTTCAGAAAGGATGGATAATTAGTATCAGAACTGGATTTGACTCCAGGTATGATCAATTCCAAATCATGTGTTTTTCTGAATATATTATGCTATTGCAATGTCCTGGCCTTTCTCTGGCTACAATGACCATCCGAAGATCCAAAGCAATTTATTCCTAATGTAAAACAGAACTATCAGCAAATGTCTCTTCCCTAGAATTGGGGCTTATTTACTCTTCTCACTGGAGGTCCAGGCCTCCCTACCCTTCTCTCCTTCATCAAAAGGGGAGTAACCTCTTCCTGGCCAGGATGCTAGGATCTCTCAGACTCTCCTGCAATTCCCTCAGAATACTGTCTTTCACTGTCATTGGTTCATACTTAGCTCATTTTGCATAATAATCAATAACCAGCAGTAACGCAGTAATTGGAATTTCTTTAGAGATTTCACTCATGTTTATCTCATAGGTCCTTACATAAAAAAAATTCTATTTCCATGTAATTCCACATTTTTGAACAGAAATAAAGCTTAAAGATTATTTTTTTCTATTCCTTATCTTTGGGGATGATTAAACCAAGGCTTAGTGGGGTGAAGTGATTTTATTTACAACATGTACCAAGTAGATAGTAGAGAAAGACAATATTGCAGCTCTCTGACTCGCCACAGATACCACACTGAATCCAGAAGACTCCTGTGTAGCTCAAAACCCAGGTGAGTCATTTTTGCATCTCCCCTGGTTTCAGCTGAACCAGGAGCCAGTGAGGCTGTGAGATTTTTCCAGTATGAGGGAATCCTGACAAATGGGGAGTGCTGATCCAGAGTCCATTGTCCATGATTATATTGAAAAGTTCCCTGCTGTCAGACAACCAGTTTAGAAATCCAAACAACACAAAGTTGGGCACCCTGCTGGCAAGCAAAATGCTCGGAGGCAGTTACATTGTAACTTGTCTCAAAAACAAACTTCTAAATGCTCTGAAGCCCAGAACTTATTGAATCACAGAGAAAAATGTACAGGGCTCTAGTTTAGATATGTTTTTTCGTCATTGAGAATTTTGAAGTTTTTAAATAAAAGGAGACTAAGTGATGATAGCTAAGATCCCATTAGAAGGGACAGTTAGGTGAGAAAATCTGCCAAATGGCAGAGTTGGTCTTCATTGGTCACTGGGGACTTGAGCTATGTTCAGAAAGACCTCTTTTTAACTGGGAAACTTAGGAGGGGTCATTTCACCACTTTGGGCCTTAAGTTCCTCATTGATAAATTGAGTGACTTAGGCCAAGCAACCACTAAGATCTTCTCAGCCCTTCAAAGACAATCCAGAATAATGACTATGTATAGTTCTAGGTGGGTATTAGACTAATTATGGGGGACCACCTTGTTAATTATATAAATTTCTAATCACTATGTTGTACACCTGAAACTAATATAAAATGATATTGAATGTCAACTCAGAAAAACAAAAATTAAAAAAAAGATAAACCAGAGAAATTTAAAATTTAATCAGTATCTCCCATCTGGGTTTTGTCTTCACTGATATTTACATGTCCTTTGCCCTCTCATAACCTCTAGTCTTTGATCCTTTCCCATTATTTAAGGATGTAATCCCTCCCATAGCCTCTCTTACTTTCCTGACCAGCCCTAACTGCTCATCAGTATCTTCTGTCTCCTTATTTCTTCTTTCAGCTCTTCCAACTTTGTTAATTGTTACTTTTTGACCAGCTTAGCCTCATTCTATTCCCAAGAAGCTAAAACTTGACAGTAAAAAGAGATTTAACTATATTAATTGGACCCATTACAAATTTATGATTCTCTTTGCAAGAAGATCCTCAATGCTCTTCAGAAATTCTCTTAATCATTTCTAGTTGACTTCCTCTTACATTCCCTATAATAGTAAGCCCAAACATTTATTATTTTGTCTCAATATTCTGTGCTTTCACTCATGATTATAAATTAGATGGCATTTTCTCCAAGGGCATGAGATATTTTATTGCAGAAAGTCAACAACTATGAATTAAACAGTATTACCAGGCACTGTTCCAGGTAACAAGGATAAAATAAAATATTTGTGTTCTTATAGTCTAGTAGGGAGAATGAAAACAGATCGACAAAAAATAAATAAATAAAATAAAACTGCAAAAGAGTTTATTTGCATCTTCAATGAAATCTAAACTGCTCAAATATAGGGCAAGAATCCATAATATTGGGCATAGAAAAATTATTGGGAAGTTGTGAGTCAAATAAAGGTTCCTGAGCTTGTTTAAGACTGGAAAGTTATGAAGTATGTTAAGCATTGCTAGGTGCTATGGACAACATAAAGCATAGTAAGAGACATAGAAAGTAATGAGTGGAGGAGGAGGAGATATGTTATATATAGAATCATGGGGAAAAGATATATTTACAGGTAAATTTGGGGCAGATACCTGGAAGAAGTGAGGATATAAATTATTTAGATAACAAGGGGAAGTACATTTAGTTAGATAACTATAAGTGATCATCTTAAGAAATGAGGTTAGTGTATTTGAGGAAGATCAAGAAGGCTAACATGTCTTTGAGAGAATTCTCATTCTCTCAGAATGAGATAATGAGATATGAAGTCAAAAAAATATGGAGAGAATATCCAGGACCTTATAAGGGCCTTGAAAGAGACATACTTTTATACTGAGTAAGATAAGAACTCTCTAAAGGGTTTTGAAATAAAAAGGAATAAAAGAAATAATAAGAGGATATTATTTCATTATTTTTTAAATATATTGTATCTCTGCTTCTGATTATTACAGAGTAATGGCACCAGACTAAATCTCCCACTCTAAGCACTTTAAAAATAAACCAAATATATGAAACAGCTATTTTTAGATTTTAGAAAACAGTATGGGACTGTTATCCTAGAAAGAAAGGAAAACAATTAAGGGAGCCAAATAATTTTCCTGGATATGTGTCTGGAGGTTGTTTCTAAACAGTAGATAAAGAATTTAAAGTTCATACAAATTTGGATTGCATACAGGTTCATACAAAAAAAGGCTATACAGACTTTGGTGGTCTTGCAGGGTTGAAAATCTATAGATTAAAGTTTGGGGTAGCTGAGGTAAATAAAATTTATAAGGTAGAGTATTAGAGAGGAGAGAGCTTTGCAGAGAAGAAGCTGAGGAGAATTTCATAGGGCTACCCTTGAGTCTTGGCTGAATAGTAAGCTTCTTACGTGATAGGCAATATTTTATTATCTTGAGCAAAGAGTAAGTATTGGGGAGCTGTCAGCCAAATAAGGATTCTGAAGTTCATGCAGGAGTAGGACATGTTGGAGTTCTGACTGGCCTGAGTGAAGAGACTTTACTGAATTATCCAGGCATTTAGTAGATACT
Organism: Macroglossus sobrinus; assembly: GCA_004027375.1. Lineage (NCBI taxonomy): Eukaryota > Metazoa > Chordata > Mammalia > Chiroptera > Pteropodidae > Macroglossus > Macroglossus sobrinus. The sequence continues at coordinate 275,567 of PVKZ01000566.1, read as the reverse complement.
TGACAAAAGTTACACCCCTAGAATAGGGTTACTGTAACCCATCCAATAGATATTCTAGATTCTCCCTAATAAAGCTATAAAAAATTCTAAGATAATCAAAATGGTCCTTAATAAAACTCAACACTCAAAAAAGGAAGACAAAATTTTAACACTTAATAATTTAGTATTTACAATGTCTAAAGTTCAATTAAAAATGCTATATATGCAGAGGAACAGAAGGAAAATGCATCAATAAAAACAGATCCATAGATGACACACATGCTTACAGACATAATAGCATTAAAGAGACAAGGACTTTACAATAACTACTATTAATATACTTAAGGATTTGAAGTAAAATATGAGTATAATAGAGAAAAGATGAGATGTCTCATTAGATAAATAGAAACTAGGCCAGAACAATCAAAACAATCTAAATTATTATACATAGAAAAAATATGGAAAAAAACCATGAGTATCAGTGACCTGTGAATCATCAACTAGAGAAACTTATGTGTAATTGTGTCCCAGTAGGAAAGGAAAGTGATTGGAACAAAAAGGAAAATGTGTGCAGCATTAATAGCCAAAACCTTCCCAACTTTTACAATAGATCCAAGAAACTCAAGAAACATAAACAAAAAAATCCATAAGGGCACATCATATTTAAATTTCTAAAAATAGATAACAAAGAGTAAACCTTAAAAGCTTCTGAGAAAAAGAATTCAGGGAAAGCAAAGATAAGCATGTCCAATTACTTTTCATTAGAAACAATGCAAACAAATGGACAATGAGATGCTATCAGTAAAGCAATGAAAGAATAAATTTTAAAAATCCTTCAACTTGGGATTCCATACATAGGAAAAATATCCTTCAAAAATGAAAGTGAAATTAAAACAATTTCAGACAAAATTTTTGAAAATTTATCACTATGGATCTGTACTACAAGAACTATTAAAAGAGTTTTCAATTGACAGTTAATTTGACAATTATGGAAAACTATACATATTATTTTCAAGTACATGTAAAGACAATATGCCAAAATCAAAAGCTGAAGAAAGTTATTACCCTGAATGTGTACTACAGGAAATATTAAGAGAAATTCTTCTATTGACAGGTAGATCAATTAAAGATTACAGAATACTATACCTGAGAACTACAGAATATATTCTTTTCACATTTACAGAGTATATTTACAACTTAGACCATACACTGACAAAAGCAGGGTCAGAGTACTGATTGTAGTTTTTCAACATTAATTATGTAGAAATAAAGAGAACTATTACAATAGCCAATGTAAGGAGATAAAAGGAACAACAGCAAAAAAAGAAAAACAAGGGATCTCTACCAGAAGATTCAAGAAATAAAAGAGAAATTCAAACCTAGGCTAGAAATGCTGAATGACCAAAAGGAAGCACATTATTTTATTAAAAAAAAAATAAAAGAAATGCAGAAACAGTATACTGAAAATCTCAACAGAAGAGACAAAAGAATAGCAATACTAATGAGGAAGAACCTATAATTTTAGAAAGTGAAGTGAAAGCTGCCCTGAAAGTATTGGGAAAAAATAAATCACCAAGAATACGTAGGATACCAATAGAATCATTTCAAGCCACAGAGACTGAACCTGACAAAATCCGAAAAAGAATATGTCAACAAGTATGGGAATTAAAACAATGGACTACAGACCGAAAACATTCAATATACATCCCAATTTTCAAGAGTAGAGATGCCAAGTTGCTCAGTAACTATAAGAGCATTACTCTACTATCCCATGCAAGCAAAGTGATGTTCGAGGTGATGCAACTAGAGCTGCTTTCTTACATGGAGCAAGAAATGTCAGACGTTCAAACTGCATTCGGGAAGGGAAGAGATCTGATTGAGAACATTTGTTTGTTGGACACCAGAGTGCTACAAAGAATTTCAGAAGGTTAGTTTATGTTTTTGACTATAGTAAAGCCTTTGATTGTATGGGTCATGAAAAGTTATGATTTGCTCTGAAAGAAATGGGCAACAGCTCAGTACTTGATCATCCTGATGCATAACCTGTATTAGAGATGGAAAGCCACCATCAGGACAGAAGGTGGAGAGACAGAATGGTTTCCTAGAGGCAAATGCATCAGACAAGTGTATAGTTTATTTCTCTCTTTGCTTAATCTGCACACTGAACATATCACATGAAAAATAGGCCTAGACTTAGAGGAAGGAGAAGTAAAAATTGGTAGAATAAATATCAATAATGTAACTTAAATAACTTAAACACCTGGTTTCTTTTTGTTTTTCCATAGCTTCTAAGAAGGATGCCAATTCTCTAACAAACCAATCCTCAGGCTAAATAACAATGTATGTAATTTATGTTAGAGGCATGCTTCATTTTGCCTCATAGATTGCGTTTCAAACAAGTTCTCTTTGCATCAGAATTTCCCTAATTGAAATATACTTTAAATGTAGTAGGGATGAAAAACTCCATAAGCAATTAAGAGTATCTGAATACTGAGAAAATAATTCTGGAACAGGAATTATGAAGCTTGTATTCTATTAGCCACTCTGACACTACCTAGCTGTGTAATTATAGCTAGGGATAAGTCAAAACCTATAAAGACTTTAATTAACTGCAAAATGAGAAGTTTTGATAACTAGGCTCCATTCAGTTCTATAAATTATTTTACAAAGAATTTAATGTATACTTATTTAGTGATTTAGGGATTGGAAATCTTAGAGTGTGTTAAAATCAAGATTCAACTATATTTTCTTTGCACTATATTCTGGAATTGGGACTTTGCCTATTTTTTTCCAATCACTAGAAATATTAGCAAAGCTATTGTTTCTAACATTGGAGGGCTGCTCTATGTAAACAGAAAATAATATTCTTTCCTCCAAATCTTGATGTAAACAAATTATATGGCTGTAAGCAAACCAAGGGCTGCAGCAACTCTTGATCAATTGGGTCAGACCCCATGGAGAATAACCCCAGTAGCAGGCAGCTGAGGAGAAGTGCCCTGACATTCACTGCATCAAGGTCAGCATGCAATTACAAAAACTAAAAATAAAATAAAAAGCAGGATGTGGACAGTTTGGTTTGAAAATTGATTTTTAATCCCAAATCAGATTTCTCATGGAGGAGTAGAGTCCCACCAGGCAGCATTTTTGTGCTAAGTGATCTGGGTCCTGTGGCTGTCCAATCCTACTCAGTAGGAAAGAACAAATCTCAGAGGGCACGTGATTTCTTAAGATTGCACATTAGCTTAACATTAAATTTATGACAACAAAATTTTTCTAATGGTAAGTTAAAAATCAGATCAAGTCACTTCTCCTTTAAAGTGCCATTCTCTACCTGCTTTAGCCCGTCTTGGTTCTTGCATCACTCTCTTTTTATCTTTTTTGTCCTGTTACCAGTCCTAGGCTACTATACTGATCCTTGAGGATGCCCTACACCTAGCCACACCATTGCGTATAAGCTGTATACAGACTTAATGTTTTCATTTAAAGATGCCATCTATTGTTCGTTGCTGGCTGATATATTAACAGAGATGGATTCTGTTTGGGATAGCAATGTGATGATTTTAAAGCTAAACCCAAAACTCAGCTAACCCAACTCCCTTGCAGCCAGAAGAAGTCATGTGAGAAGCAACTAAAGTTGGGAGGGGGCATGGGACTTCTAGAACTGTTCTGTAAAAGGGGAAAGCAGGTTCATCTGTTTCTTTAGCCCTTTACCTTCTTCCTCCATGGACATTAGATGCCATGCCTACATTTTGAGCATGAACATGAGAGCCATGTACTAAAAATGGTGGAGCAGAAGGCTAAGGAGTCTGGGAGCTTTAAGACATTGAAGTGGTCGTGGTATCAGCCCGGACTTCCAATTTCTGGATTACTTGTTATATAAGAAAACAAATCCATATTTGAATGAGTCACTGTGGTTGGGTTTCTGTCAATGGAGCCCACGTAACCCTGATACTTAGTGCTTTTCTCCTATTCAGCTTGCTCCATGCTGTTTACATACTCTCCCTGACTTTTTCTGTCGGATATCTCAGGTTTGGAACTGTTTTTTGGCTTCTCTAGCCTTTGACAGCATTTTCTTCCTGCTTCTTATTTTTAGGTACCCTGATCTTGTGTCTTATCAGACTATCTATATTGAAACTAGCCCCTTTTCCTTATGCAGGGATACTTTCTGATAAACCTTCTTTGGGTTCATTCCTCTGAAACAGCTCTGGCAGTCTATACTCTAAGAAGAAAGTGGTACATGGCAACTTAATCTAATAGAATATTCACTAGAAGTGGATCCAGATGATGTGGAGTTATTTCTCTGTTACTTTACGCTTTGTGACCAGGGGCAAGTAATCTCTCTTAGCGTCAGATTTTGCCATTAGAAAAATTGGATAAATTTGTTTTACCTATGCAATAGAGTTGCTCTGAGATTCAAAATTAAATAAAAATGCTTCCAGGTTGGAAAAAAAAATCCACATTCAGCATACTAATTTAGGGATTATTATTATTGGAATCCTGAAGGGAGAGTGCCAGAGCATTGGGGAAGGGGCTATTGTGAGCCTAGAGGAGTCAGTTAACCTTCTGGTACTTCAGAAATTCCTGTAGCTATATATATATTGTTTGTATCATCTGACTCACAGGTTTTAGGACACTCACTAGCCCAAGTAAGGCTGTCACATGGGCATTTTTTTTCCCTTTTTTTCCTCACTGTTGAGATTTTAGCTAGTGGCATAATTAGAAATGAGGGGGGCATAAAAAAATTAGTTCAGAAGTCACCTCCTATTTATTGCAGGATAAAAAAATCTGAATATTTGTTACATTGTAGTTTATTTCTCCTATAGAGCTAGATAAAAAAGCATCAGGCAGATATTTCCTTTTGTTTGAATCTGGCTTTCTCTCCATTTCACTTGGCACTCTCTCTACCTGCATGAACTCATGGGTAATTAACTCCCATCTACTAATTCACTAAAGTCCTCTGCAGTATTTTCTCAGAAATTAATTTAAAAAATGAATCTCCATCTAGCTTTTCCTGCAAGCTGCCCACCAAAAGGACTTAGCAGAAGTATTGCACATGCACTTATTGTTTATAGCACCAAAAGCAGTCCAGTTAAAATGAGGGGTGATGTGGTAAAGCAGTCTTATGGATATGGGCTACCTGGACTGCCTGGGTTTGAATCCCATCTCTGCCTCTTCTAATTGCCATGACCTCAGGCAAGTTGCTTAATCTTCTCATGCTTCAGTTTTCTTTTCTAAATAATAGGACTGCTAAGCGTACCTCTCTCATAAATCTGTTGTAAGGACTAAATTACATTATAGGCAAAATGCTTAGCACAGTACCTGGCACATGGTAAAAAGTACATGGGGTTTGTATCTTTTCACCTCATTGTGATTGAGGTGGGAATGTGGGCTCAATGTTCCAGATGACTTAATTATTTTTAAAAAAACTAGAAATTAGATTTTCATTGTGATTTTTAAATATTGGTATCTAATTTAAAAGCCTTTAACACTGTATACACACACAAAATATGGCTGAAGGCTGAATTCAAGCCCTAGGCCTCTAATTTATAATCTCTGCATTAGATAAAAATACAATAGATGTATAATGTCATGTAATGATTTCCAAGTTATGGGTCCCTAATCCTTGGCAAGTAGGTTTGAGTCAAGGCTGCACCTATTTCTTGAAAGGAATAAATTGATAAGGAAAAGAGGAGTATAAGCATCTATCATGTGCCAGCCCTATGCAGACACCCGACACTTATGATTTTATTACCTTCTCACAGTAATGTGAGAATAATATCACAAGGTGGTGTGATATGGTGACTTATAATAAGAAATATATATTTGGTTTTCTGTTTCTCTGCTGAGCTCATAAAACCCTTAGAATTTACTAAATGCTGAGAGCAATAAAGGTGCCTTTTGTTATGTTAATGAGATGACTTGGAAAGCAGCTAAGGATGGGGCCTGGTTGCTAGGAAACCAACCATGTGATTAGAGGGTTGGAACTTTTAGTCCCAACACCACCTCCTTCACCCTGACCTCCAAGGAGAGAAGAGGGGCTAGAAGTAGTTGTCAAAGGTCAATGATTTAATCAATTGTGCCTATGTAATGAAGCCTTCTTAAAAAAAAACAAAAAGTATGGGTTCAGAGAGCTTCAAGAATGGTGAACGCACGGAGGTGCTGGCAGGTGGCGTGCTTGGAGAAGGCAGAGAAGCTCCCTGACCTTTCCCCAGGCCTTGCCCCATGCATCTCTTTCCCAGGCTGTGAATTTGTATCCTCTTATATCCTTTGGAATAAATTGGTAATCTAGTGAGTAAACGAGTTTTCTGAGTTCTGAAAGCCACTCTAGCAAATTAATGGAACTCAAGGGGGCATATGTACATCAATTTATGGCCAATTGGTCAGGAGCACAGGTAACAACTTGGAGTCTGAAGTGTGGAGGGGAGCAGGTTTATGGGATTATGCCCTTAACCTGTGGGAGCTGATGACATCTCCAGTTAGTGTCAGAATTGAGTTAAATTGTAGGACACCAAAATTAGTGATATGGGGGGAGGGGTGGGGGGGTACATTACACACATTGGAATTAGTACCAGAATCCTTAGGAGGTCATTGTCATCTTTCTTCACAGATGAGAGAACTGAGGCTCAGAAAGATTAAGCAACTTGCTCAAGTTTACATGACTAAGATTGGCAGAGCAGGTATTCAAACTCAGATCTATCTGACACCAAAGCCCATGTTCCTAATCACTTTTCAAAACTATTTGTCAATCAAGCCAAAGTAATAAAATTAATGTTCACCATTGATATAATAGATAAATTTCAAAATCTCAGTGGCTTACCCTAATAGGAGATTGTTTGGCACTCATGTAAAATCCAGAAGTATGTATCTGATCAGTAGATAGCTTCTATTTAATCATTCAGAGACCTGGCTCCTTCCGTCTTCTAGCTAGGTCATATTTACCTGTGATTTTCAAGGAGAGTATGAGGAAACAGCATGGAATCCATTGACTTAAAGATAGAATGGACAGGACTTGGAAACAGTGGACATTACTTCCAATCACATGCCATGTCCTGGCATCCAGTCACGTAACTATACAGGCAAGGGCAGAGCCTGAGAAATGTAATCTGGCTATGGTTCAGAAGGGAGAGGAAACTCGTTTGGTAAACTCTAGTAGTCTCTGCCACAGATGTGTGGTTGTCAACATCCTCAATTGAGATATGATAATTTTTTTTACCCACCCTGATCCAATGCATCCTTCCTTGGTGGTGGTGGTGGTGAGGGGAAGCTTTGATATTAAATGACAGGATTTCAGCCTTTCTTATCCATGAGATGATGATTAAGTCTCATAAGCAGCTACTTTCTCGAAAACATGGTAGGCTTCTTCTGCATTAGGGTGTTAACAGAGGACATTTCTTTCTGATAGTTTATAACCTTAAAAAAAGTTATGATGTAGACATTCCTTTAAATCCCATAATCCATCATCAACAATGGTTTTATGTAGTAACTCCCACTTTTAAATTGAATTTTAGTTCTCTTCATTACCAGTTCACTGGGGAGAAATGATAATTTCATGGTAGACAGATGAGTTCAGCAAAAATCAGACCTGAGATCAGTAGGAGGTGAACAAAATGTGTAGCCTTCAAATTAAGGGCATTTGCTCTCCATCTTTCTAATTGCATAATTTAGTATCACTAAAGGTCATTAGCTCATTCTTCTTAGATGAGCAACAAGATGTGTCTTCTTGTCTTTGTTTCTGTTTGCTCCATGTTTATTTTAGAGTAGTAGGTACAGTAACCCTGGAAGTTTAAATGTGTTGCTTTAAGATATAAACCAATTTCTCACTCTTATTTAAAAGAAAGATATTTTAGAGTACCTAATTTTTCTCTCCCTTGAGAATTTTCTTTCTTTTTAAACTCTTCAGGGAAGAATAGCACTCTAGCCTCAGTTTATTGGAAAGATTTATAAATGCATCTGGGATTTGGCATCCTCACATCACGTCTCTTTTTTAATGCATTGAATATCCCTCCATAACATTGTACGCACTCAGCACTGCTGTCTGCCCTAGCCGCAGTAGGAAAAGAAGGTTGGATTGCTGTTTTATGTAACCTTTATACCCAAGTTTCTGTAAGAAAAAGAAAGTGGCAACATTATAGCAATTTGTCCTTTTTTTCTAGGAGCAAACCCTTATCTAAAAACAGGACATCTGCTCCATCTACTCCAAGCTTGCTATTCTTTGAGTTCACAATACTCTGGCCACTATGTAGGAAAAAAGGAGTTTAATTATGAGTCAAGAAAAACAAAGGGCATAATTTGTTTAGCAATAGCAACAAAAGAAATTGCAAGTTCTTTGTCCCTGCAAATTTCATAAGAAGTTGTTCTCTGCATCACTTTCAGTCACTGGAGAGAGATTAAAATTCTATTTGAGTCCACAGAGGACTGTGGCACCATCATTTCATTATGCCGTCTATCAGAAAATCAAGTCTCTCACCTGATACCCCAGATATTAACTATCTTTCTCTACTGCCGTCCTCACCAAGAGAAGGTCCTGCACTCCGGCTCCTGGCAATGTGGTAATAGAGTGCACAGAACTCAAGGAAAAAAGTTTTCATATTCCCATTCAGAGCAGTTATGCATACTTCAAAATCTGCTCCTCCCAGACACTCTAGCCTCACTCACAATGAACAATTACTAGACTGAGGAATCTGAGATCAGGGTGTCAGCATGGTCAGGTTCTGGTGGAAGACCTTTACCTTGTTTACAGACAGCCGCCCTCTTGCTGTATCCTCTCACAGAAGAAAGGCTCTGCCCTCATAAACCAATTACGTACCAAAGATCCCATATCCAAATATCACCACATTGGGAATTACTATTTCAACATATTAATTTAGAGGAACACAAACTTGAGTCCATAACAACAAATTAAAACCATAATGATCTATCACTTCACACTCTCTAGGACGGCTATAATTTTAAAAGTTTTTAAAAGCAGAAAATAAGTTTGGCAAGGAAGTGGAGAAATGAGAATGCTTATACCTCTGATACATTCCTGGTGGGAATATAAAATGGTGCAGCTGTTGGGAGCCATTCTTGATGAACGTCCTGCAGACAGGGTTGGAGTTGCCTGCAAGCTAGAAGTTTGCAAGTCAGGTGGGCTTGTTTACTGAAGGAGAAAGTTTGGCTTAATGGATAGCTCATTAGTAGAGGAGAAAGTTTGGCTTAATGTTGAATGTTTCTTGCCCCAGGGAATGAGACAAAAACAGGAACAAGGATGTTTTGCAAGAACTTATGTAAAGGTCAGCAATCATTTGCATATGTGTGGGTGTTGCTTCTCCAAGGGTATATATATGCTGTGCTAAATAAACTCGGGGCTCAGTATTCACTGTTCGCCCTCCCGACTTTATCTCTCTGTCTCTCTCTCTTTTTTTCTCAATCCTCACTCCCTCTCTCGGGAACTATTCGATCTTAGCAGGTGGGCTCTGGCTTGCTGCTACTGTGGAAAACAATTTGGTAGTTCCTCAAAAAGTGAAACACAGAACTACCATTTGACCCAGCAACTCCTCTCCCAGGTATATACCAAACATAATTGAAAACAGGTACTTCAGCAAATATTCTTACATGAATATTCAAAGCAGCATAATTCACAATAGCCAAAAGGTAAAAACAACCCAAATGCTCATCAGTGAATAAAAGGATAAACAAAATATCGTATATATATATACAATGGAATACTATTCAGCCATAAAAATAAATGAAGTTCTGATGCATGTTACAGTGTGGATAAACTTTGAAAATGTTATGTTCAGTGAAAGAAGTTAGACAGAGAAGGCCACATATTGTAAAATTCCATTTATATAAAATATCTAGAATAGGTAAATCTGTGGGGAGGGGATAGTGGGTCCTGACAATTTAATGGGTATCGGGTTTTGTTTTGTGTTGATGAAAATATTCTGTAACTACATAGAGGTAGTGGTTATACAACATTATAAATGTTAGAAATAACACTGAATTGTACACTTTAATTTGAAATGGTTAATTTTGTTATGCAAATTTTACTTAAATTAAAAAAAGTGTGTGGGGGGGTCATGGTTCCATAGTGTAGCAGTTAGCACATCTGCTTTACACATAAAAGGTCCTGGGTTTGTGCTCCAGTGGAGCCACAGTCCATGGTCTATGGCCATGCCACCCTGAACAAGCTGATGTCTTTTTTTGGAAGCTAAGCATTGTCGGGCCTGGTTAGTACTTGGATGGGAGACCACCTAGGAAGACAAGGTGCTGTAGGGGTAAATAATAAATAAATAGGTAAATAGATAGATAGATAAATAAACAAATAAATAAATAGGGGCTTTGTGTATACTCATGAACCCATGTGAATCTTCACTTTGCTGACATATATGCAGAGCTCGTGGCACTTAACTTCATATTCCTTTCCTTTGCCCTATTTTATGGAGTGAAGGTTTACGTCACCTCAAAATTCACATGTTGAAATCCTAATCCTCGATATAATGGTTTTAGGAGGTGGGACATTTAGGAGACAATTAGGTCATGAAAGTGAGCTCTTATAAAAAATTACTCTTATGAGCTCTTTTGCCCTCTGGCCCTCTCTATCTATCACGCGAGGATCAGAGAGAAACAGTAACCCAGAACGCTCTCAGCAGAACTCAACCATGCTGGCACCCTGATCTCAGATAAGGCTTCTAGAACTGTCAGAAATACGTTTTTGTTGCTGATAAGCCACCCACTGTTCTGATATAGGAGCTGAAGTGGACTGAGACATCCTGTCCCCTCACCTCTGTCCTACCAGCCCCATCCCCATGGTTGAATGCATCAGCTGCCATCTTACCCTCTCAATTGTACAATCTTAACCCATTGTTGGCCCAGTTTATAGACTGTGGGCAGAACAGTTCAGCAATGCCACTGAATACCAAAGAGGTGCACACTGATAAGTAGCTAAAAATAACCAGGGTAGGCAGAATGTTTCTAAATAGAAATGTGATACACTTGCAAGTGGGCATGAAGCAGAATGTGGCAGTGCCCCAGAAAGACAGCAGATGGGTGGTTTAGACACAGCTGCTATCACTGGAGGGAGAGACTTGCTGATCACCATAGAGAGAGGGGGCAATGAGGATTTGAGAGAGAATATATCAAGGGCATAAATAATGTAAATAATTGTTCCCCACCCAAACTCAATAAAGGGATTATAATATCAGATTTTGGGTAATGGGATGGAAATTAAAATCTGATAAAGTGCATAGCCTTTAAGTTAAGGGATATTGGCGTGTAGAATGCAGAGTATCCCACGACGCTGAGCACCTCCCTAGGGAAATGACCAATGCCACTGTAAAATCTGAAAGAACTTATGAAAAAAGTTTACAAGCTGGAGCAATTATTGCTTTTTTTCCAAACCTGTGGAACAGAGAACTTAATTTGCTCACTTGGAGAATTTTCATCTTGTCAGGCTTGTACTTTCTTCAGACTTTCAGGGGGTCTTCTGAGGCAGGGGAAGCAGCCAGGTCTGCACCCATCCTCTGTCCTTTGCTAGCTCCTGAGATGCAGCTCTCCACATCTGATCTTTGGTCACCTATAAATTTTGTTTGAAAAAATATAGTTTTAACTAATACAGTAATCATATCACACTGTTTAGCACCTCCATGGATTCTATAAGTTACTTAAAATTACATCAGCCTAAACAGTGTGATATAATTGTGTATTGGTTAAAACTCTATTTTAAGATAGTTGGTTGCTTTATTCTGAAACTCATACTCCTAGCATTGTAAACTAGTGCATTCTAGAGGTAGCTACTATTTTTTTCTTTTATTTAAACTGAACAAATACATAGTGTTTTTTTATACTAGGCACTGGGTTGAATGCTTTGAAAATACTGTCATATTAATATACGAATAATGTGACCGTACTTCAGGTGTCTTTATCTGCCGCCATCAGAGACTTCAGGAATTAGCATGATGGGTTCTCAAAATGAGATTAGTGGTATTCAAAGTGTATGGTATGGCTAGAATATTGCAAAGACACCTGTCAATTTTGCTTAAATATCTTACTCCTTTGCAACTTTTTCTCTAAAGCATGATCCTGTGACCAGCTGTAGAATTAGAAGAGTCTGGTTATATAAACCTACTCTACTGACAACAAAATCCTGTCTTTAGGATATTGTTCCATCTGCTTTAAGTGAGCTTTTTATTCAGGATTGGTTCGATCAACTTTAAGAATTGAAAGCTAGAATTTCTCACTCACATTGCTTTATGCCTACTTGCTAACAAATGTTTAATTAGTAAATGTCTAAATGTAGGGAAAATTTTAGTCTAAGACTTGTTTTCTCTTTCTTGATTAATTTTTATTTTTTCTCTTTAAGACTTGTTTTCTCTTTAAGACTTGAAATTATAATTCATTATAATTCCATAGCAAGATTGCAAAACTATAGCTAGTCCTCACTCATCTTGAATGTTTTGGTGACTATGATTATCTCTCAGAAAGAACCCAAACTGACTTAAAGAGCATCACAATACCAGGTCTGTATCTGGCCTCCAGCAAGAGTGGTCTTCCCATCATCTGTAACTATATTCTCTCACAACAACCTTGAGATTGCCCAGAGCCCTCTGCTTCTCAGGGTCACAGCATAGCCATCTCAGACACCAGGGGAAATGATTCCACAGTTCCCCATGGGCATGTGGAACCTTACTTGTAGAACCTGTCTCATTATTCCTTACTATGGTGGCAGAAGGAGTGCTGCAATAGTGGCTGCTTCTTGGGATCCAGAGAGAATGGTCATTTTTTCTTTAACAGCACTTACCCCTTGATGATCTGAGCAACATCTGTGAAGCCACTAATACCCCATCCCCAGCTTAAGTGGGGTAGCCAGACTCTAAGAAAGCCCATAGTCTCTGTTTCCTGGGTCAGATGACAGACCAGCATTAGTCTGTGCAACCAATAGAACAAAACAGAAATAATGATATATCCCTATCAAGATTTGGTTATAAAGGTCACAGTGCCTTCCATTTTGGTTGCTCTTTCTCATACCTGTGGCTGGACCACAGGACGAAGAGAAAAATAAATTGCCTGTAATGCAAGTGCAGGATAACCTTGACTCCAGTGAAAAAAAAATGTAGAAGCACATTTAAAAAAGTATCCCAGAGAACCTGTTGGTGAGGCACCTTAGAGATCAATTATTTATCCAGATGGAACTAGAAACCCAGATGTGTCACTGCCATTTTCACCATCTTACCCCTTCACCAAAAAGAGAGATGACTGTTATCATTATTTGAGTGGCAGTGATGCAGCAAATTCACAAATTTACAAACCCACTAATTCTCATGCTGGCCACAAGTAGCCTAAATCTTTCAGGTGTGAGAAGATCAGGTGGTGGTATTGGGGTCTTGAATTAAGGACAAGTGCTCTTATGCAATGGGGAGAGTTGTTTCCCTTATATATTTCTGGCTTGCAGCTGGTCACTTACTGTGTGACTTGAAGTAAGTCATATAAACTCTGTAAGTCTTTGCTTTATCATCTGCAAAATTGATCTAATAATCCATGCTCTATATACTTCATAGAGTTTTCAATAAATGAGTTAAAATCATGTGAAACTGTTTAGTAAATTATGAAATGCTATATAACTATGAACTATGAACTCACCCATACCAATTCAAAAACCTAAATGCAAATTTATAAATTAGAAAGTCATTATGTGCTAAAAATATTGTTCCAAATCTAATTAAATTAGAACAATGGTTCATTTATCAATTTATATGCTAAGTATCCAAATAGCAATTCTATGGAATGTAACTAATGAACAGGAAAAGACCAAACTAATAAGTTTGTTATATAGCTAAAACAACTATTTATATGTTAGCTAAGTCTCAATAACAATTTTATTCAGAATTTATTTTTTGTAAGGCTGGAAATCAGGACCTACACCTGGGTTGGTTAAGCCCCTTATGAACTGTTAAAACCTTTGTTTTCATCGCACTTTACAGTTTTCACAATGTTTTTAATGCATTTTCCAATTTATTATAAAATACTTTGAAACTAACTAGAACACTTGTTATTCCTAATGTACATGTCAGTAAAGAAGCTGATCTTCAGCAAGTATAAATGTCATTTCAAAGTCATACAATTATTATGTACTAGTGGTACAGCTAGAATTTGCTTGCATATTTTCTCACTTGAAGTTCCATATACTTTCCATTATATTGCAGATATTGTGAACTATATGGATGGACAATCTTGATTGTTCAGCTTCTCTTCTGACCCCTGACCTCTTTAGCCTCTCAAGCAAACATACAATCATCTTTTTTCTCTACAAATCAGCATAAATCACTTCATTTTGGCTCCAGGGGAAATATCCACTAAGTTCTCTTTGTGAAGCTCTGAGCTGGATAACTTGGCAAATCACACCAGCTTTTTGCTTTTGTTTTGTTTTTCTTTTAATATAAGAAATAAAACCTACTAGCTCCAATTTTTGTATATTCTAGTATTCTATGGGGAATTGTAAGAAAATAAATTTAGCCCCAGGAGCTTTGAGGAGCAGGGGGCCTTAATTTATATGAGAGATATAGTTAGAGATGGCACCCACAGTAAGACTAAAGAGGGTAGCAAGGAAGGCTAACCCTGGCATCTATTTCCTTGTGGGATTCATAAGTAAAAGAGAAAAGTTGAGGGTTTTTTTCTTCCTTTCTTCTTTCTATCTTATTTTTAATGATTTGGTCTAATTTTAACATGTTTTTCTAATAGCCTCCCCTTCTTTCCCTTACCTTCAAGAAGTAGAGGTTCAAATTTGGAGAAGGGGTGGAAGTAAAATCTGCTAGTAGGACCTATATTTCAACTGGGGTATTCTCCCCACTGAATTGACCAGTCAACTGAGTTGGAAGGTTGTGATGTGTAGATGTGCATCAAAGTCCTTCATTGCCTTCTCTGGGGTGGTTTCCATCCCCCTGGTTGTTAGTATAATCAGAAAATAATCACATGAGCCCTCTTCTCCCCCATTTCTTTTTTTGTTGCTATTTAAAATAGAAAGGAAATATAGCTTCAGTGATTCTATTTACTCCACACAATAAAGCCCATGGGCAGCACTACAGATTTCTTCAGGGGATATAATAGGCTGAGAGTAGAAGGTGCTGCTGGAAGCATTTAGTTCTGGCAAACAATTTTTCATCTGGTGGGGGATGGAAAGCAATGGAAATAAGTTAGTATATTCACAGGAGGACTTTAAAAAAATAACGATTTGAGGATTAGGCTTCTGAAAGAGTGGGTTTTCATTCTACAGGACAGCACGGGGATTCGGGAGGTGTTGAATAAACACACACACACACACACACACACACACACACACACACACACACACAGATCAGTGGTCCTAAACTTAAAAAAATGAGCTTCTGAGATGGCAGTCATTTAGAAATGAGTTGTTTGGAACAACTTTTCAGAGAAACAATGCTCCACAGCATGGTTGGCTGGCTTATACAAGTCTTAAAGGCCTATTTTAGACCACATATTCTTGAATACTAATGTTCTTTAAGAATCTTAATATATTAAAATGTCCCTAAGGGAAAATGTCTTCAGCTTTCTAAATCGAAAGCCCTTGCTTTTTTTTCTTACAAAAGCAAGCATTAAGCACATGTGACCCATAGGGTTACATAAAGCAACAAATATTGAAAGAAATATAATCATCAGAAATTTTAAGTACAAGTAGTGCTTGACAAATTTTGTATTCAAATTCAATTTATTACAATAAATGCTTACAGACCACATGTTATTTCAGATTGTGTTTAGCCTGTTCTCCCTTCTCTATGATTCTCAACTTAGATTTCAACTAATGCTGGTTTCAGGTGGATGCTAGAAAAAGGTATAAGACTACAGCTTAATATAGATATGCATGTCATGTTAGTAGTGTAGAGCACTTTTTGGCTCTTTTCAGCCTTTCCAACCCCCAGGATGGTTGTCAACATCAGACTCCATCTGACAAGAAGGCACTTTTTTATGTGACCCTACGATCATCCCCTGGGGTCGAAACCAGCCTGCACTTTCATTATAAGCAATTTCTTTTCCTCTAGGTGAGCTGTGTGGCCCAGTCATAGAAGCATGATCTCCATGTTGGTGTTCTTTTTAGTTATCTGAGGCATATTCATTAGCTACCTGATTTAGTTGTTCCAACCCCACCATGAAGCATCTTCACTCCCAAGATGAAGTCAGTATTTGGCTGCATTCCTTATCCTTCTTCTGAAGCCAGCTGCAGATGCTTGTCTCTTCTATTCCAAGAGTGGGGACTCCCATCATAAATTCAGTGGAAATCAAAGACATATCTAACTTTATGCTTTTAGCTTGAGGGGCATTTCTAATTTCAGGCCACCCACACATGATTAGCATACCCATGGTCCAAGAAATAATCAAAACTCGGTTCTTTCTGATGAATGATTTATGTGCTCTCCTTCCTGTCCCAGAGCAACTAAATGGCAGGCCCCAATTTTTTGATACCAGGAACCAGTGCTCCTATCAGAATCTAGTGCCCGATGATCTGAAGTAGAGCTGAGGTGGTGATGCTAGTGCTGGGGAGCAGCTGCAAATACAGATGAAGCCTCGGCTTGGACACCCACCGCTCACCTCCAGCTGTGTGGCCAGTTCCGAACAGGCCACAGACCCATACCTGTTTATGGCCCAGGGGTTGGGGACCCATGATAAAATATTCTTCATTTAAATTTAACAGTCATAATTTTAATCAAGGGATAAGAAGGTAATATCATCAAAGAAGATTGATTTAATGACTTTCTGGTAGGGAGTTGATAAGAAGCATGACCATGACTAAAGTGCCACTCCGTGACCAAGTGCAAAACTCAGTTTGAGGGGAAAGTGCTTAATTGGGTTCACAAGAAAGAGCCTCTAAGTGTGAATGACTCCCAGATCTGCAACCAGTCAGATTATGACTCTAGCTAAGTACCTGTTTCCTCTTAAATCTGTCAAAACTCTCATAATCTCATGGTGATAGCGAAAGTAAATGTGAATGTGCCTTAAAAAGGGATATAAATATAAAGTGTTGTTATTTATGCTCATATCTAATCCTACATTACAGCTTCAAAGAAATCCACTGATATATTTTTCTATCCACAGCTACAGCTCTTTTTCTATATCACTTTATATATGCAGCTGTGTGTCCAAAAACAGACATAAACATATTCATAAGGAAAGATGGCTGTGACTGTGGTTATAAATGGTTATAAATATGCTTTTAGCTTTTATTTTTCTCCCTGGTGCAGATGACTATGTGTCTTAAAACCTTCTAGTGAGCTATGTTTTACCTTAAAAAGCTTGTGATCCAAAATAAGTCTTGGGCTGAGTCATCCAGCCCTGGACTAGGGACGAGACATGGAGGAGGAGGCAAGGAGGTTTTTTCAGTGAAGATGCACTGAAAAAGGAGAAGGACTTTCTCCTAGGGATTAGCAGCCTATGGCCCACAGACTAAATTCATCCCTCTGCCTGTTTTGTAAATAAAGTTTTATTGGAACACAGCCACATTCATTCATTCATTTGGGTATTATCTCTGGCTGCTTTTGTGCTAAAATAGCAGAGTTGAAAAGTTGCAATAGAGACTGTATTTGGTTTGAAAGCCTAAAATATTTCCTGTCTGGCCCTTCAGGAAAAGTTTACTTACCTTTGTTTTTTCCTAACATCTACAAACATGTAATTTTCACATTTTTCTATGCTTTGATTTATTTTAGCAGCATAACACCATACAAAGCAGTTATGGGTCATGTCTCTATGCCCAATTTGTTAATGAGGCAAATGAAGTTCAGAGAGATCGTATACCCCAATTTCATCATTTAGAAGTAGTAAAACAGGACTGGCACTAAGATTTTTCAGTGTTTGTCTGATCCTCTGTGTACTCCTCTAACACAACAAATTCTAAATAGGAGCCTTCCTGTGATATCTTTTGAGGATGAATACCTATCTATCTATCTATCATCTATCATCTATCATCTATCAGCTATTCCACCTTTATTGATGTATGTGGAAATGAAAAATTAAAATTCAAGTTATTAAATCTGCCTTCCTTAGACTCACTACTATACTAAATCAGAGTGTAAAGAACATGAGTTTAGGACTCCAAGTTTTTGTTCCACCCCTAACTAGCTGAGGGACCCTGGATAAGTCACTCATGTCTTCTGGGTCTGTGTTCTCCATTTGTAATATGAATGAATAAGTGAAAAACAAACAAACAAACCTCAAAATCATTGACAACCTGAACTTTCTACAAAGCATTTCTTTACTTTCCAATACCACATATTGCAACGTTTCTTTAGACAGTCCCATGTAGTGCCATCAGTCCCAGGTACCCAAGCAATGGCAGGTAAGTTGTGCAGACGGGTGTGGAGGTAAAAGCAACAGGAGGAGGACAGTGGGGGCTTGTCTGTCCCCAACCCCGGGTCTTCTTATAATTACTGCTTGTCCCTGCAACTCTGCAAAGAGTCTCGTGAGGGGGCTGGTGTCTGTACAAAAAAGAAACAAAGAGAATAGTCACTTATTTTGTTACCAGAGTCTTTCTTTTTTCCTTTTAATGGAATGTGCTATTTTTAAGTCCCAGTCAGCCTGCAAGTGCATGTGCAGCAATTGCCCTGAACACATTTGAATAATGTCTCCAATCCTTCTGTGATGTGGTGCAGAACGGCAACTTTGTACTTTGCATTTTTATTGTGATGAAGATATTTTATGACAGTATTTGAATCTCAACAAAACATTTCCTGAGAACAAGGCATTTCTAGAGTTATACAGAGGGAAGGTGGCCCAGATCGACCTCCTCTTCGGAAATCTTGGTTAGGTTTGGTCTGGTCTAGACAACAGAAAGAAAGTTTGAACATTTTCTAGAAGTCAGTGACTACTACGTTTGAAGCCTCAAAGTGTCCCATTCAGTCTCCTGCCCACCCAGCTGCATTAGGGTCAACCCCGAGGCAATCCTTTTTTCTTTTCACTCCCAATTTTCCTTTACTTTTACTAGGGTTCCCAACCCTGGGCTACAGACCAGTAGCTGTCTGTGGCCTGTTAGGAACCTGTCCACACAGCAGGAGGTGAGCAGCAGGCACAAATGAAGCTTCATCTGTATTTGCAGCTGCTCCCCGGCACTAACATCATCGACTCAGTTCCACATCAGATGTTCAGGCATTAGATTCTCATAGGAGCACCAGTCCCTGGTGCCAAAAAGGTTGGAGACCACTGCCTTACGCTGGTTGAGTTAGCCTTTCATTGTATATCAGTCAGGGTTCAGTCAATAGCGATATTTTCATATAGAGAAATAGTTACAAAATATTGGAGGAGCTGAAAATTCAAAGAGGACCTGTGAGGCAACCCAAAGATTTTGCAGGAAACTGCTATCGTCTCTAGAGCTGACAAACACAAAAAGGAGATGGAATTATCAGAATTTAGGAGCTTGAGCTATCCAGTGAAAGCTGGGGCTGCCTACAGAAGCTGGGATTGTTTGAAGAAAGGGAGCTGGTATCATGGAGGAGACATAGCCATTTTCAGAGAAGCAGCTCAAAGCAGGTGGGGAAGGAAAATCACAGAACCTGCCTTTTCTTCTAACTCCAGTCTCCTGCTAATTACGCTCATTATCTATACTCAACAAATTAGCAAGGGAACCTGGGAAATGTAGTTTTCATGAGTCAGCTTCTTGTAATACAAGTCAAAGTAGAAAAGGGAGGGGTAATTAATTTGGGAGAAACAGGCAAAAAAATGGTACCTTGCACAGTAGTTCATCCTGTCAACCTCTATTACTTTTAAAGAAGTCTCCATTGTCCTGGGATAATTTTCTTCTTCACAGAGGACATGCCTGTGACTGGAGGTGACAAAAATGGAGCTGGGGAAATATATGTGACTGCAGACCTAGACATAGGCAATGGGTGGGTATAGTGGGAAGTCAGAGGTCCACAAATAAGTGTTGGTGTCTGGGAGTAAAAACTGATATTGGTTGAAAAAGGCTGCAGCAGAAATGAAAATTATAGAAGATTCTTATGATGTGACATTATGACTGCATTGTGGTTCCTGATGGCCAGCTCATTTCAGGGCTGGATTCCAGCTAGTAGCTAGTGGTTTAAAGGGCAGGCTTCCTGAGAGAGAGATTGGCAAGCTGTGAGCCCAAGGTTTAGGTCCCCATCAATCAGAGCAGGGCCTAAGCCTTGACAATCCCAACAGTGCCAGCAGAAGCCTGGTGCTTTACACAAAACCAACATATTTATACATATTAACCCCCAGGCTTACAAAAGCCAGTGTCAAGCACTAAGCTGCATTCAAAACAACCACCCAGGCTGCCTACCCAGTTTGCCCCTAACTTATTATTTTAGTCTTGATTTTCTGATTCCAAAGATTAGACTTTTATATCCATCTATAGTTGTTTTTTTTATCCACCTACAGACTGTTTTTATCTGCCACTCTGGCTTAGTCTTCTCCTGTTGCCCTGGTACTTCTTATTGTCTTGGGAAGAACTCCCTGCTCTGGCTCCTGGGCTTACAGATGCTTCCTCCTCTGATTAAGGCCCTTCCCTCTGACTGGCCCTTCCCACAGCCACTCCTCACTCTGCATGAGGGTGTATTCTGAAAAGCAATGAGGCAATGTGTTAAACAGGGAGAAGATAGAGTTTCTGTCGGATAGGCCAGATAAATGTGGTAGAGGCCATGGAAGACCGAGGTTCCTAACATACTCATCATCCTGGGCCAGACAGGGAGATGTGGCTGTCAAGTGCTTACCATGTTATCCCTTTTCACAAACATCATGAATTTCCTCATTAGCCAGCAATATCTGTGTCTTTCCATCTATCACAGAAACTTCAAGGAAATCTGTCACCCGCTTTTTTCTTTTTTAAATGGTGACATTTCCTCTGTTTTCAAGTGTTTTGTTGTTGTTGTTGTTGTTATTGATTTATTTGTTTGTTAAGAGGCAATAATTTAAACTTTTTGTATTTGAATATCAGTCCCATAATTGACTACTTCTATGACTTCAGAGAATAATTTAACCTTTCAAAGTCTCAAGTCTTATATCTGTAAAAGAGATATAATATTAGTATCTCCTTCATAGGGTTTCTTTGAAAAATCAAATTGAGTAGTTTCATTAAAAATTAATATAATGTTCAAGAAATGATGATTGCTATTATGATCATGATGGTGATAATGATCATCATCATCACTGGCTGAGCAGGAGAAATAGTCTTCCTAGCTCTTCACTCCTTTGATATCTCTCACAACAACATTATTAGCTTTTTTTTTTTTAAATGATTTTTTCTTACCAACCAAAAGAGAGAAGGTGCCATATATGTCACATTAAAAGAAATTCTTATAAAATTCTCAATCTCATCATGACTGGTCAATAATTTCTAAATCTTTTATTACTTCTGGTCTCAGTAGACTTCTTGGCCTCCTGTTTTTTATTTAGAAACATCAGAATTTCCTGGGCTTGCCTTCTAGTCTCCAACAATTTTTTGCCTCAGAAAAATCCTACTCTCTTGTACTTATGTTTAGTTTCACATCTGTAGATGACCTCTTACCTCCTAGATCTTTATCATCTTCCTGTGAACTCAGCTTCCAAAAATTTCCAAAAAGAATAAAACTTTCCTTTTCAGGAGTTCAAGGCTAAGAAAAAAGGTATTTTTTATAAAAAATCTCAAACGTGGCTAGTCTTCTAAAACTGGGTGTTTCCTGACTCTCCGCTGAGTCCCACTACGGTTGATTTTGAGGTACATGTCCTTGGTTTTTTTAGTGTATTGTACAAGAACAGGCCTTGAAAATGTGGGTGGTGGATTGGCAAAGAAAATATTTGTTTATATTTGGGTAATCTCGCATCCCTTATTGGTAGTGGGATCAGAACCCAGGATCCCAGACTCTTAGTCTAGTAGATTTCTCACCTAATATGCTCACAAAAAATTTTAAACCCCAAAATTTTAAAGCAGATTAAAAATGGGCCATAAAGAGCAGAGGAGAGAAAGAAAGGGAACATGCCTGTGGCTATGGCCTTAATATGATCCTGTAGTTAAGAACTAAATGAACATACTATCTAAATTTAAATTGTAGCTCCAATACTTATTAGTTGAATGACTTAGAGTAAGTTCTAATGGCTCAATACCTCAGTTTCCTCATCTGCAAAAATATCAATTTCATAAGATTCATGTGAAGTTTAGATGAATTAACACATGTAAAACACTTGGAAGGATTCCTGACTGGCTTGGGAAATAAGCAATCTGATATGAACAATCACAGAAATCTCAGAGGCATGCATTTCTCATATGTCTGTGGATCAACTGGAGCAACTCTAAGCTGCTCGTTGCTTTAGAATGCTCTGTGTTTTTCTCATCCTTCTTGAGCTAGAGAGCTAAGCAAGGATATTTTTCTATTCCTATGGCAGAAACATAAGAGGGCAAGCCCAAACAAGTAAGCACACTTAATCCTTGCTTACTTCTCATCAGATGGCATCTTCTTGGCCAAACAAATCATGTAGATGATCCCAACATCAAGTAACTTTGAGGAACTGCAAAGTAACATGGCCAAAGACATGGATTTGAATGGGAAGGAATATAAAGAATTTGGACCAATAATTTAGTCTACTACATTGGCACATAATAAAAATTTGATTAGTATTAGCTATTTGCAGCATTACTAACCCTAGACACTTTTGAAAGAAGAAGGTTCTGTTTTCCTACTGCTCTTTGTCTTCCCAAGCACTTTATATGCTCTTACTACTCTATGAAGTGACTCCCAGTGGGTTACCCTCATTTAAGGCCTATACAGCAGTGCCCCATGCAGGCTCACACTGGCAATACAACTTCTATATCAATTTCTCCTCATCTCCAGGATAGTTAGAGTTTGACAGAGAATCTGAAGAAAAGCTGACAGTGCTATACAATAACACTATGATTAGGATATTTATTTTAATCGATGTCTCTTGATAAACTTTTAATGGCAAAAAATTTAGACAACATGTTAGACTTGCAAAGGGAAATATCTAGGATTTGGGAAATATAAGCCAATAAGAGTATTCAAGAGGATATCAAGTTGTGCTTGGTGTTTTTAGGCTAAATGATGACCTCCCAGAGATGTCCCTATCCTAATCTCTGGAACATGTGAATGATGTAACCTTATATGGCATAAGGGATTTTGCAGTTGTGATTAAGGTAAGGATCTTGAGATGGAGAGACTTTTATATTTCCATGTGGGTCCAATGTAATCACAAGGATCTTCATAAAATGAAGGTTATAAAGTTAGAGGTAAGCAAAAGGAGTATAAAAATGAAAGCAGAGGGACACAGAGAGAGACTGGAAGATGCCACACTGAAGATTGAGAATGGGACCACAAGCCAAGACATGTGGGAAGCCTCTATAAGCTGGAAAACAAAACAAAACAAAACAAAACAAAACAAAAACAAGGAAATAGATTATTTCCTAAAGTAAATAGATTCTTCCCTAAAGTGAGAAGAAACAGTCCTGATGACTCATTTTAAGACTCACAACCTTCAGAACTACAAGAGAATAAATTTGTGTTGTTTATAACCATTAAGTTTGTGATAATTTGGTAATGCATCAATAAGATCCCTAGCACCCTTAGAAAAATAAAATCGGGTAACAGACCATAGGTTCTGTTCTCATATGGTCATAACTAAAACTAGAAGAGCCCATAAATTTTCTCTCTGATAGGTCATGAGACGTATACCTCTTAGTTAATAAAACCAATACTGTGCTTTTTGTAAGATAAACAGTTAAGAGACCAACCATCAAGGCTCTGTAGATCGCTAGCAAGCTGGCTCAAACACAAATTTTCTAATGTCTATCTGTCTCAAGGGTACTTGAACTTAGCTTATCAACAATTCTGTTGTGCAGCAGGCCCAGAAGGCCCATACATAGCCTGCTTTGTTTCTGTGATTTGTTCCCTAGTTTCTTCTAGGAAAACCTAGGCTTGTAGTCTCCACTTTCAAAGTCTAGGGATTGCAAGTTCCGTGACTACGAGATCTGCCTTATAGATAGGCCACATAAACAAGGAACAATTTCTGAAGTATGAAGCATGCATGGTCTTATCCCTGCTACAGGACATGATTCAATTAATCTTTAGATACCAGAAAACACAATGGCTAAAATAAATGCATTTATTGATCTCTCTCTTAAATAAAACAGACAAAAAACTGACACCAGATAAGGAAGATTGATATATAGGTCTGGTTAGAAGGCAGCCAGCCTTTTTTTTTTTTTTTTTTTTTTTTTTTTTTTTTTTTTTTTTTTTTTTTTTTTTTTTTTTTTTTTTTTTTTTTTTTACCTTTCTGCTCCACATCTTAGAACTTGACTTCAGATTCAAGGATGATTTGTTGTCCAAGCTGATTGGCAGAACTCCAGCCATTATTTCCATATTCTTGACAGGAAGAAGGAAAAATAGGGAATGCAAAAGAGCATACTTCCCAGAAGAATTATTCTCTTTTAATGAGCTTTCTTGGAAGACCCTTATGAGTACTACTTACATCTCATTAGTCACCCCTACCTGGCTTAAGAAAATTTGGTAAAAGTAATCTTTTTTTTCTTAAACAGGGACATTTTCTCAAAGAAGAACATTCTAGTTTACTCTAGTTCTGTGAGAAAAGGAAGTGGAGAATGGATATTGGTTAAGTAACTGTTTTTGGCACGATCTACCCCTTCACTACATATTTATCCATGAGGACTATATATAGACTACAAATTCTTATATTATTATATCCAGCTCAATGTTCAGGATATCTGGGTGACATGCAGTTCTATCATATGTGTTGTCATGGCTCATTATTCTCATGACCACATCAGAAGTAGATACTGGAGAGTACTCCCTTGGGGTGCTGCACAGCCTCATAGACCTCCTGCCACTGTGTAGTTTTAGGGCTCAGGGATTGTTTCGAAGGTAAAAAGAAAAATTTCAGGCTGTTGATAGCCATGTTTCAGTTTATTATAATTATTATCTTGTGTTCTCTGAAATTGACTAAGCTTCTGGTCTTCTTGCTTCTATCCTGTCTTATCCAAAGTGATGGTAGACTAAAAAGAGCTTTTATTTACTGGCCTCTGTGTTCTGCTAGACCTTGTTTTCTCAAATTGATGGTCCTGGACTCATCTGTACAATGAGCTTCATTTGGAATATAATACCTTTAAGCTTATTTTTGTCAGCAGGTTTCTAACTTCCTGTGAGAGAGTATCAGTCTTTTAAAGACAGTAATTTTACACCACTATTTATAATTGTTTCAGTTTGGGGCACAAAAGCATTTGGCTTTTTCAACCTTGCAAGACATAAATTATGAGACTCCTGTTCAACCCAGATTGCAGAATGTAAGCAGAAATATCTCACCTCAATAAATGTACTTCTCTCCATCTGTGCATATAGTGTGGCTAACTCTCATATAAGATTTTTTCTTTCCTGTAAAACTCTGCAGGGAGAAATAGGAATAAGCTTGCCCATACCAAAAATCTCAAATTTTCTACCATTTTCCCACCACTTCAACTTTGGTCAGCATGCAGTCTGATTTCCAAGGTATAATAGGCAACAGACTGACAAAACGTTTCACCGCTGCAGTAGCAAAGGCAGCAGGGTTTTCAGACTACAATATGTTAAGAATTTTTTATATTTGCCTCCCACCTCCTCCATCAGGCAGATTGATATTTTGGTTCTGTCATTTCTACCTTACTACTTCTAGGAACCAAATTCTGTATCAGTTAGGATTCTTTTCTGTTGTATATGACAGAAAACTCAAATATGTGATTTAAACAAGGTCGAAGTTAGTTTTTCTCTCACACGAAGAAAGCAGGTGGTCTAGAATTGGTATAATAGTTCTAGAATTTTCTAGGGACTCAGTTGCTAGGGATTCAGTTGCTAGGGACTCAGTTGCTAGGGACTTGATTGCTTCTACCTTTCTGCTCTATCATTCTCAAGGTTACCACATTGTTCAAAATGTTTGCTGACTCTTTAGTCATCATGTTCATATACCAAACAAAAGAAAGGAGAAGGGAGAAGGAGTGCTGAATAAAATGTAAAGCTTACCAGCCAAGTCAGCTCATTTTGAAAATTTTTCCTCTGCTTCTCCCAGAGACTGTTATTTACATGACTCCCAGTTATTATTACCACATCTAACTCCATGGGAGCCTGGGAAATATAGTTTTTTTTTTTAGCTTAGCACACTCAAAATAAAAATGGGTTTCTGCTAGCAAAGAAAGAGAAAAAATAATATTGGGCAGGAATATCAGTCTCTTCCACATTCTTCAAAAATTCCATTCTCCCCTACCTTGCACTGCCTGGAGTATGACCAATGCCCCATTTGCATTATAGCTGATTGCCAAAAGACTTAAGCTAAATATTTTGTGTGGTGTCAGGGGGAGAAGCAATGATTATGAGTCACGTACACCTAATGCCCATATAGTTCATGTCATTTCCCAACAGCGGTTTGATGTAAGAGAGAGAAAGAGGTGAAAGAGAGGATATAATAAGGGCACCTGGCACCAGAGTAGAGAAGACATCAGAAATGAACACCGAAGACAATTTCATTAGTTTTTCTGGAAAGGGCCATTCTAGCTCCAGAGTTTTTCACAGGACTCTTGAAATTTTGAATACAAAATTTCTAATTGTATCACAGCCCTATTTCTCCCACCTCTACCTGCTTCTGTTATTTATTTTATTAATTACTTTTTAAAGTATTTCTATAGTAAAACTTCTGCACACAAATTTAAGTCTCAGTCTGTTTTTTGGGAAAACTGACCTGCAACAGCCTGTGAGGTGAGGAAGTGAAGTAAAGGTTGCCTTTCTAGGTCATAAGCCGCCTGTTCTAGTGTCATCTCTGTAATGGCAGTACCTGGGGTTTTATGTTGTGGAAGCACCTCATTATCTTCACTGAAAACAGCTTCAGAGGCTGGGGCTGTCTCTTTAATAATCTATAAATGTCTGTCAAGAATTTATTGAGAACTTTGTGTGTCTATTACATTTTTAACTTGTATTACCTATTTAGAAAATTCATTTTATAATTTTACCTCATTAGAAAGATAAAGAATTTCCTTGAATGAAACTCCCTTCAAACTTTAAGAGGTACTCTATGCTTCTAGTGGATTATAAATAATGCCCTGTACTCTACCTGCGTTATAGGTAACACATAGATCTTCTTTTACCTTTATTCACAATGAAGTTTATCTGCCCTCTAGCAGAACATTATGTTGTGGGTGTGGGGAGGAGGTGAGAAAAGTTCTTTAAGAAAATAAGATTCGTTTTCAAGGATTCAACTAGTAAAATCCATACATAATGTTTAGAAATCTGGATGAGCAAATAAGAGACTCTGTCAATATGTGACCAAAGGATTTGCATTGTCCCCCAATTCCACACAAGGTGACCTGGGCCTCAGAGAGGCACAACAGGAATGTGGTTAATATTCAGTAAGCAAAAGGCCAATCATATTGTAATGCATGAATATAAAAGGACAGTTTGGATTACTGTATAACTCAATGGGACAAAACTTGGCAATGTTTTTCCAGTATTGTCCAAGCTAAGAAGATACTGAATCTGCAAGACAACTTTAATTTAATTACCAGAGAAGTGTTTCTGTAGCAAAGGGTAGAAATGATTCATCATACCATGCCATTGTCAGGATAAAAACTTCCCAAACTCTCCACTTCCTTTGCTCTGATGCCATGCTTACTATGCAACCTTAGAGTTATTATTTTGACCTCTCCAGGAAGGGACTGACCCCCAGTAAGAGGAATGAGAATTTCTTGTATTAGATCAAAATAACATCTATTGAAAGCACTAACAAGCTTTTAATCTCCTGGTGTACTTCCTTTTAAATTTAGTTAGTGTTCCTGCTTCCATCTGACTCTAGAACAATGAGAAAATTTGGATCTCATGAGCATACCAAACCCACCGTTGTAAAATCTCCCTGTGAGATGACTTGGAAAGAGCCATTTAGCCTTCATCTCAGGAGTTCTTATCTCTCAACATAGGCAGAGATCTTGGAAGTGTATCTGTGTCTAACCTCTTAATATTTTACATTTATGAAATGATGAATTTCATAGGCAAATATGGGGATTTCTCTGTAAACCTGCCCATCCAGATTACTCATAAAAACAAGTTTTAGTCAAGTTCCACTTCAGTAGTTGAGTGGAGCTATCTGATGCTACTGACTGTAAAGAAAGAAAAAATCTTCAAAAGGGTGAGTGATTGACCACTCCAGCCTTTTTTGAGAGGTTAATATGCCTTGACATCATGACAAAGATCTCTCCCTGATACATTTATGTCTCTATCAGACCATGGAATAGAAGTAGTAGACCTGTTTAATAAATAACCCCAGTTCTGTACCCTTGCTGCTAACATTACTCCAGGGTGGTGAAGTAATCTGTGGTTGGAACCTTAGCAGACCAAATGGCAGTTGACAAGAAAAACAGAATATATAGGGGACACAGAGGCAAACTCACCTCTGCCCTCAAAAGGCTCACAGTCCAGTGGAGAAATAGGCGGGGAGCCAGTTACAGCATAATGAGGTGAGGCTGAAATGAAATATCTGCTAAGGGCTTTCAGGGATGAAAGGAAGGAATACTTATCTGCTTTATACTGAGTCTTGGAGAACGTATAGGTTTTATCTAGTAAAAAAAGCGTAGAGAGGATGCTCTAGGCGGATGAGCAACACAACCATGACAAAGCACCTTGGTGTGAGGGAGTATAGAACATCTCAAAGCCAGAAGGAACCTGACTGCATATAAAAGGAAGATTGCGGTAGCCAAAATACTCCTGGAAACTCTCTAGGAGGCTGACATTATTTCTTACAAAACCCAGCAGTGATCATTTCTCAATAATGAAACAAGATTCTGTTTTTCCATTTAGGCAGCAGATGAAGGGGTTAGCTTGAGTTTTGAAGCCATGGTCAACAAAACATATGTGTCTTCAAATCCTCGGCTGAGTGGTGGTACTCACACTAAAAGAGGCAAAGGAGTGAAGAGCAGCAGGCTTACAATTCTTGTCTTTCAGCACATCTCGGGACAAATGCTTGTCTAGCACAACAGGAGGCAGAAACACCATCTATTTAAATTATTGCTTCCTTTGGCTATTCCTGTTTCTCTCATACCAAGGCTGTATTACTAAATCTTCCTATGCTGTGACCACAAATGGCTGGATTGCAGAGTTCATACATGGCCTGAGGGGTGGCAGTTGAGAGCATGCGGAGAAGAGGCATTGAAGACGAAGTGAGGAAGTTGTTCAAGTGCCATATAAAGTACCAACTTTGTGGGTAGGTTCAAAAGGATAGGAAAGAAAACAGTTATCAGAATCTAGAGGGCAAGTCCTGTAGAGCAGACCACCTTGAGAGGAACATGGATCTTCTGAAAAAGGATACTGTCAGCCAAAGTGGACCTCTCAGAGACTGAGCCAGGGAATAACACCCTGATATCACCTTCCTACCTCCTTCTGATCTTCTGTTCAGGCTTTCTATTTACATACCCAACTGGAAACAAAGTGCATGGGAGCCTGTTGATGTCCTTACAGGTAAGTCTCTAGGGACAGAGAGCAGTAGGAAAGGTGGGTAAAAGGGTAAGCTCTCCAGCCCTTCATGTGGATAAAAGGGTTAGGGGGGAAGGACAGGGTTGGGGAGAAAATGACGTGTAGTTTTTATAGGGTGAAGATTCAGAGATTCAAGGTTCTAGTTCTAACAAAGTTCAAGCAGTCCAGGAAGTCAACATTAAGTGAGCACCTATATGCTAGACTCTGCTCTTTGTTTTACATAACTTACCTCATTTAAGTCCTATTACAACCTCAAAGAAGCAATTATCTACATTTTACATAGAAGGAAATTGTGACTTGATGAAAATGTGACTACTCTAAAAATTAAACTAGTAAGTATTAAAAAGCAGGATTTGAATTCACTTCTGCCTGGCTCTGAAAAGTATGCCATTTCCTGTCTGAAAGTTAATTGAAGTTGTGCAAAAACCAAGATGATGAAAGCTCTAATGTCACACTTCAGTGCCTACAATTATCCAAACAATTTATAAACAATTTCATACACTTCATCTCCACGTTTGGATCGATGTCTATTTTCTATGGCTTCTCTTTCAGTGGTTCATTTATCCATCAGTTCCCTACAGAGTTGGAAGTCGTGTGTGATTAGGATATTTAGAGTTTTTTGCAGCTTTGGGCTCCACTTAGAGCAGGGGAAGGGCACAGACAGAGGTGGAGTGAGAGTGAGGGAAACGGGCCCTGTGACAAGAACCCTGCGGGGAGAACAGAGCATAGCGTTAGGCTGGCAAGGGCAGTTAGGATTGCTGCAGATGGCTTTGCATTCTTGGCACCTGTGCAGTGTCTCCCCTCGATGCCAATGGCCATGGTGAATGGCAAGGTGACCTGCGTGTTTCTTGGAGCTAATCCTTCATAAGGCAGAAACCTAGCCTTGTTGGTAAATGAATGCTTTGCATATACATTGCTTGCTCTTCCTTGCCTGTGGAGGAAATGAAGAACCAGTTCCAATTATATCTGATTGCTGGTTATACTCCTTCTTACATTTTTTTCTCTTCAGATTGAAAAGGTAATGCTTTAAAAAACAAACAAAACAAAAACACCTCCCATCTTCTTCTTTCTCTTTCTTTTCTACTTACTTCTTTCTCCTCCCCTTCCCCTCGGTCTCCTCCTTCCTCCTCTCCCTCCTCCTTCTGCTTCCTTTCTTCCTCTTCCTACTTTTCCTGTGCCCCCTTTTTCATCCCACTACATTCTACTAACTGGATCAGTGCAATATATTCTGAATCTGTAAAATCTAATCACTTTGCCAAAATCTACTGAATTTCTCAAATCTTGGGCACATGAAAAAGGAGGATGTAGATTACTGTCACCAACTGGCAGTCCCAGGCTGCAGAGACTAATGATGAGAGCAGCTGAACTAATAATCAGTAAACCAATAGAACAGAGACCCAGAAAAGCATAATAAGGAGGTTGTCAGAGATTAAAAGTAACTCTTAAGTAAGCAAAGGACAAATGGTAGGGATAGGACAAAAATAGAAAGACAGGAAGGTGTCAGAGTACTAAAACATGAGATTTCTCATCTCCTGGTAATGGGGGTGGGTAGAAGAAAGGTTTAGTGACATGAGAAAGTGTTAGCTAGGCATCAGGAGATCACTTTGTGGTCCATAAATTCTTAAGAATGACAGCTGTAGGACCTCCCCAAAGCATGCCAAGAGGGTATTTCTGCATGGTGATAACGGTTCGGGCATGTTAGGTCCCTATTAAGCCTGGAGATGGAGGGTGCTATTGTTCCAGTGACAAGGTGGAGGTGAGAGAATGCTAAATCCTACGGGGCTCCTAAGAGTTGAGAAGCTAAAAACCGAAGCAAGTACATCTCTGGGCTTCAAATGCCCATCTGGAAAGAATTGCATTTTCCATGGAGATGGGTGAGGTTAATGGGTTTCATAGCTAAATTTAACTAGAAATTATCAGTTTCTATGTGCAGTCTATGCTCTTGGCATTTTGTATAGTATTTTCTGTTTATTACATTTCTTAGTATTCCATCATGATAAGAGCGATTGCTCACAGTTCAGATATACTCAAGGGTGCATAAATAGGGGTGAAGGATGCTCCCTGGCAATATCCAATGAAACCAATCACCTAGAGAAATTTATGCCACACGGTTGGTTACTGATTCAGATGTTTTATGCTCCTGGAATATTTAAGGAGAAAGAAAAGAGAAAGATATCTTTTGTTTAGATTATAAACCTCTTTCACTATATAAAATGCACCACCATTCCTTTTGTATAATTTTCATACCCATTCAATAATAGGTTTGGGTGTATGAAAAGAGAATTTCTAGAAAGATCAACATCTCTAGTGGTTCATCATCACCTATCACCTCACATCAGATGTTCACTCTGTAGAAAGTACTTAAGATTCAGGAACAAATGGAAGTAAATTTCTCCTGGAAGCTACAAGTTGTGAGTCCTTTGTCACTGGAAATTGTATGCCAGCACAGTCTAGCCCTAGCAATCCTCCCCCCACCAAAAAAAAAAAAAAAATATATATATATATATATACACACACACACACACATAAAGATTATAAATATTACATAGAGATATATGTAAAATATATATGTGTAAATATATATATGTAAATATATTTATATTTATATATTTATATATATTTACATATATATTTTTACACATATATATTTTTTACATATATCTTTATATATTTATTTATTTTTCAGTCAGTTTACAAAACATAAGTTGCTCTATCCAGCTACCCTTGTTATCTTTCTTTCTGTCGCCTAGTTTGAAGAGATATTTGATAAGCCTCCCATCACGTGTCACAGAATCTCATCACCTGAATGTCTGAGTCTTTTGCTCGGATTAAGAGCCTACATCTGACATCCTTTATCAGATGATGAGTCCAGATTGGACACTGAGACTGCTGAAACAGAAACATGAATGCCTTTAATGATCTAGAAAAAAAGCCATGGGCAGCCAGGGCACAATGTGCCAGGTTGCTCTCTCTCTCTGGGCTCAGCCAGGTGGCTACAAGCCTTCCCTTTTCACTTGTTTCTCGCTGAGCCCTGCCTCCTTCAGCACCCTCCAGGATCATGCCTCCCACAAATGCATTTCCAAGGGGCCTCAAACTAGAGCTGTTCTTTCTTGGCTCATACTTGCCTCATCTCTTATTTCTCTCTATAATTTCCTCAGTCCTACCTTCTGTCTTCCCAGGTCTCAATTCATCAATCTAGCCTGCCCTCCCAGATTCTTGCCCACATTGGACTCTTTCTTCACTTTCAGAACTTTCCTTTTGTATTACTTTTCTACACCTACCATAACAAATCACCATCATTTAGCTTAAAACAACACAAACATATTATTTTATGGTTCTGTGAGTTAGGAGTCCAACACAATTTCTCAGAGGGCTAAAATCACAATGTCACCTGGGCTGAGTGCCTTTCTAGAGGCTCCAAAGAACCTGTTTTCTTGCCTTTTCCAGAGACTACCCACATACCTTGACTCACAGCTGCCTCTGTTCATCTGCAAATTTGGCAACGGCAAGTTGAGTCTTTCTTATGTCACATCATTCTTATCTTGCTTCAGTCCTCACATCATCTTCTCTGCCTTCCCCCTATACTTTTAAGACTTTTGTGATTTCACTGGGTTCACCTGAATTAATCCAAGATAATTTCGATAATTTCCTCATCTCAGGGTCCTTACCTTAATGAAATCTACAAAGTGCCTTTTCTCACATAAGGTAATAAGGGATTCAGATGTGAACATTTTTGGGGTGCCCTTATTGTGTATATCACACCCTCCCTTGCTTGATTTCCTCAGAATTTTCTAGACACCTAATACTAATTCATAATCAGTAGTGAATGAATTTATATCCCCCTCTAACGCAGACACACACACACACACACACACACACACACACACACACACTATCACTGATGTTTCCCTGTTAGCCGTCTGCCTTCAATCCCTAGGTCTAGCTAGTCCATCATGTGGGAGTTTGAGGTATTGCGGTGGGCCCTAGGGAAGTGTCATTTCTGTCTGGGGTAAATGAAATGTTCTAGTCCTTCAAAAAGCAACATATTGACATTTGCTAGTGCTGCCTGAGGTCAGATACATTTCTCATAAAACTCTTATCACAGCATGTAGCTTTGGGATCCAAAATGAGCAATATAAACTGGGCTGAGCAGCATCACTGAACACTAGGTCATGTTATTTACCTGCTCCAGGTGCCTGCTGCAGGAAGTCATTAGAGCAAAGGAGTTTTTCCTTTTGATATTAATTTATAGGAAAGAATAAAAGCTTCTGCACTTTGCTTCTTCTCTGATACTTTAAGTTCTCTGAGGGCAAATAAAAGTAGATGTTATTGATCTTTCTACATTTAAGAAATACATGCTCGTGTGTACGCACACACATGCTCATTCATACACACCTGTACATCTGTGAACCTGCATGTGCCATGGGATGAACACAGCATTGAACACAGGCCACTCAAACTTGACAAATTTAGGACTAGCTTTTTCTATTCTGTCCCCAGTGTCTTGGAGAGAAGAAGTTCAGCCCAGGAAACAACAGTGGAAAATGAAAAGTGTGGAACCTTTGAGAAAAGTTTACAGGCAAGGCAAAGCTATTGATTGCTGCATGATGAGAAAATGAAGAAGGATGTGCCACATTTGGTGATACTGATCCAATCTATTAGCAACAGTGGCAGGTCACTCTATCCTCCCCATATCCTCTCAAGTTCTAAGCAAGAGCATTGTGTGTGTGTGTGTGTGTGTGTGTGTGTGTGTGTGTTTATGTAAGAGAGAGACAGAGCGACAGGAAGAGAGAAAAAAGAGCTAGAGAGAAAGGTGTATTTTAGAATGGAATGAACAATGGCATTGATCAGCTTTAAACTGAGAAAATAGGCAGCTCAGTGTGGACCTGCCAAGATGTTGAGTCATAGAATTTTGAGAACTTGAACTGAAGAATAAGTGGTAGTCTAAACAAAAGGCATGAAGAGACAGAACAATCTTTCAGGAACATAGGTACTGGCTTTCACAGCTAGATTTTAGGAGCTTCTGGAAATCTCTATTCTTTCCTCCAACAATTGTCATACATGAAAATCCTGCACTAGAGAGTCATCGTGGGAAGTGGTGAGAACTTTGTTATTTAGAAGAGAAATAGTACTTCCGGGGTGAGGAACTTAGTTGCTGTAAGATATTAATGTTATCGGAGCTAATTTTTAATGAGGGAAAAGTGGCTGGGAATGAGGAGGTAGAAATTTTGAAGAACAAGGAATAGATAGTGAAGCTCCCCAAGAGAATAAGGAAAGAAAAATAGAAGATGAGGCTGGCCAGGGAAATAGAATAAAAGTTTGTAATAAACTTAAGCTCCCTGAGATGTTGCTATGCCACTTCTTTTGTCCTGGAAATTAGAGATAGGGCTCTGGGTTGTTGTGAAGATGAGGGTTAATGTTTATAAAGTACGGTGCCTGGTTCCTAGCATGTGCCAGATAAAGGCTGTTTCTGCCCCAGAGCGGAGATTATGGATGATCTGAATGCCAGGAGGGGAGGTAGGAAGGGCTGAGGCCGCCTTGGTGGGGGGTGTTACCTAGTTGATTCTATTTCATTTACCCTCCAAAAATCCCTTCAAAGATGACAGGAAGATTCTGACCCTATTTCACAGAAGAAACATGAACTATGTGTTCTTTCCTCTTACTCCTTAATCATTCATTTCTTCTTCTCCACTGGATCGTTCCCATTATCAAATTAATATGTTGTTATATTCATCCATCTTAAAAATATTTCTATTCATCCTTGTTTCTTCCCTGCTTTCCATCCCATTGTTATGCTCCATTTTGCAGCAAAACTCCTAGAAAGAATTGTTTATCTTGCTGTGAGTAATCCTTTATCTTATTAGCCCTGGGAGTTGTCCCCACAACTTGATTGAAATGGTTCTTGTCAATAACACCAATAACTACCATGCAGCTAAAGCTAAGGAAGAAGTTCTCAGCTCCCATCTCACTTGACACATGAGTTACGTTTGACACACTTGGTCACACTCTGTGCATTGATAAACATTTTTCTCTTGGCTTCCGGGATTCCATACTTTCTGCTGTCTTTCCTATCTCAAGGCTATTTGCAGTGTCCTTTGCTAGTTTAGTTCTTCCTCTTCACCCAAACCTCTTAATGATGGATAGCGCCAGGATCAGTTCTTTGTTCTTTTCTCCTCACTATTTAGTCTCACTCCCTTAAAGATCTTATCTAGCCTCAGGCTTTATACATAATCTGTGCTGGTGATTTTCCACTTCCCCTCACACCCAGATCCTTTCCTCACCTTCCTTTTCCCTGTCCTGTGTCTCAGGAGGCTGACCAGTGCACATGACATCCCCCAGACTTCCTTGTTGTCTGGCTTCGGACACTGGCTGATAGGAGGTAACTGCAGGAGATGGAGTTTCCCATGGCTCTACCTCTCACCAGGTTTTAGGAATGCTCTTCCTTCCCTGTTTCTTCTTCAGGCCTAAAAATAGTAATGGCTTTCTATCTTTGCTCCCTTGATGCCCACTGTCCCTTGTAAATCCATTTAATCTTGCCAATATCTCTGTAAATAGCTCCTTTATTAAATTATTTTTAGTAAAAGCCTTTGAATGTGTCACCATTTTCTGCAGGAGCTTGCCTGATACCACTGTCATCTAGAAGCTGATGACTCCTGAACCTTTATCTCAAGCTCAACTCCAGGCCCATATTATCAAATGATATACTTCAAAACTTCATCTGGATATCTTGAAGTTATTTCAAACTTAACATACTCCAATGTGAGCACCTAATATTGATCCCAGAGCTGCTAATTTCATTGTATTCCCCATCTCAGTTGAAATGACACCATCATATAGATGCTCGTTTCCAGATCCCTGAAGTCATCTTTGATTCCTCTTCTCCTCTGGCATCCTACATCAGATACATCAAGAAAATTTCTTGGTTCTCCCTTAAAATAAATCCAGAACCTGACCACTTTTCTCTCTACCCTCATTACTCTACCTCAGGTCAAGCCACCATCCTCTTTCGCCTGTGGTAGCCTCATCAGAATGGGTCTCTTTGCTTCCGCTCTTACCTCTTTACAGTCTATTCTCAGCATAGCAGCCAGAATAATCTTTTTTAAAACTAAGTTTACGTTGCGTCACTCCTCTGCGCAAGACCCTGCAGTGGCTACCCATTTCCCACCAAATAAGAGCTGAATCCCTTACAACAGTCTAAGAGGCACTTCACAACTTACATTTCCTTTGTTCTCTGACGTCACTCCCTTACACACTCTTGCCACTCTGACTACCTGTTATTCTGCAAATACTACAGGTAAACTCTAGTTTTAAAGCTTTTACACCGTCCAGGTCCTCTGCCTGGTATTTTCTCCTCTGATACCTGCTTGACTAACTCCTTCACTTCCTTCAAGTTTTTTAAAAATCAAATATCACTTTTACAATGAATCAGAGACTCTACTGATCCTCATATTTAAAATAGCCATGTAGCCACCTCCCCCATTTACAATGTCCCTTCATTGCACCTTTATTCTTCATAGGACTTATCGCTCATTAATAGTGTAATGTTTGTTTTTATTAGGTTTACTTGTGTATTTATTTTGTAATTTTTAATAATAGTTTGCATTATATTTTATAATGTATTTATTAGGTTTATCGTTTATCATCTGTACCCTCTGTACCCTGTGATGTCATTTAAGCTTTATGAGGACAGGACTCTCCCTATTTTATTCACTAAACAGTGTTTTGGACATAGAAGATATCCTACAAATATTCTTTTAAATGAATGGAAGATAAGTGAATTAGGAAAGTTTACCTAAGGCAGACCTGCCATTTGCAGCACAGTTTTCTCTATTTGCATTTCTTTAGCTTCGCTGCATATTCTACACATGATAGAGCTTTCACTATATACTCTATATAATACAGCCTTCATTATGCTTTGTACATGAAATAACGTTCCCCACATGCACTATGCCTGATTAGTTAGTTGTCAACAGCAGAGCAATGTGGTTAGGGGGCAGGATCCAGAGGCAGACTGAGAGTTCAAATCTCGGTGCCACCACTCACTTGCTTTTGATTGGGTCAGTTACTTAATCTTTCTAAGACCCGTTTTGCTCATTCATAAAACAAAGTCACAATGCTGTCTTAGGGTTATCATGAAGAGTAAGTCAGAAATAGGTGTGTTCTCACATACATGTCGCACTTAGCACAATGCCTAGGTCAGAGTAAATGACATGGAGTACACAGAGGAGAAATGTTGCAAGTGTGGAATTTGGAATTCAATCCTGTACACATTTTCAGGCTTTTAAAGGGGAGGCAGTGTATTTAAACTTGAAGATCACACCATTCCCTAACTCTTGACCCTTGGAAGTTATCGTTTCTGGTAATAGCACATATCTTCCAAACAGGGTAAAGACTTCTGAAAGCCCTATTGCGGGAGGTTACCCATTTATTCCCTTCCCCGTCATGGGAAATAGAAGCAGTTATTTAAGTTCTAAGACAATTCTTCTCATATCCTGAGACATTCTCAACTAATAGAAAAGAATTTTCTATTTATTCCTAGCAGGGTTGAGAGTGGACTTTGGACACCTTCTCTAAAACATGGGCTATGGCCTTAGGTTAGGTCCTGAATACCTAGGTATCCATTGTTTCTGCAGTCCCGATACACACTGTCTATATGGGAGCTCATGCCAGTTGCTCCAGACCTGGGCTCTGCCTGAACAATGGAGCCCCAACACCTGCCTAACTCTTACAAGTGTCTCTACTGAGAATTCTGCTTCCTTAGAGTGCTAAATGCAGGCTAGGATCTTATCCAAATGAGTGGTTCACATTGAACCACTGCCACCATCTATTCCTGACAGTTCTGTGTAGTGTCCTGACATCCAGTGCCTTGGACACACTGAACAACAGAACTATTCTGGATCATCAGTTGTGACCTTTAATACTGAGACTAATATCTAGAGCCTGGCCCAAGCCTCAGGCTTTCCTCTTTTACTCTCTTAGTAAAAGATACCAGTCATATCCGGTAGTCCTAACTAGACTTGAAAAATGATATGGGCAACCACTCAACATGCCAATCTTAAAAGGACATTAAAATATCACTATAATAAATAGGAATTGTGATGCCAATTAACTCAGGTTTCCACAGGGACTTATTAGATAACTGGTGAAATGTTAATTGGGCCTGCCTTGCAGAGCATGCTCAAAGGTAAATTAAAATTATAAATTATAAATTAAATGCTTGAGTGTTGCAAGAGCAAATCTAAGATAAATCAGATGATAGTCCTCTGAAAATGGCATTCAAAATTTAGGTTCCAAATCAGAATAATGCATATTATAATCCTGTTTGCTAAGCTTTCTTTACAGCATGAAGTTGGCTTGTGACGTTAGAAGTCAATTATGAAGAAAATCTTTCTTGAATATTTATTAATAGAAATATTAATTAAATAACTTTCTAAACAAATATTTTATGAAATAAATGTCATAGTATAAAATGCTGAATAATAAGTTTTAAAGAAAATCAATTTGGAGAGGCATGAAATTATTTTTCTGTTTACACTGCCCACAAGTCTGTCTAGTGTTGGTTTCACCATGTCTCATGGTTAAGTAGTATTTTCCAAGTTGAAGCCCAAACTTTCTGCTGTACTTGTTAATAGTGCACACTGTTGGACCCAATCTGGTTCTACTAGATCAGAAAGGATTAGGAACCCACATTTTAACAAGATACCACAAATTATTCTTATGCAGTCTCCTAATCTCAATGGCTATTAAATTAATAATTAAAAGATTATTATAGGAATGGAGGAGAAGTATGAATAAATGAGAATGAATGAAAGAATGAATGAATGAATAATACAACCTAAAATGCCATTTTTCTTTCAGGTAGAAAGTTTAAGTAGCATTCCTCTCTCTGAAGTGAATCATTTCTCTCCTTTCCCATTCCCTCTGCAATTAGAGTGGACCTCACTCTGGGGTGTGGAAGTTACTTAGCCAGGGGCAGTGACAGTTCTCATCAAGCAACCAATGGACTCTCATTTATCTTTTCTGGTAATTAATTCTAATATAGCTCCATTTAATACAAAGGAGAGAAATCCTTTAGGGCACAGTTTTACAAGATATTGCAAAGCTTAATTGAAATTCTTTATCTTACCTTGAAAACAACTTTCCCCAAAAGGATTTAGAAATATTTAAAAGTGATAAAAAGGCATTTAGTAACACTGGCTTCTGCCTGTGGAATATTCCAGGATGTGTCCATGTCTATAGAAGCATTTTTAATTTCCTAGGAACCTTGACATGGGCTAAAAGAATCATGCTAAGTCCTGGGTCTAGAATTACAGGTTTACTTAAAATTAGAACTGGACTAAAAGCAGCCAACATTTACATGATGCTCACTATGAACCAGGTGCTATTCTGGGTGCTGCAAAGGCCAAAATTCTTTTTATAGGCATGGAATCTAAAGCACAGGGAGGTTAACTAACTGCCCCGCAAAGACTCAGAGGCGGTAAAGCCAGGATATAAGTTGTGGGTAATTTGCCCTTAATCACTGCACTGACTCTCCCTCAGAGAGTCACCCCATCTACTTAGTTTCCAAATGGAGAAAGTGAATCCAAGAAAATATGATGGAGTGCAAAGTAACATGGCCAGGGAGCAGCTGAACTGCAGTGACATCGGGCTTCCCAGTCTATCTCTCCTACTCTCCAGCTTAATGCCTTGACAACAGCAGAAGCACAGAATTCCAGAGGTGGAAGGTAAAGTCAGAGTTCATGGAATCTTGCTCCCCTCTCCTCATGTCCACTGCTCTCCTTTCTTAAGTTCAGTTGTTCTATTTTTCAGCTGAGCAAAGAGGGAAAAAGTCCTCGCCTTTAAATTTTTCCCGAATTTCCCAAGATATATGTCAGGACCAATCCTTTAGTTCCTACTACCTAGCATTGAAGCAACATTTACCCCTTGGCTTAGGAAAACTGTCCATGAGATCCTATTAGTGTATTTGAGAAATGTCTTCCTGAACAAGGAACTAAAAGTTCTGAAGTTGGGACTGCCTGAGTATTTTACTCAATCTGGTTTTGCTGATTCTGCTCTCAACCCAGGCTGGTCAGCTCTTGCCAATAGGAAGGGCTTTGCTTCCTGAGGCTGAGCATGCACACTTGGGAAGGAGGTTTCCTACAAGCCTATCATGTAGGGACCTGCAAACCAGGAGAGCTGGCTTGGAGTCCTCATAGCTTCCAGAAATCTAGCAATCTCAGATGATTTCTCTTCCTGCAACATGTCTGTTCTTTCACTTTTCCTTTGGTGGAATGAGATCCTCATACTTTCAGTTGGATTTGACCTTAATACTCTTTGCGCTTTTGCTGAGGCCCTCTTATAAGATTGTCAAGCTTAATTCCTTACAGCTAACAGCAAAGTCACCAGCTACAAATTCATCAAATATTTCTTCTTTCTAAGAGAAGCCATCTAGTCTATTAATCATAGCTGATTTTTTGTGTGTGTCATAAAAGGATTCCAAACACTTTTGAAATCCACAGAGTATTTATTTATTGCTTTAGGTCATATCCCATTGCTAGGAACTCCAAAGTCCTTCCCGTACACTTAAGTGTGACTTTTCTTGGGGAAGAATGTTGCTTTAAAAATAATGAGCTGTCAAATGGAGTTTAGAAATCATTTAGTTATGTAGAAATTTTCACCTCAATAGCTATCTAAATTCAAGAAACACCTCTTTGATATGCAAATACATTAATTTCAACCCTATATTTTGCCTTTTTCTAGAGACAGATTCTTATCTTTATTTTTAATTAATTAATTATGTTTTTAATGGTGACATTGGTTAATGAAATCTGATAAGTTTCAGCTGTACATTTTAACAGTAAGGCATATATATATTTACATTGTGTGTTCACCTCCTATAGTTATATTTCTTTATGTCACAATATATTTGACCCCTTTTACCCCAGCTACCTCCTCCTTCTCCCTTCTCCCCTAAAAATTCTTTACTTTGTCTTTCCTCACTCTGAACACTTCCTCAGGTAATCTTGTCCAACAATGGCCTCACTGTGCACCTGTGTGCTATGTAACTTCCATATGTTGATAACATCCTAATATATATCTTTAACTTAAACCTTTTTCTCAGCTTCAAACTCATATGTTTAGCTGCCTATTTGAAATCTTTACATGGATGTGCCTCGTTTTCTTCTGTCCAAATTTGTTTATCGTACTTTATTTCTTATTCTCATGAATCTACCTAATCACCAAGAACAGCAAACCTGAGAATTGTGATGTTCTTTCCCTCCACTTCCCCACACCAAAACAACTACTTACTATATTGAATGATACTACACAACCACTTTTGTCTCCCCGATTTATAGGAAACTTATAATTTTGTTCAGATTTTCTCCTGCACACACATCGCCCACTTGTTTCTGGGGAAGTGAATCCCACCATATAATGGAAGCTTGTTTGTGATGTTTGTTTTCTGTTATTTATTTCAAAAATTTCCCTAAATGATTCACCAAGTCTTATTAATATGTAATGTCTATGTCGCCATTACTATCTCCACCATGACTGTCTTAGTTCCGGCTTTCATAATTTTTTACTTGGATTAATAGAACATTCTTTCTAACTGGTATTTCTGCCTCCAACCTCAATGTACAATAATGCATCATCTGTAGCTGCCAGAGCCATCATTCTAATATGAGAAAGACAAGACGGAGGAGAAGAATGAGAAGGAGAAATCTGCTTGTCTTAGACTCTTGCTCAAAATCTCTTCAGAATTGTCTTATTTATTTGTTTGTTTGTTTGTTTATTTTTACCACCACTTAATTAATGCAAAATAACCTTATGGTTTGCATTTATTTGGACAGCTTTAAAAAGGGGTAGAATTAGAGAAAGATGAATGGACCAGCATTGCTTCAGGTCAAGAGAGAGGCTGAGACAGAAGCCCAAGAGACGAAGTTACAATGGCCCCTTTAACTCTGGTCCAGCTTGAGTAAATCTCTCAATCAGACTGTATGGACAGAGACTAAGGCTGTTTTTCAAGGTTAAGAGCAAGGCATGTTTCAATTTATGTCCTGCCCTGTGGGTACTGAAGACCTAGGTGGTAGCTCTCTACTTTTACTCCACCAACTCCCCAAAAGTGGATCATGCAAACCAAATCATCCAAAACAAACGGAAGGCTAGAGAAATATAAGAATAGGAGATACACATATTGGCCAAATGATAAAACTGTATTGCCCATAGAAAATTAACAATCCTTGGCATGTTATTTGATGTTATTTATAATAATATCTTAGACTTTCTCTTGAATGATAATGGATACCTATTGTTTATTTTCCTAACACCTCAACACCCACTTATCCCTTTTTTGAAATAGTCACTTCCATCTGGAACTATCACATTTTCAAGAGGAGTTTCCTTGTTTGTATAAAATTCTGATTCTCTGCCTTCACATAGACAATCTCAGTAAATTGTTTCAGAGGTGGGCCTCTATCTCATGTCAGGGCAATCAGAGGACTTTCCCTGCAAACTTTTTAACTAGAACCAAGAGAGTGAGCTAGTCTCTGTTTAGATATCTAAACTGTAGTTGTAAAGCTGAGAGAGGGAGAGAGAAAAGAGAAGAGAGAGAGACAGAGACAGAGAGAAAAAGAGACAGAGAGACAGAGAGAAACAGATGAAAGAGAAGAGAAATCCT
Organism: Macroglossus sobrinus; assembly: GCA_004027375.1. Taxonomy (NCBI): domain Eukaryota; kingdom Metazoa; phylum Chordata; class Mammalia; order Chiroptera; family Pteropodidae; genus Macroglossus; species Macroglossus sobrinus. The sequence continues at coordinate 232,448 of PVKZ01000566.1, read as the reverse complement.
TGGCAGGGTTTAAGATGTCTTATCTTTTTCTTTTTCTTTTTTAAAAATATGCTCCTATGGTTAAAGTGTTACTGAAAATTTTGGATTAAGATTCAAACTCAATCCTCCCATGGCACTCTATATATTTTTCCTTCTTTTCTTTACTTTTTTTTTTTTCTCACCCTTTCTTTTCTGATTATAGTGGCTTCTTAGACCTGGACATATTACTATGACACCACAGTTCATTATAACAAGTAATTCTCCTCCTCCTTCTTCTCTACTGCCTCCCTCCTTCTTAGTTTATTTCTAGTTGACATTTATGACACTTAAAAATTTGCTTAATAGATAGTTCTTTCTTTTTTTTTTTTTCCATGCATACAGCACCTAGTCTTCCTAGGTGGTCTCGGATAAATAGTTCTTGACTGACTAGTTAAATGAATAAATCAGTCAGTCAATCAAATAAATGCTATGTAGCAAACTGAGTGCATTTTACAACCTAGGGAATTAGTAAAAATTTTTTAAATAAATGAATAAAAGACAAGATGGTGAAATTCCTGGCAAACTGGCACACATGTATACTGTTGGTAGCATTGCAAATTAGTATATTCCTTTTGAAATCAATATAATATATAAAAATATATTATATAATATATATTATATAATATATAAAAATCAATATAATATATATAAGGAAACAATTTTATAAAAACAAATCAAGCTAGAATATATTTCTAGAAGCAATTAATAATAACAAAAGAGAAATTATCACAAAGATTATAGTTTATAAAGGTGATAAAATACTAGAGTTATTTAAAATAAAAAATGAAAACTAGAAATAAAGAAAAGTGTTTATTATTTACTAAATTTTAAGAAGCAAAATTGCAAGGGAGCAAATTCATGATGGTTTAAAATTTTTTAATGTAATTTTTAAGCCTGGAAAGCAAATAGAAAAAAATAAAAATAATTGTGTTGAGTGGCAAGATTATCAGTATTATAGTCCCTTTATCAAAATTTTTAGTTAAAAATATATTACAATAATATTATTAAGCAGGGGAAAATTTAGCCCCATTTTTGTTGTGAGTTCTTCCTAGTAACTTCTGCAAAACATTATTCTAGATAAAGTATGGCTACACCTGCCTTAAAAGTTATTGGCATGTGAAATTTAGTGCATTCAATTGAGAACCATTGTATCAACATAGTCACAGTCGGCAAATTTGCATAATGATTTATGGACATTTGCCCTAACAATTGTGAGGGGATCTGAAGCAGCTGTTCACTAACTCAGCTTTGGCTTTGCTAACAAGAGGCAGACAGCTGTGGTTAATGAAAAACAATTGCTAATAGATAATTCCAATTTAGCCTTGAAGTACATTTTGGTATTGCTAGTACACAGTGACTTAAATATGCATCTAGAACCTTATGCCAGCTTCACCTTCTTCCTCTCCTCAGACTTCACCAAGACATTGTAGGGAGATAGTTCCGGAAAGCAATTTGGAAGCATGTTGTATGGAAGGGAGTTGGGTCCTGTTCTAGCTGGTAGCAATAAAATATAAGCCCAATGACATAGTTTGTAAGGAGTTAGGAAGGAGAGAACCAGAATCAGAATAGAGTTATGATAGCTCCATCCCTGCTTAGCTCTCCTTCATTGCTCCACTAGCCTAAAACATTAAGACCCTCATTCCAGGGCCACTAAAAAGTGAATGTCACTCAAGAACACAAGTAGGAAGCTAATCACCCCTGGGACAGTGTTCTTAACTCCTTTGTTGATAGGTCACCCTCTTTGCATGTTAGTTTGCTCATCTATAAGAGAAAGAACTTGAGAGGAGATCCCTGAAGCCCCTTCCAGCTTTGTGATTCTCTAAGTACCAGCTGGGACTGGTATTATTCTAGACAGACTACCTTTAAGTTAGTCCAGGTGCATTTAAGATATATTTGTGATTGCTGAAACCCTCAGTCATTTTTCTTGAGTTTGAGTGCAAATTTGGAATGACAATGTGACTCAAATTAGAAACTGGGTAATTGATTAACTGTGCAATAAAATATTTTTAATGTATGGCAAGTTTCAGTTCATATACCACAACTTAATTGAATTTGCCCTAAAGCCTTTCAATTAAAAATAGTGCAGAAACTAGCATTTTCAAGATAAATGTGGGACCTTAACCAAACTTAAAAAAAATGGTAAAGTTTTTGAAAGGTTAATAACATTTTTCTAATCAAAGCAATAATAGAGATGGAGAGGCTATTTTCTTTTTTATGGTGTACAGGAGAGTTTTGATCATTTCATCCCAAGAGCAACATGAAACTCAGAAATTCAGCAGCGGAATGAGCAGGCTTTGAAACCACTGGTAGAGTAGAACCACCTTTGATTGAGCTACTATCCTGTGAGGTGCATTAGAACAGGTCACAAGGCTCTACAAACCTGGCCTCCTTCTCCTTGCTGGCTTTGCCTCTTATTTCTCACGGTTTCTAGTCCCTCCTCTTTCCTGCCCCACCACTTTCCTGCCTATAAAACTCCTTCCTAATAACTTTGAGAGCCAGGTCACCTGACTTGAGAGTCAGTTAAATCCAGGTAAACCTCCGGGCTCTACTGCTTATTATTTGTATAACTTGGACCCAGTCTTCTATGTAAGGAATTCACATTCTAGTAAAAGAAAAAGAAATGAGGCATCTCTGAGTTGGTTCTTCAAAGATGCATAGGAGTTTGCCGCCTGTGAAACAAGGTAAATGGCATTCTAAGAAAAGGCAACAGCATGTATAAGACATAGAAATATGAAAAAAAAATGGAAAATTAACATAACTCACTGAGCAGAACACAAGATCTAGGAAAGAATAGGAATTTGGAGATGAAATTGAAAAGTAGGCAGAAACCATATAGCAGGGGATCTTTTTATGACTCATTAAAAAGTTTGAAATTTTATCTTTAAAGAAACAAAAAGACTTTAAAAGATTTCATTTTAAAGAGCCCTCAATTTCTTCTCCTAGCTCTGTATTATTCCAAGTGAGGCTTTCTGCTTAAACCTTCTTAATCCAACATGGCACTGATTCTGCTGTTTTTCTCTGGAGGCAAATGATGTATGTTCAGATAACTATTCATCCTGGTTTACCTGGAACAGTCCTGATTTCGCCTGCTTTTCTGGTTTAATTATTAATAGTGCTTCTTTTTCATTCTCTAAAGTGTCCCAAATTGGGCACTACGTAGTATTATCATCAACTCAAGAGGTCATATATGGAGAAATTTAAAGTTATTTCTAAAAGGTTAATAGCATAATATTGAAAAGAAAGTCAGAAATCATTTTTACAAGAAGTGAAAAGATGTCCAACCACTGAAAGTTATGCCCAGGAGGATGAGCAAAAAGGAAAAAAAAAAGTCTCAAAGAGGAAGGTCGGTAGCATGGGGAGCACAGGAGGACTCACTATGCTCAGATGCTGACCACACTTCCTGTGTGTCCTTGGACTAAGTATTTAATATCTCTGTGCTCCAGTCTCTCACCTACAAAATGAGGAACACATTAATACATTAATAGTGCTACCTTATACTACCTTATGAGACTCAAAACAGATAAAATAGGTAAAATTATTTGAAAAGCTTGACATGGAGCAAGGACATGATAAATGTCAGCATTTATCAAATGTGCCATTGAATATGACTTTGCCTGTGAATGAGATAGAATATATTGTTGTTCTGCTGACCTTCTCCAAGTAGCGCATGCTTTTCCTGCCCTATACAGACATGGGATGTCACTCCTTTGAAAAAATGTTAGGACTATTGTTACTTATTTGCTTGAAGTTTTTCAATGATCACATAAACAAAACAAAACAAAACAAAGATCTCTTTAAAAATAAAACTCTGTTAGAGAAAATACAAGTATAGCATTTGACTGCAGCGCTAAACTTGTTTCTTGACATGTTTGTCTTCCCCATTAGACAGAGGTTTCTATGAGCACAAGGACTGTTTTACCCAACTTCATATATTTGTACCTGACCTCATAATAAGAAAACAGTAAGTATTTTTTTTTTGAAGGAAGATTGGGATTATTCACTAACTGAAACTAAGCTGTACTGAAACACAGCTGTGTGACCATCATTTAATGGCTTTTACATTTCATGTTTCTCGAGATTTCTCACACTGCAGTCAAGTACATCTTACCCTATAATAGCTGATATTCTTTAGTTGGGAGACATAGAATAAACAGAGCTAGTAGTTGATATAGGAACCTTCCATCATGCAGCCTGGGGCAAAGTTAAGGTTAGGTTTAAGCTTGGAGAAAGGTAGGAAACTGCAGCAATGTACTTGGCAGACAGGGACAGGTTATTTTTAAAGATGGCATTGACTTTGTAACCCAAGGTTTTATTTTTTCCTTTAAAGGTAATAGATTGAGTAGTTAAAAAAACACAAACTCTGGGAACAGACTCCTGGGCTCCAATCCTGGCACAGGCACTTATGCTGAAACTTTGGATGAGTGACTTTTCTTAGCCCAGGCACCTAAACTCAGAGCATGAAGCCCAAACTCATGTGTTCACACTTTATTGGGGAATGCAACTCTGTTAAAACTCAAATAAAATAAAAGATAAGTGAGACAAGGAAAGAAGGAGAATGAACACAGAGAAGTCTTTCACTGAGCTGATGATAGCCTCCTGACAGGATGTCACAGTCTTGCTAGATACCTTTGAAGAAATGCTATGAAACTACTCCCTGAGGGTACAAAAGTTTTTATCTGCAAGTTCTTAACTTACATTGATCAAATTTCACCACTATGATGAGTTAATTCCCCTGAACTTCTAGTTTGCCCATACATGGATGACTAGTAGGTCTCACTTTACCTCTTAGAGGTTGCAAGGAACCCCAGACAGGAGCTGAGAAACATGTAGTCCAGATCAAGGCAAGAACTGTGGGGTTGTGCACATAGCAGCAGAAAGGGCTAAAGAAGCTGCGCAGGTGGCCCCCTGGCCTCCAGGTGCAGAAACAACAGCATCCATGACCTGGTTCCATGATGCTGAGAGCAATGCTGGCCATCACTAGAGCAGTTCTGCTCAGACGGGGCCATGATCTCCAGTGATGCATTGGCTGAAACCAGTGCATTGCCTGATCTCTCTGTACCTCAGTGTCCTCATCTTTAATATGAGAATAACAACTACTCACCTACCTTAGAGGCTATTGTGAGGACTGAAGAAGTTAATGTATGTACAGTGCTTAGGACAATGCCTGACACACAGAAAATAGCATTAATTATTACCTATTGGCATTATGAGAAAAGTTGTGACAGTTCTTGTGTATATCCAATTCTATCTTTTCCTGTAGTTCATCATCTTCTTTTTGTTTTGTCCTAGGAATATATTTGAAGGTGAAGCTATAAATACTGACTTTAGTACCAAATGATGCCTCAGGCACTCATACTCTGTGCTTTGTCTTCTGCCTCACCAGTGATATGATGTTCAGGAAGAGGCAGAGACAAAGCAAGTCCCTCTAAATAGCAACAAAACTCATCTCTGCCTTGGTCCCAAGGAGTGATCTGGGAAAAGTTACCAAACCCCACAAGTTCTTATCATGGGAGCTACATCCATTCGCCTGCCTGGGTCTCCTCTAGTGAAGTCAGTGTTGTCCAGAAAAGCATTTACTGGAACTTCGAAGACAGAAGTACAGGTTTAGCTAGGGCTTAAGGCAGAGCTTTCATATTTGGTGGTTCTCTAGGCAGGTCTAGACTGCAGAGTTGTTCTGTTTAAACTTCATAATGTTAGTAAAAATATTGCAATTTGAGCTTCCAGTAATGACTCTCCAAACAACAGGCTATCAAGGAGCTGCTGTATTTGTCACAATAGTAGAAGCCAAGATTCAAATGCATTGAAACCAACATTTTAAATCACAGTATCTTCCATAAAAGTCCTTATTTCCTACTTTTCTTTTAAAAGAAACCAGAAGTTAGACAACACTGGGCCTGAATTTCCATACAACGTTAATTAGCTGGAGCAGGATAGTGACTTTCAACTTCAGGCCGGACATATTTGCCGTAGTCATCACCACTTTATATTGCCTCACATGGCCAGTGTTAACCTAAAAATAAGAAGTTCTTTCAAAATGACACACAAGCAAGCATTTATTTAAGATTAATAAGAATAGTTACTTGGAAATCATTAATTCAGTCAGAAGCTCAAATATTATTTCAATTATAAGACAAATGTAATGATATTTATAAGAAAAGGAAGGGGAACACTTATATTGATAGATAGAAGGAAGGCGTTTCTATTGGTGCAGATAAAATAACATGTTCATTTAAAACAGTGTTTTAAATTTTCAGTCCAGCAGTTATTTGTCCAGTAGTCATAATAACTGCTTTCTTGTTATCTTTGTAAGCAGTTTTTTGGGGACACATATTGCCTTAAGCCCTGTCCAAAGGTTGCTTTGCAGTGTTTTATCATTCCAGGTTTTGAGGTATAAGACATACAAGGCAGCTTCTCTGGCATGGCAGCTCCAGCTCCATTTTAAAGTGGCTCCATTTAGTATTATTATTTTTTTGACACTGGTATCACTCACTTAAATATTACTTTTTATTCTAGACATTTCAGTTTTCAACCCTGGACCTAAAGCTTTCTGGACTTGGCTGGCCATTTATCATGGAAACATGGGCTCTTGGACTTAAAAAGTACTGTAAAGATGATCTGGTTCAATCCCTGTGGCTCCATCTCCACCCCTGAAACTTGCTTATTGAATACTTATTACATTTGGCTTTCCAAGAGTGGAATGGCTTTTTGATTTTATTAATATCATTTTCTTTGTGTTTTTCTAAACCAGACATAGAAAACCAGATAGGAAAATAGGAAAATAGAAAAATAAAAGGCACATGCTCACATAATATAGAGATGTATAGGAAATTTCAGTATGTATGGGTAGCAGGCAGTACAGAAATAGCTCACTAAATTACATTCCAATTCCCATAGTAAGTTTTACTTTAGTTTAGAAGCTGGAAATGCAGATTACATGTTTCTCAACTTTCTTAAACCTCAGGTTTCTGTGTGACCCCAACCGCCAAGCCAAAACACAGTGTGAGGTTTTGAAGGTGGAAATGAGATGGAATTGGTGCTTCTGCTGCATCTGTAGTTTCTCCTGACAGCAGCACAGTTGTTGAATCAGTAAAGGCAGTAGCACAGGGTCCATGTTGTGTTTGGTCCATGCCGGGCACAAAGCACAGTGTTGCTGATGTGATAGCAGCTGAAGCAGTGGGTCTTGAGCCAGAAGTTGCAGCAGCTTCCCTGACTAATGGTGGATTCTTCCAACTGTCAGTATGAACGTGTTAGAAAAGTAGGCTGCTTTGTCGGAGAATAAATACTAAAGGCATCATTTTTTTAATTTAACTTATTTTGAGACAATTTTTGTTTCACATACAAATGTAATAAGCAACACGGAGAGATTCCATGTACCTTTTGCTTAGTTTTTCCCATGTAAATATTTTGATTGTATTCAGATGTTCTCTGTTTTACGTGTGTGCGTGTGTGTGTGTGTGTGTGTGTGTGTGTGTGTGAGAGAGAGAGAGAGAGAGAGAGAGAGAGAGAGAGAGAGAGAGAGAGAGAGAGAGAGTGTGCATGTGCACGCGCCCGTAGGTCTATGCAATTTTATTACAAGTGCAGCTTTGTATATCCATCACTATGATCAAGGTGCAAAATAGTTCCAGGCACACAAGGATTCCTTGTGTTGCCTTTTTATAACCACAATCATCTTCCTCTCATCCCCTCTGCAGTCTCTGACCCCTTCAGTCATAATGTGTTCTCTAGTTCTATGCCGCTGTCATTTCAAGAATGCCTACTATAAATAGAATTATATCATTTGTAACTTTTCGAAATTGGCTTTTTTTCACATAACATAATACCCTGCCAATTCCTCTAACTGGTTGTGTGTATCAGTAGTGCATTTCTTTTTATTGCTGTATATTACCGCATGGTATAAATGTCCACAGTTTGTTTAACCATTTACTCACTGAAGATATGTAGATTGTTTCCAGTGTGTGTTTATTATAAATAAAGCTGCTGGGAACATTCGTGTGCAGATTTTTGTGCCAATGTAAGCTTTTATTTCTCTGGGATAAATGCCTCAGAGTATAATGACTGATTTACATGGCAATTGCATATTTAGTTTTATAAGAAATGGCCAATCTGTTTCCAAAGTAGCTGTACCATTCTACCTTCCTGCCAACAATGTGTGAGTGATCTAGTTTCCCTGCACATTTGTTAGCATTTAAAATTATCACTTTTTTAAAAAAATTTTAGCCATCCTGATATCTTATTGTGGAGTAGGCTTAATTTTATGTCAATTTAGGTAGCACTACATTATAATTTTAGTGGTTGTATAGAATGTTTTATATCATTATATTCAGAGTTTATATCCCATAATACTGCATTTAATTTCCATAGCATTTTTACATATTTTATTATATTTAATTTTTACTACTTTATGGCTTGTTATCATCATTCCCTTTTCTTTATGAAGAAGTGGAGACAATGAGAAAAAATAAATTATGGCAGGTCACTCAAAGGAATGAAAATATGTTTACTGAGCTACTACTATACAATAAACACATTGTATGATTTCCTTTAAATATACCAATATGTCTGCAAATATATACTATTATTCCTATTTGAAAGGGGTAAGAAAACTGATGTTTATATTTTCTTGTCAAAAAATATGTAGACATACAGGCAGATATAGAGAAAAAAAATCCATATAATATCTATGAAATATATCTCTTTATCACGTCTTTAGCAATATAAACATTATATAGAGATATCCACTAGACTTGTGTGTGTGTGTGTGTGTGTGTGTGTGTGTGTGTGTGTGTGTGTGTGTGTAGATATATAGATATAGATATAGGTTTTTGGCAGGTACTGCAGAAAGGCTCATTAAGCTCCATTTGAATGCCATACCAGAGGCTTTTCCTGTTATGTTGTATTGCTGAGCTGGCAAAAGGAATAGCTGAGCTTGCCTGCTTGTTTTCCAACCAACATTGTTATCTCTCCTTCTAAGTTGAGAAAATAAAATAGACAAAGCAAAAGTCTTAGGGAATATTCTAATTTTATATTTCTACTGGTTACACCCTATTGTTCCATTTCTTATATTCTCCCCACCCCCCAGCCTCTACTCCTGAGATACTTTCTTGAGCAAACTGTCTCTTGATTTAATTCTTTGTAATAGAATAAGTGTACAACTTGGATAGCTTTTGTTTGATTGCAGAGTTCTGTATCTCATCACTTTGCACAGTCGTGGACTCTAGGAGGTGAAATGGTGGAACAAGAAGACTGAACTAAGAACAAGGGAGCATAGGTTCAAGAATTAACCGATGTTGAGAAAATCACGGCAGCACATTCTTAAAATGCAGCCATTGGACCAGATCATCTTCTAGGGCCTTTCCAACTTGTCATTGGTTTTGGTTTGTGTTTTGATTATATCACTTGCTCTGCTTCCCAGCCTCCAATAAACAAGGATGAATTGGAAGTTATCGGCACCCAGATCTTTTCAAGGATTCCAGATGCCTTGATCTCTTCTCAGAGAACAGATGTCCGGATAAAGAAAATTGTTGGGAGCCATTCTTGATGAATGCCCTGCATTGGGTTGGAGTTGCCTGCAAGCTAGAAGTTTGCAGGGCAGGTGGGCTTGTTTACTGAAGGAGGAAGTTTGGCTTAATGGATAGTCGTTAGTGGAGGAGGAGGTTTGGCTTAATGTTGAATGTTTCTTGCCCAGGGAATAAGAGACAAAAACAGGAACTAGGATGTTTTGTGAGAACTTATGTAAAGGTCAGTGATCATTTGCATATATGTGTGGGTGTTGCTTCTCCAAGGGTATATATATGCTGTGCTAAATAAACTCGGGGCTCAGTATTCACTGTTTGCCCTCCCGACTCTATCTCTTTGTCTGTCTGTCTGTCTGTCTGTCTGTCTCTCTCTCTCTCTGTCTCTTTTTTCTATCTTTCTCAATCCTCACTCCCCATCTCGGGAACTGTTCGATCTTAGCCGTCAGGCTCCGGCAGAAAATATAACCTTGCATATGTGAAGCAATTTGATTGTTTGTGGAATATGATTTTAAACAAAGGCACATACATACAAGTATATTCTCACGTCAAGATTTAAAATAAAGAGAAAACAATGCAGTTTTAATCTGTATTTGAATTCTAATTATCAGAAGTAATGTCTCCTGAGATCCCTACGATGGTACTGGCTTGGAAGATGGATTTGTTGCCATGAGATTTGAGCTGAATAGAAAAGCAGGAATGAAGACTGGACATGGATCTCTGTAACAGAGTTCTATTTGTCCACCATAATCTTTACTGGTTTCCCCATGTTCTCTGTTCTTCATCAGGAGACAGGGGGTCAGGAAAGCATTTAGTCACCAGCCTCCTCTGCCTTATGCCACTTCAATGATTAATAAATTGTAAAAGCCACTCTTGTTCTGCTGACATGGGACCTTCCAGAGTCAGTTCTTATCCCACTGTTGTTACATTCCTTCAGTTATGGAGGCAGCATCTGCTGAATGATAAGCCCTAATTGGAAGCACATGGTAGAAAAATGAAACCAAGCTTTAGTCGGCCTTGACTTCTTATACTGTTAAAACCAGGAAGAACTTGGAGATAATTCGGTGTAATACGTTCATCTTAGAGACAAGCAAATGGGGGTTCAGAAACTAACAGGCAGTTAGCAAGAAAGCCAGACTAGAGCTCAGCTTCTCAGCTGCACGATTTCTCAGAACCTCTCTGTATTTCATCCTGTGGCAGCCACTAATGCCAAGACAGCTATAAAGAAGCAGTCTGTTTCAGTTTTGTCCTGTTTTTGGCAGTGTGGTGGTGCTGCTTTGGGGCAGTACATGTGGGGAAGGAGAGGCTCCTAAAGCATGAGATCTTAAATGTTGACAAATTACAGTGCAGTAAAACTGCAGAGATGTGTCTCCATGTCACTGACCCAGCTGTGAATTCCTAAGTTCTAGAGAAAATATTTTTTAAATATGAATCAAGATAATAATTCTACCACCTTGGACCCCTTCTGTTTATTATGGAAAGTTAAGATAAGTATCAGAAAAAATACACTGGAAAGGTATCACAAGTTGCCTACTAGGAAGGAAATTCGGCCAGACACAGCATCTCAAGTGGTTTTTAATCTTGTTAAGACTATTGCTTCTAACACATAAGACAAAATAAAAACAATTTACAACAGGCTAGGGTTGCTGGCATAATGATACAAAGTAAACCACTGGAAACACCACAAGAGTGGGGAATATAACTGTGTTGCTCACAGTTTTATTTCTAGTTCCCAGCACAGTTCCTGGCATGTGGTGAGCCCTTAATAAATACAATATCGCATCTAATCTAAGGTAGCATTATTGTAAGAAACACCATTATATTTCATACCCTTAAAAAAAAACTGTGCCAATTAAACACATCATACCAACTTTAGAGATGTTAAAATTTAAACAAATAAATGCATCTTAAAATCAGTGAAATGCAGTATTTGTGAATAAATAAATGAGTGAGTCATGCAGCTTAGCATCCTGGGGCAGTAGCTCAGTGCATATGTGACCATGAGCAAACACTTCAAGTTTCATTATCTTGAAATTAGAAAATAATAATAATAAAGAATCTGCCTCAAAGTTTTTTTCATAATGATTAAAATGTTATATAATTTATGATAAGCACTTTGTAAACTCAGTTTTAATAAAAAATGTTAAATAGCTATGTTCCAAAATTTACTCATGCGATAATTGCAATAGCTTGATAAAAAAGGATTGGTATGAACAAAGCATCATGAAAATCTTATTGGAAATTGCAGGATGGACATTTTGTGTTGAATGATGGAGACAATTTGGACAAAGAAGGCATTTTCATAGCCTTTTAATTGTCAGTAGGTACAAGTCTTGGGTGAAAGCCAAAGGTCAACAAATTGTTTCTAACTCAGTAGAAGTAGACAAGACTGGAGCAGACATTTAAAAACACTAAACACTCTTTGTTGACCTTGTTGATTGAGCGGTGTGTGTGTGTGTGTGTGTGTGTGTGTGTGTGTGTGTGTGTGTGTGATTGATGTTGACAATTATATTTAACTGAAGTTTGAACAGAACAATGTAGGATGTAGAGTGGGCTTACCTAAATTAAATGAGTCTTTTAATTACCTATATTCTAAATCATTAATGTGTGTCTCAAGAAATTGTCTATTCCTGAAAATAATGAAAGTAAACTGGAAAATAAAGAATTATGGAAAAATAATAAAACATTTTGCAAAATTTGTTTGTTTTTTCATGCATATTGACAAGCAAAAAAGAGTGTCCTTAAAAATTTGGTAGCAAATTCTGTCAAGATATTTATTAACAGAAATACTTTTGTTCATTCCTCTTCCATATAAACAGTGAAAATACGTAAGAAATATTAGTTTGAAGGTAATATCCTGTCTAGGGTGCCACTCGTGTTTATCTGGCCCTGATGGGAACTGAGCCTTAATCTTTTCAATGCGACTGGAGAAATGTTCTCTCTGTTCAAGCTGCATAGGAGTAAGGTTGAATAAATATCCAAAATGTAAATTTCTCTCAAGCCACTTTTCCCTTTCTCAAAATTATTCCTTCAGGAAGCACTTCAATTTTGTTTGACACACTGACAAAGTGCAATGATAATTCAGGAAAAAACTGGCACCTAACATTTAAGGAATAAGCATTAAGTTCATAGTTAATGCTGTCCCTCTTCTAGCCACCTGATACTTGAGACAAGGGGTGCAATGCAGTAATCTCTACCTTGGAGTTCTCACCAGAAGAATCATAAAGAGGTTTAAATACATGAATCCTTCATTTTCAAGAAATAATCCAGAACAGATGTGGTCATTCAGTTGGCCACAGAGATTCTCTAAAGCTGTCAGTTCCTGTTTCCTCTGCCACGGCTTTTGTCCTGTTTTCCCTGTTTTCTTGGCTGCATGACTAGCATGTCCACATCACTGACAGTATTCCAGCTCCTAGTGCGGTCCTTGGAATGCATCCCTCTACCATCATTCTGACCATCTGCCATTCCCAATAAGTTGAGAACTTCGCTTACCTCTTCACGGGCCTCACCAATTCTTTCCTTTTCTATCTCACAAATGTTGCACAAAACAGTGATGAGAGAAAACTGCATCTCCACTTCGTTATGATAAAGACATGTATAGTTCATTAGCACTGCTCTAAATAACACAGAATGGCTTAACACAATGGAAATTTATTCTCTCATAGTTTTAGAAGCTGAAGTCCAAAATCGAGATGTTGGTAAGAGCTGCGCTCCTTCTGCAGACTCTAGAGAAGAATCCTTTCTAGCATCTTCTGGTGTCTGGTGTGGTTCCAGGTGTTCCTTGGCTTGTGGAATATAACGAATTTCTGTCTAATTCATGTGGACTTCTCTTTGGTGCCTCTCTGTTTCTCTTATAAAGACATCTGCCTTTAGATTAGGTCCTACCCAGGATAACCTAGGATAATCTCATCTCAAAATCCTTATTTTAATTAAATCTGCAAAGACCCTTTTCCCAAATAAGATCACATTCACAGTTTCTAGAGATTAGAACATGGCCATATCTTTGAGGGAGTGGGGCACAATTCGACCCAATACGAGGCATTATAAGAAGGTCTTATTTTCTTAGCTAATGTTTACATTTCTACTTCAGTAACTCTTATTAGACCCACTCTTGAGTTTCTCACATTTTTTTTTTATTGAGAAAATTCAATTAAGGTACATCAAGCGTTCAATTACAAGTTGATAACTTATAAAAGTAAAAACAAATTATGTCTTATCTAAAAATTTTTTTCCTAAACTTGATCTTTTTTCAGAAAAGTACTGTGTATAGACAGGACAGAATGATTTAACATGTAACCATGCTCTGATGGTCCGGGAGTGTGCACTGCATTGAGCATACATGCAGTACACCTGTTGACCTTCACTCTTGTGTCTGTGTCTTGAGGGAGCTATCTGAACTTTTAATATTGGCTATCTTGAAGCTAACTAAAAGATCTCTCTGCTATCTTCATTATTGCCTAACGTATAAGCTTCTCAGAAAATTTAAATTTTTTACTTTACACTTATTCCAAAAATTTAGTACACATCTTCTTTCTTGATCCAACTTCCTGCTGTTCTCCTGCCTCTAAATCACCTCTGAAATGCACATTCCAAAGTAAGCAAACTAACCTATACCCTTAATTCTGTTCCCAACATTCCTAGTTAATAGCCCCTAAATCTGTTGATCACTAGAAATTCTAAGTAATATTTAAAAACACATGCTGATTTCCTATTCTAGACCTATTGAAATAAAATATCCGGAGGCCACAGGACCCTTTTAAAAATTCTCCACAATTTATTAATGAATTTGTCCATTAATTATGGCTCATAATCCACATCCATTGAGGAGTATAGATACAACTAATGAGAAATAAAACAAAATAGCTAGAAAGTCTAAACTTGGACTTGGCAGTAGAACTACAATGATATGAAATCTAAACTTAAACTTTAAATCTTTTAATGAAAAGAACTGTCAAGTCATACTTGTTTCAAACTCTTCAAAAAAGACTACTCTAGGGAGAGATGTTTACCCTGCTTGCTATTATCTTTTATTTAAAAAGCATTCTACAGAGAAGCTTTACAGCAGGTGGTTCCACAAGGGACTTATCTGCAGACAATATTTCCTTTCTTCCATAAAGTTGAGAGCAACAAAAGAAAGGCTCAGGAATCAACAACTCATTTAGAAAGAAGCACCCATTCTCACTTACTCACCTTAAACATCTCATGTTTACCTTGATCTGAACCATCAGGAATTGATGTTAACAAGTTCTCCCAAGTTTCCCATGTACCTTAAGTCTGAAGTCATTCTACCCACATCTTGGACTTCAGGATCTGCTAAGTATTTTTATTTATTTATTTTTTTATTTTTATTGTGTGTGTGTGTATACTGTTTTTAAAAATTTGATTCTCATTTTGCTCAGATTTAAGCTATTTATTTATAAGATGGTTTTTTCTTTTTTTTTATTTTGCAAAAAGGACAGTTTCAACTCCCCCCGCCCGACCTCTCTGTCTCTCTCTCTCTCTCTCCCTCTCTTCATTGACCCCTGTTATCTCTATCTCTTTTCTTTTCTTTCTTGTTTGTTTAAGTCTCAAATAATGTTTTTTTTTTTTCTAGTATTGCCTTAAAGCTGATGTACCAACTTACTTTACTTTTGAGAGAAAGGGAATATGAATTAATTTACCACTCGCTCATGTCTGGAGCTTTCCTAAATGAGAAGTGGTATATAATCTGAATCTGCAGGAAATATTTTATAATTCAACTGTTCTGAGAAAGACAAAGCCTGCTAGCAGTGAAAAACACAAAAGGCCAACTTTTGGCTAGTCAGTTGAGGATTCATTTTCTCCTTGTTTTAAATCTCTCCCAAACTACTGCAAATGGAATCCAGTAGTGTCTATATCCATCAAACATTTCTTATTGAAGACTTTTGACTTTCAGAGCCTATTCAGTTCCTGCCTGCTCCATGAATTGTTATGACCACTGATTTTTTTATCCTGAGTTCTTTATTTGTTCAGTTTGTTCATGTTCTCAAAGTTTTATAAAATCCTAGAAGACAAGGATTGTGTCTTGACAAAGATAGTTACAGTGCAGTAGAAGGAACTCTGGATTTTGAGTCAAAAGAGTTGATAAGGAAATAGGAAATTAATTGTGAAAGTTGTTTTCCATGAGAGCCAAGATTTTCTTCATCTTTTTCCATGCCAATTACATATGCAGAAAAATAAAAAGGTTTACTAAAGGTTTTGAGCAAGGAAATGAGTCAATAAATATTTAAATGGAGATTTGAAAACCAGCCTTATCACCTAGCTGCTTCTATCATTAATGAGTCACATAAATCTTTTAACACATGCTTACTTTATTTTTGCATTAGAGACATGGTTTTTAACTTTTTGAAAATTGTATTTGGCACTTGTGTAGGTCCTACTGAGATGTCCAATTGGCTTAGCTTCTACGGCTAATTAAATTCAGTTGCCCAAGAGGTGCTCCTCATGGGTTGTTTAGGCCTAAACATGCCTTGACTTCTAGGATGAATCCTCAGAGGCAATAAAAGTTTGCTTTTGTTGATGCTGAGTCTCTCTCTTTCTCTTTTTCTTTCTTTTTTGTTTTCCTCCTTAATACTGTGTGTTTTTTATCTTTGCTTCTTGTTCTTGGGTGAGTTCAGCTCTAGATCTGATTTGCATATTGTCGCACTGGTGGCAACAAAGATTGATGGGCTGGTTTTATGGTCTGACCATTAGGCAATCCCTTTCAGATAGAGATAGGGTTCTAGTCATACTAGGTAAGAGATATTAGAGAACTTGGTTTCTTCATTTGCTTTTTTTGGTTATATAATGTTTAAATCTTAGCTTCTAATTTTATGTATTACAGAGTGACTATATCCTTGGATAATATTTTTAAAAGTATGCATTTTTAGTGTTTTAAAAAGGTAAAATAGTGTAAAAAAGGTATCTGTGCTGCACAAGTCATATATGTAAATGAGCTTTACTGGTCTGTTAAAATGCTTGTATATGACAGTTGTCACCTACCTCTTAGTTCTTCTTGTAAAATAGATGTTTCATACTTTGGTGAAAAGTTATAATCAGCATACATGAATGATAGTCTACTAGGAGCAATAATTGCAGAGAGGTACAACTTAGTATGCAAGGTCATTAGATATGTTTTTGTTTGCTAAGTTTGGATTACAGTGTGTGCAAATAATAAGCCTGAAAAAGAAGCAATAAAATGTGTTAACATTTTGCCAAAAGTGACTCACTTTTAATAAGTTTATTTAAAAGATTTTTTAAAACAGCTATGATTCCTTTAGTATCAAATATTATACTGATGCAAAACTGGAATTAAGGATTGTCTGTTAAAATGAAAAATCTGTCTTAGAATATTGGTCTGTTTTTTACCTTCTATGTTATCTGATGAAAAATTGGGCTAGTGCCTGTTCTGTAGCTTACAGCAGAGGCTGGCAGACTATGTCCCTTAAACTAAATTCAACCCACCAACAATTTTTATAAATAAAGTTTTATTAGAACACAAGCACACATTTGTTTACCTATCGTCTATGGTGTTTTTGAACTATAAGAGTAGAGTTGAATAGTTACAGCAGAGATTTTATGGCTCCCAAACTCAAAATATTTATAATATGGCCTTTTACAGAGAGTTTGCTGACTCCTGCTTGAAAGCTTCCAATCCTCATAGGTATAAAGGAAGTTTATTTCTGGACTGGCCAGATATCTTAAAGGGGAAGTGATTTCACCCATCTTTATAGACATTGCAGGCAAAACGGGTAGAGATGAATTTCTTGGGTTTGATTCTCTAGTCTCAAGTTAAAAGAGAAAATAAGTGCAATGAAAAACAGTTCTAAAATAGTAGAAATAACTCATGTTAATTTTCTGGCCTTATAATTGCTTAATGCCATACAGTTCTTGATTCATTGACAATATTAAGTAGTGGCTTATAAGTATAAATTAACACTTTTTACTGCAACTATGTAAATGAATTAGGTCCAAACACCATAAGATCAGCTTTTTTGTGATCGAGAATAATTTTTAGAGATTATGATCAAAGGGGAAACTGTTAAGAAAAACAGCCAGTATAAAAATAAACAAAAGGGACTACAGGATCTTCTTTCAGTGTATTTCTGAGTGTTTCCTGGCTGGCTCACCTGTGAATTATCTAATTCTTCAGGTCAGAGTTTATAAACTTTGCCTACAAATCAAACACTGTAGCCACTTTTTTTTTTTTTTTTTGGTAAACAATTAAAATTTAGTGGGAACAGTCATGCTCATTTATTTACATATCACTGATGGTTCCTTTCATAGATACTGATGGGTAGTTGCACCAGAGACCTGTAGTCCACAAAGTCTAAAATATTTGCTATCTATTTCACTACAGAAAAATTGTGCCAGCTTTTCCTCTTGGAATCTTTTTCTTTGTTTGACTTGTTATTTACTATTGATGAAGGTAGTTTTTAATTCCGTAAGTATTATAGATGAATTAACACTTTTTACTACAACTATGTAAACAAATTAGTATTATAGATGAATTAGTATTATAGATGAATCAGTATTATAGATGAATAACATAAAAAATTTATAGCAAGAAAACAATTCTTGTCTTATAAGAATGCAAAAAAAAATTGTTTGGTAGGGCTGTAAAAAATTTCTGTAAAATAGAAGAACGAATCCCGTAAACTGGAGGTTTCTTGCACTATATGATATCATCTAGTTTTATATAGAAATCTGCCAACTCATCCAAGCATCGGCTACTATAAATTCTTTCACTTCAATTTTCTAGTGAATATCCTCACCATTTTTTTTTTTCGGTTTTCTCATTAACTGATTAAATAAATATGTCAGGTGCTTCCTTTAAAATAAAAGAAGATTAGTATGTAGCATATATATTTTTATTTTTAAAAGAAACATTGATTAGATCTTTATGACATAGTTATGATCTCAACATTATTATTGATCAGAATAAAACTGTGAGTCAAAGCCATGCAAGAGATACAATTTCATAGCCAGCATTATTGGTAAATGGTAAAGTCTGATAATATCAAGTTTTGGAGGAATTATAAAAAAACTATACTTATTCATAGTTTATGGAAGTGTACATTAGTAAAACCACTCTAAAGAACAATTTGTACATACATGGTAAGTTGCAGGTGAGCTATGACAGATTCTTTCAGGTATAAATGCTAAAGAAACTGATGCACATGTGCAAAAGGACACATGAGCAAGGATGTTCATATCAGAATAGTTTGTAATAATCTAGGAATAGAAATGTCTACAACAGGAGAAAAGGTTGTATTATACGCATATAACATCAAAAGTAAATGCATTATAGCTACATGCAATGCTATTGGAGAATCTAAGAATATAATGTTGAGTTTAAATAGCAAAGCAAGTAAGAATATGTACGTTATGATTGCATTTATATAAAGTTAAAAACTATGCAAAACTACAATAGATTATTTAGCCATACAAACATATAACAAAATTATAAAGAAAACAAGAGAATATAAAACAAAATTCAAGATAGTGTTTGCTTTTGAAGGTACAGAGAAAGATTTAGAATCTGGGAGAGGTTACAGAAAACTTTAAACAGTCACATTTTCTTTCTTAAGCTGGGTGGCAAATAATTGGGAGTTTTGTTTACAGCTATTCCTTAAATCTTATAAATATCCTTTTTATATCCTCAACATTTGATAAAAATAAATTTTAGAAAATAATTGATTGTTGGTAATCAAGGTGGACTATAAATATAAGGAATTTGAGGTGGGAAAAACATATTAAGTCAAGATTCTTTAGGTTATAAATGAACAATAGCAAAAAAAAAGTTTAAGTAAAAAGGGAATATGTTTGCTCAAATAAATAAAAAGTCTAGGACTTCAACCATAGCTTGTTGGGGAGGGCTGGAAAGAAGAATGTGTTTGAATTATGTCACCAGATTCTGCATGTTGGATCCATCATTAAATGGCTTTCCTCCTGCAAAATGGCTACATCAGGTCTTTTACCACATTTTCTAAGTTCAGGCCTTTGAGTGCAGTGGAAAAGAAAATATGCCTTTTAATCAATAGTTTTAGCAAAACTTTTTATTGTGTCCCATTGACTCAAGTTTGGATCATGTGACCATACTTGACCAGACACTGGTTGCAGGGTACACAATATTCTGATTGGCTGGAACCAAACAACATATTTACTTCTTAAGCTAGACTTGAAATAAACTTCATTGGACCTACATTACTAGGAGTAGAGGAGAGATAATTACCAGTAGAAAATAAAGGTTACTTTTCTAAAAGAAAGCAAATAAAATCTAGGTGGACAAAATTAAAAATTTAACAAGCCATATAATTTAACTCTTTCTCAGGGAGCCTGGTCAGAAAAGCCTAATCCAGTTTAACTGAAAGCAGGAGAAATGGCCCAGAAGGTGAGTACTGGTTTATGTCCAAGTTCCCAGGAAGCTGAGCCTGAAGTAGAGGTTTTTATGCTTTCAATTTACTAGGGAACTTCATAGAAGAGGAGAGAGGGATAAGGAGCATGAAGCAGAGAAGGAAGGTGAGACAATCTAAAATACATTGATAAAACAGTCACTGTTAAATGTGATTGGTATTCTGTCCTTGGTGGAGGGCCATTTACCAAGAAGTGCTATAAATTTTCCCTATTTCTCCCTAATCGAGGTCTTACTCCACAGGTCACATTTGCAAGATGCAGAGCAGAGAAGCTCGGAAATGGAGAACAAGAAATAACCAGCATAGGGGTGAGATGCTGCCAGATTTCACCTGTGTGAAGGTGCTTTTCACCTACACAGAACAGCTTCCTGCAGTGGGAACAAGAAGCAGGTAAGACAAAGCAGATCAGACACTGTGTCTTGGGTAGGGAGACTCATGGATGCAGAGTCCTTGATAACTTCTTGCTTTACTCTACAGTATTCTTCACAGTGCCTGGCAGCCGAGGGTTACAATTCCCATCACTTCAGTGATACAAATAGGCTCCTTCATAACAGAATTTCTTCTCTCCTGTCTCATAAGCTTTAGACTTCCTTTGGTCCAGTTGTTGCCTCTCAAAAACTGTCTGGCGTGCCACCAAGGATTGGGTGGGAGGAGTGTGCTCTCTCATCTATATCATTCACTTGCCAGATGATCTGCTAAAGTGACTGCCCAACTCCTGGAGTAAGTTTCAGCAAATACTCAACATCAAGCCAGGGTTCCTGTGGGGCCCCTCTTACTTTGCCCGGAGCCCAACAACTATGAGCAAAAGTGAAGAACCAGAGGAGGCAGGGAGAATGATAACAGAGATAAAAGGATCGAAGGCTTCGGGGAGTAATTCAACTGAAGGAAGCAGAGAGGGCTTTTAGAGTATGTGGCTTGCAGATGTCAGTAGAATGGTACTCACAGTAAAGGGACTGTTTTCTTGTTGTGTGGACTGTTATAGCTCCTTGAAGGTTAACTTTTCATGTAGCACTTTGTGCCGCTCTGATGTGTAAGTGGTTTCTGGGAGGTCAGCAGTGCTTCATGAAAAAGCCCATTTGAAAAAATCAATCAGAAACATTAAAGTGGAAATAATTCCATGCTTAGCCACAGAAACTACAGAAACACATTTCATTGATGAAAAGCTTTTTAAAAATAATATAGACCTTCATTTCTTAATCCATAAAATAAGGGGGCTGGATTAGATGAACTTGAAGCTCATTTCTTTTTCTTGCTTGTTAGGAAGCTTAAAGCTCTGGTTGCTATAAATTTTAAAGAGGCGTTTGCGGTTTGGGTTTGTTTATGTCTCTGTCTCTTTCTTTTGTTCTATCTCTTTCACCTTTTCAGCCTGTATTAACAGCTTCAGTATATATGGGTCTCTCTGTTTATGGTGAACCACTGCAAATCCCTTTGGTAAGCATAAATAACCTCTAATATCTCTTTTATTTCCAATACTCTATGATTCTAATAATGCCTATTCTTGCTTTTCCCTTCTGAAAAATAAAAGAAAAATTACTGCAGCTCTCTTTGCACAGATGCTGACTCTTGGATACATAAGCGTCAGATGTAAATAATAGCTATGAAAGTCTCCAAGAAGCCCTGTGCCTTCCAAGCTCTGACCTTGACTCTAGAGTCAGAATTTTGACCTTGGCTGAGACCATCCAGAATGCCTAAGACAATTCCTGTGTCTGCTTTTCATCATTATCCAGACGCCCTCTTCAAGCACCATGTTCTAGCTCTGCCACCTTGCTTTGAGGTTTAGTCACAGAATTTATCATGTGTCTCTCTTACACTCAACCTCCTACATCAGTGGCATAAAGACATCTGGGACATCTGAGGCTTTCTTTGACCAAATCTATTCAGGCCCCTCAGGGAAGCCAGCAGACTTATCAGCAGCACACTGAATGGAGAACCCAAAGACCAGCGCCCCTGCCTGGGTGGTCTCTCTCCATTTCTTAGCCTAGCAACTCACCTCAGTAAAAGGCTAGAAGAGTACAAAGAGATGTCATTTGGCTCAATTCCTTTTCTTTGCCTTTCATGTCATTCTCTCTTTGTCACTGTGCTAATTCATCTGCTTCTATGGAGCTGAACTCTTTTTGGAACATTCTGTTTTAGTTGCCCTTGTTGAGTTTCCCTTTGTTTTCTTTTCCTTTTATTCTGTCTTTTTCTTCTCTTGTCAAATTCTTCTTCCCTTCAGGAATAGTTTATTTGCTATTCTATACTTTATAGCCTAGGCTCCATATTTGTAAACAGAGGGAAGTGATTTTCATACATTTTCTCTTGAGCTTATTGTGGTGGTCTGCGATTCATCACACATATAATTCTGCACTATGCATTTTAGGGACAGTTATTTATCTTTGTGACTGTATAGTTTGAAGGCTTCACATTAATGCACCTTTTCTTCTTGCCACCTGAGGCAGAAAATCCATTCTTGGCTGTAATTGTGAATTGGAGGCATGGAATCCTCAACAGGGTCCTGAACAGGTGAGTCCTTCTTGACCTTGATAGATTGGTGATGGCAGTGGAGGCATCATTCCTACACAGGCACCAGATGAGTGAGAGCAAGCTGTGCAGACAAAGAATTGGGAAACGAGCACATTTATGACTCTAAAGTGTTCTCAATACCTTCCTATGGTCATAAATTGTCATTTAATTGGAGTAACAACCATTGTACAGATGAATAAACTGAGGCTCTAAGAGGTTAGGTCTTTAGCAAGGTTATACAGCCCGTAGGTGGCAGAACCAGGGTTATTACCCAGGAAACTTCCCAGACAAACAGTGTGCTGCTCTTCCAAAGATCGGGACCATTTGTTCAGCACACCCATTTTCCTCAGCCCTGGGTGTGCTGCTCTGCTGGGGCAGCTGCACCATTAGCAGCCCATATGGCAGAGCTGCAGCCCACTTATGTATAAGGGATGCATCGAGAGAGCCTGACAAAAGCAGCAGCTTTGCTGCCTGCGGGATGATCTCATTTGGAAAATGAAGCAGGGGGCCAGGAGTCCTGTAGTCACTACACCACAGGCCCAGGCAATCCTGGCAACAGGCACCAATTGCCACGGGACAAAGCTGTTAACTTTGGAGCATAAGAATTGCTAACCAGATTTGCAGTCATCTCTTCTTCCCTTAAAGCAAAATAGCTCAACCAATACCCCTGCTCTGAAATAGAATAATACCTATGAAGACAGAAGCCAATAGGAAAAAAAAATAAATAGAATCAAAACAAACCCAAACTTTCCATAACAAAACAGCTTATACATCCTGGGGCCTATGATGCCTGTCTTTCTGGTGCATTAGAACTTCTATTTTAGGACTGAATCATTTCTTCTTCCCCTGTTCTTTCACGTCCCTGTAATTGTTGACCGCTTCCTTGCATTTATTTAATTGTGTTTTCAAAGAAGCAGGTAGGGAAACCATTAAGCACATTCCTGGAAAAAAAAAAAAAAGAATGTTGGGAACTAAGGAACCAGTCTAAGAGTGGGCTTTTTCATGGTGACCTTTTCAGAGCCCAGCCCTGAGGCTGAATGGCAAGTACAGGTGTGACTTGGAGAGCAAAGGAGATGAGCTCAGAAATCTCTGCACAGCTCAGAGAGACACCTATGTATCCAAGAAATTATGAAGCACACCCTGAAATTTTCCTGACATGGCAAAATGGTCTGGCTTTTAAGATGGGCTGCATGTAGATGAGAAAGCAGCAAGCACTTACCCCTGTGGAAAGGAAGGAGCAGTGGTGACAGTGAAAGGGAACCAGTGTGCAGAGTGAAATGGCAAGGCCTAGGGCATGTGAGGATACAGGAGCAGGGACTGGGCTCACAAGCTCCAGGAAATCATGGCTGCTAAACCCCAGTGTTAACTGAGTAAAGGGATGGATCCCCAATTATGGTGTGTTTTGACAGTAGGGTGAAGCCTGCATTTATGAAAAATATCTTGTCCCCCTTGGGCAATATGTTGTTTCTCTAAGACCTGAAGAAACTTAACTGATAACAAAAGGAGAGAAAAAAATGAGATCATAGAAAGTTACTGATTGGGAACACAGGAGAAATATCATCACAGTTTTGTTCTCCACGGAAGACCTTCAGACATATCAAAGAAGGTCATGTTTATTTTCAGATTAGCAATCTTTAAGGTTATGGATACCCCTGAAACAAATAAATCCCAGCACCTTGAAATCTAGAAAAGTTTTTTTTATGAATGTACAATAACTCCTTGTCTCCAGGTAGGCCAGGTCAATAAGAAGCCAGTCATTCCTCCCAGGTGGGGTCTGCCAGTCAATGGTGCCAGCTAGGCACTCAGACAGAGCTTCTGTATATGAACCTAGATGCTAATCTCAGATGTCCAGACGCCATACTTTATTAGTACTCAGAGGATCAAACTTGTGAAGTTATGATTGCTTCAACCAATCAAATAGGACAGAAATGAGCTTGTGGGAAAGTCACAAAAGAACATGCTGCTTCCACCTGATTCTCTTGGAGACGCTCCCTCTCAGAAGCCAGTGACTATTCTGTGAGACGCTCGAGACACTTGGAGATGCCATATGTAGGTATTTCAAGACTTCAAGTGATGCCACCCTATGCACTAGACTGGCATGTAGGTGAGCAAAAAAGGCTCCTGTCCATTCTTGCCCCCAACTGTTTAAGGCGCTTGAGTGAAGGGCTAAGACAACACTGAGCAGACAAGACATTCGTTCCCTCTGTGCCAGGTCTGAATTTCTGTGCCTCTCCTGAGGACAATAAAATAGTTGTTGTTTTACAGCATTAAGTTTGGGGTCGTTTGTTATTTAACAATAATAACTAGGAATACCAACTGTTGTACAAATTGACACTAACTTACTTAATCTACAACAGTATGTATCCCTTCACAGAGGCCATATGTTGTGTATTCTAAGTACTAAGAAAAACTAATTATACATCAGAAACTTGCTTAAAAATTGAAGGAGAGAAGATTGGTGGCCTCAGGGATATTTCTTTCAGGCCACTGTTCAAGTTCTAATGAAATATCTTGACTCTGTATTTCAGGTCAACTGTCCTATTTTAATCTTCTGAGAAAATATTAGGAGCTATGCACAATACTAAATGTTGAATATATAAACATAAATAAAAGAAATTCTATTTGCTAGTTTATATTTTAGAAGAGAATATAGCCAGATAAACTAGCATTCTCAGCACAGTATATTAAGGTCTACGAGAGAAGTAGGAACAGGTGCAATTAAGAAGGTGACTCATGAGCTGGATCTGGATGAATATATAGGTAGTAGCCAGTTGAAGAAAAACACGGAGGGCATTCCATGCAGAGAGAACTACATATGCAAGGCATAAAAAAACATATATCACATAGTATATTTGAAGAACCATGTATCTGTGGTTCTTTGGTATGTAAAGTGTAAATAGGGGAGAAGGCTAGCATGAGGGATCTGTAAAGTGCTCGGATACCAAGGTAGGGGCTTGGATTTCACAGTGTAGGTGACTCATTGCCAGGGGATATTTATAATTAGAAATGATGTGGTCAAATTGTGTTTTAGAGAAATCACTCTAATGGCTGTATCAATGATGTGACTGAGTGGGCAAGAAGCTCACTAGGGCAGAGAAGCTCACTAGGTGGGTATATTGAAAGTTCAAGTGAGAAACTGTAAATTACTAAACTTGGATAATCATAAGGGCATGTCAAGAAGGGAATGGAGTCAGAATATTCTGTAGGATTTTGTAATCAGTTAGAGGCAGATTAAGGATTAGGGAAGAAGCAGGTTTTATGAGCTTGAGGTGCTTGTGAGATACAGAAATGGAAATGCCTGAAAGAATTAGAATGTTTGAATCTGCAGATGAGGGAAATTAAAATTTAGAAATATATGTAAAAGTTACAAAACTGATAGTCTCCCAAGAAAAACATGTGGAGTAAAGACAAAAATAAAAATAAAGATAAAACCTGGAGGAATTTCAAATGTCATTCAAAAAGAGATTGGATAAATAAATTGAGCTATAGCCATGCAATGGAATATTGGAGAACAATGGAAATAAGCACTATAGCCACTTGCAATAAAACAGATAACTCTTACTAAAAAAAATGAGAGAAAATGCAAGTATTGGAAAATACATGATATAAATTATGTAAAATTAAAATATGCAAAAAATCAACAAATTCTATGTGGGTAAAACATCAGTGAATAGAAAGAGAATGACGAGCACAAATGTGAACATAGTGGAAACCCAAGGTGGGCAGGAGAGGGATGCCATCGTGGACGGATATGCAAGAGTCTCCAACAGTATTGCTAACACTCTACTTCATAGGCTGGAAGAAAGCTTCACAGATATTAACATTCATAGTTCATATGTACATTACACATATTTTTGAATATTTTAAGTATTTATAATATTTTTAAATGAACCAAGAGTGACTGGGAGACAAAGAAGTCAAGACAAAAAAGGTAAATTATTCGTTCAAGCAATTTGACCAAGAACAAGAGAGTAGATGGTGTTCAGGTTAGAGGAAGATACGAAATTGAAAATGTTATTTTTAGCATGACAGTAATGTGTGCAGTCGTATAGATTCTAGGGACTGAGCATTAAGAAAAGAAAGCAGATAACATGTGGTTCAATAACCCTGGGGATTCTAAGAGAAGGACTATATAAATATATATAATACACACACACACACACACACACACACACACACACACACACAAACATACACACACATATATTTACATATATATACATATATATATATAAACATTACTAAAAAAGTAATAACCAGATTAGCCCAGAAAACATTCCATTTTAAATAATTTAATTTTTCAGAAAGAAACTTTATTCTCCTGTGAAAGCCCTTCAGGTTTCCCCCTCCCACCCTTCAGCAGTCATTTGTGTACTAGCGTCCTCCGAGCCTCCTGGCATGAAATGTGTCTGAATGCACAGCATGAGAGTGACAGAGACTTTTTTCTCCTACTCAACAGAAATAGGATTATTCCTCTAAGACTTCAGGAAGAGACAAACACAAACCACTGATAGGTGATCATATTACCAAATGTACAAATTTACTTAAGACTTCAACTAATCCACGTCATGTTAAAATAATGTCATTCTCATTTTAATTTCTAATCTTTCCTTGTTAGGGGGTTCAAAATAGTTATATTACT
Organism: Macroglossus sobrinus; assembly: GCA_004027375.1. NCBI lineage: Eukaryota > Metazoa > Chordata > Mammalia > Chiroptera > Pteropodidae > Macroglossus > Macroglossus sobrinus. Next base: position 205,362 of record PVKZ01000566.1, on the reverse strand, counting down.
GCAAATGACTCCAAGTTTCAGTTCTAGTTCTGCTTCTTTGTGTCTTTATCTGTCATCTGCTACTGACTTGTCATAGATAGCAGATCCTTCCTGAAATTATTTGGTATCCAGTCAGCGTTTGGTATCCAGTGGCTTTCTCTGTCTTAGTTAGAGAATAACTGCTTTGTACTTTTGGTTGCGTCTCAAATTTAGTTAAAGTTATTGCTAGTTTTATTCTCTGGACCTCACTTACTGTTTGTTCTCTCTTGGTCTCCTTTTTTTTCACCCCAGTCTATCATAGGCTGCAGAAGCATAGAATGTTTTATAAAGTTTCATGCTCAGTTTTTCTTGTGTTTATTGCCTCAAGCTTACTTATCTATGCTCATATCTTGAAATTTTGAATTAGAATATTATCTATTTTAACAGCTGGCATCCAAATTTGTCTTAGTATCTGGATAGGACTATTTTTATTTGGAAAACATCATCAGTCACTTGAAGGCGGAAGGTAAGACCTTGAAAAGATAGGTTGGAATAAGACCAAAAAATAAAAAAATGAAAGCTGGAAGAGATAGTTATCTTTTTATCATAAAATGAGAGAGTTGTGCTTGTGGTATAAAAGGAGACTAATCCACCCCACAGATGACTATGAACATTGCACAAAGTACAAAAAACGACTACCTGAAAGCACTGGTAAATGAACAAAAGCAGAGAGATTTTGAAAGGGAGACGAGATGCAACTGTCTTTCTATACTGACAAACAAAGAGAATAACGTGAGTCAACCCTGGCCACAAAAAAAAGTTAAGAGAAAATCCTGAAAATGAGAAAGCCACAAAGGAGAGCACCAAATACTGTAAATAAACTGCTGAGTTTCTGGCTGACCTCTGATAAATACACATATGAGCAGACTCAAAGTGGCTTTCAACCAAGGCTAAGAAATGTAATCTGAACTCTGAGCAGTGCTCACTGCAGATGAGAAAGGGGTTAAGTCAGAATCTAGCCAAAATAGTTGTTCGCTAAAACAAAATATCAACAACCTTCAAGAAAAAATAACAGAATCAAAAGTTACCATAAAATAACATAACATAATATTCAGTATACTGAAAAATTACTCAATCTACAAAGAACTAAGGATATGGCATTTATTCTCAAGGGAAAAGACGTGGAACAGAGGTCAATTCTGTGAAGTCTCACATGTTGAAATTATTAGATAAGGATTTTTAAACCGCTATTACATACACGTCCAACAAGGTAAAGGAAAGTACACATGTAATGAATGTAAAACGGGGACTCTTGGTAAAGAGATAGAAAACGTACAAGAGAATCAAAAGAAAATTTTAAAATTGAAAAATAGAACACCTTTGGATTCCTAAAACAAACAAACAAAACAAACGACAGCACCAATTATTGGCAAAGATATAGTGTAACTGCGTCTTTAATACACTGCTAATGGTATTGTAAAATGTGCAACCACTTTGGCAGTTTCTTAAGAAAAACATAAACCAGTCATATGACTCAACCATTCTACTCTGAGGTATTTACCCAAGATAAATAAAAACATCTGTCCACACAAAGGCTTATGCACAAATGTTTCAGCAGCTTTATTTACAGTAGTCCCAAACTAGAACGAATCCAAATGTTCATTGGTAGGTGAATGGGAGGCAAAGTATGAGACATTAAAAAAGAATGCATGTGGAAGAATCTCAAAATTATTTTACTGAGTGAAAGAAGCCAGGCACAAAAGAGGAACACAAAATAGTAAATACAATTCTATTTTTATAAAATTTAAAAAAATTCTAGAAGATGCAAACTAATCTATAATGATCAGAAGTCACTTGCATGTAGGAATTTCACGTAGCTGGGGACAGAGATAGGTTAGAATGTAAGAAAGCATGAGGAAACTTTTTTGGGTAATATAAATATTCTTCACCTTGATTATGGCAAGGGTTTTACTGGGTATGCAATTGTCAAAAATCATCAAATTGTACATTTTAAATGAATAAAGTTTGGTTTATGTGAAATAAACTAATAAAGTTAATTCAAAAAACGAATAGTAAATCAAGAGTCAGGAAGACAATCAAGAGAACAGAGGAAGGTCGAGTGACACGGAATTCACTCTAGTGGAGTCCAGAAAAGCAATGAAGGCTCCCACTTCTCAAGATCAGGGCTGTTTAATATCAGAACCTATTTGGCTTCCTGCAACATAACCTCATTCCACCTTCTACAAAACTGGGACATAAGCAGCAATCTGTGAATGGCTTTCCATGAAAATTAAGGATAGAAACTTAACTGTACATATAGTTTGATGTAGAATGAAACAAGGTAAGCATGCAAATGGCAAAGAAATGGGCCATAAAAGGTGCGATTTCAGCAGAAACTGGAGTTTAGGGCCAAAAGTCACCAAGCAAATATAATATTCTCAAATGGGAAGGAATTGCAGTAGACACTGGTCTTTCTGCGGGATTTGGACTGGGGACTTGAAACCCCTATATCCAGATCTTAAAGGGCAACATATATCCAGCTAATATTCTGAATGATATTTATAAAACCTCTGCATGCTAAACTTCCCCTGTGGTCACCTGCATTTATAGAACTGAATGTGGAAACTTTGTATTTTTATAGTAATAATCTTCAATCTGGGGGGCATATCAGAATCCCATGGGGCTCTTTAAAAATTGTAACCCAGTTCAATTTAGTCACTATCTCCAGGGTATGGCCTAAGCATGTGTATTTTTAAAATTGCTCTAGGAAACTCTGCACTGGTCTATGGGACACGGAGAAAAGACTGAATTGTTTATATTTTTGCCCAGATGTAACAACTTTAACCATGGAGTTTCTTGACCCCACTTGATCCATAAGTCTCAGTGGTAGGTTGGCCTGAATCTTCTGGCCACACAGCCTCAATCACTCCCTAATCAGAAACTAGTCTTCGACACAGAAATTCAGGGGCAGAGAAAAGGCTCTTCCGGGATATACTGGAAAGTTATTCCCAAAGTTACCCTGTTTCTATAGTGCTTAGTACTTTGAAACTTTTTGTCTTCTGAATTCGGAGCAAAGAACGAAAAGGTCATGCTTCTAAATGTGCCAGCTAAATTGCTATTGTCCTAATAGAAATTCCTTTCCACACTTTTAACCATCTAACTTCTTTTTGTTCACAAAATGAACCACATAAAAACCCAGAACTAATGTATTCACAGAAAGAAAACTAAAAAGAACAAATCTTAAAATAATGTACAATAACCATCTACATATTTGTTACTAGAATCTAACTATTTTTGTAATGTGCAAAGATTAAAGGGAACTATTACTCATTTTGGCAAGTAAGGTAACATTTTTTAAAACTTGTTTCTAATTTTTTGCATTCTGGATGTGATTCCAAAGTGAATATAATGGAATATATCATTCTTTAGTTAACACCACTTTGTTTTTTTCTATATACCTCATATTGTTCTAATATTTACATATATTAAGTAGTTTAATCATCACAACCCCATGAGTTAGCTATTATTTTTATTGGATTAAAAAAGGAAACTGAGGCATAAAGAGACTAAGCAACTTTCCAAAAATCACACATGTATTAGGTGGAGAAGCTGAGATTTCAGCCCCAGCCATCTGGATTCAGAGACATTGCTCTATCTCTAAATCACTATGCTTTATTTACTCTTGGGGTTTAAAATACTTTTTCTCTATATACCATTCCTCCAGAAACACATTTGCCATATAGCAGCATTTGAAAATGGTCATGGAAATTGCTGGAATTGTTTATTCAATTTAACCTGCTACAGTATATACCAAAGAAATAATAGTGCTGAAACTATGTAATTTAGCTACATTGTCCAGTATCTCCAACATTCAAAAATAAGTAATCTAAAAATCCATGCAAGATAATCAAAACTCAAGAGTAAAGAAAATCTTCAACATTAAGAAAATACCAAACATATATTGTGTGCTTTCCTATGCTCTTATCTTTTTGCTTGGGCACCAAGAAACCCAGAGCTTAATTTGTAAAACAACATTTTAAAATCATGGGTCCTTTTGCCATAATATTTTCATATTGGGCTTGCTTTCTCATTTTTCTCTATTTTTCACTAATGCCGCTTTTTATCTTAACTATCTCACTGCATTTCACATAGCTTTTATGCTGCTTTGAATCTTTATAATACAAGGTGAGTATGGAGTATAAAAATACAAATTTTTTCTAAAAGTAAAAATTCTAAAAGACCTAAAGTCTTTCAGGTAGCACATTTGGATTTAAAGAGAAAGAAATGTTACATTTTTCTAGAAAAAACTTTAATTATCCAGGGCTTATTTCTAAATGATAGAAGATCTTCCCTTAAAGACTTCTTTTCTGTTTCTCTGTCTCTCTTTGTCTCTCTCCTTCTCTCCTCATTCCCATTCTCTCCACTATTCTTTCCTTCCTTCCTTCCCTCCTTCCTTTTTCCCTTCTTCTGTTAAAAATAACATTAATACTATTTTATTGTTAAACACAACTTTGCATACTACTGTGAATATATCTTCAGAACAAATTATTAGCAATATAATTATTAGATTCCCATTTCATAATAGGTTGTGTGTTCTTTGTCTTCCCCAATCTAAAATAATCATTCAATATATATAAATAACACTTTATTTATATATGTTAACTATTTTTCCAGATTGTCACTGTTTTTTATTTTGGTTTATATGTTTTAAAATTTTATCTTTAAGAAATCAAAGATATTTTGTTTTATGATTCCAGTTTTTTTATGTTTAAAAATGTCCCTTGTACTGCACATACCTATATTTCTTTCCATCTTTTCTGCTTCTTTAATGAATCTGCTACTAATTTTTTAAATAAAGGACAAATTGTCATAACATAATTTGAATAATATATTCTTCCCCTACTGCTATGTTTATCATCCACAAAATCTTCATTTATATTAGGGTGCATTCCTTACTATTGTATGAGATTGATTAGTCTATTTATCCATTATATCTATTACTGTACCAAAATAAACATTTAAAACTTCAGTGTGCTTAAATTCTGGTTAAGATTATTTTACCTTGTTATTCATCCTTTAAATAAGATACAGCTATTCTTAAAAAAAATTTTTTCAATTACAGTTGACATTCAACATTTTATTAGTTTCAGGTATACAGCATAGTGGTTAGACATTTATATAACTTATGAAGTGACCTCCCCAATAAGTATAGTACCCACCTGACACCATACATAGTTATTACAATATTATCGACTATACCCCTATTCTGTACTTCATATCCCCGTGACTATTTTGTAACTACCAATTTGTACTTAATCTCCTCCCCCTTTTCACCTCTCCCTCCAACCTCTCTCTTATCTGGAAACTATCAGTTTGTTCTTTGTATCTATGAGTTTGTTTCTGTTTTGTTTGTTCATTTATTTTAATTTTTAGAGCCCACATTTAAATAAAATCACATGGTATTTGTCTTTCTCTGCCTGATTTATTTCACTTAGCATAATACCCTCTAGGCATATTCATGTTGCTATCTTGGCTACTGTAAATAATGCTGCAATGGATATGGGGAATGCATATATCTTTTTGAATTAGTGTTTCGAATTTATTCAGATAAATGCCTAGAAGTGGAATTGCTGGATCATATGATTGTTCTATAGTAAATTTTTTGAGGAGTTTCCATACTGTTTTGCATAGGAGCAGCACCAATTTACAATCCCACGAAGAGTGCACAAGAGTTCCCTTTTCTCCACATCCTCACCAATATTTATTGTTTATTTATTGATGATTGCCATCCTGACAGACGTGAGGTAATATGTCATTGTGGTTTTAACTTGCATTTCTGTGATGGTCAGTAGCATCGATCATCTTTTTGTATGTTTATTGACCATCTTTGGAGAAGTGCCTATTCAGGTACTCAGCCCATTTTTCAGATTGTTTGTCTTTTTGGTGTTAAATTGTATTCGTTACTTATATATTTTGGATATTAACCTCTTAATAGATGTATTATTGCCAAATATCTTCTCTCATTTAGTAAGCTGTCTTTTCATTTTGTTGGTGGTTTTCTTTGCACTGTAAAACCTTTTTAGTCTGATGTAGTCCCATTTGTTTATTTTTTTCTTTTGTTTTTCTTGCCTAAGGAGACATATCAAAAAAAATATTACTAAGAACAATGTCAGAGAGTTTATGTCTATGTTTTCTTCTAGGAGTTTTATGGTTTTAGGTCTTACATTTAAGTCTATAATCTATTTTGAGTTTATTCTTGTATAAAGTGTAAGGAAGACATCTAGTTTCTTTTTTTTTTTTGCATATATCTGTCCAGTTTTCCCAACACCTTATCGCAGAAACTTTCTTTATCCATAAAAACCTCATCTTGTTTTTAGACTGAAATCAGATTAATTTAGAGAACATGTATCAATAATTTTTACTTTAGTGAACTTTCTTATTTTGACATACTAGTAGAATTTATCATTTCTGCATATCAGCTCTATATATTTATGTTAATTTAATTCTTAGCTATTTCATCTACGTTTGATGTTGCTAGTTTAAACGGCATCTTGTTTTTTTCTATTATACCTTATAAACCACTGGCGATAGATACATGCTTTTGTATATTATATTTGTAACCAGCCTCCTTAGCAAACTTTGCTATACTTTCTAACATTTTTAATTAAATTTATCGGGGTGACATTTGTTAATAAAATTATATAGGTTTCAAGTATAGAATTCTGTAATACATCATCTGTGTATTTCATTGTGTTTACCACCCAAAGTCAGATCTCCTTCCATCACCATATGATACTCTTTACCCTTTTTTATCCACTTTCCCCCTTTCCTCTGATAACCACTAAACTGTTGTCTGTGTCTATGTGTTTCTGCTATTTGCTTATCTTCTTTGTTTGTTGATTTCAGTTTTATATTTCAAGTATGAGTGAAATGATATGGTTCTCAACTTTTTCTGTCTGACTTATTTTGCTTAGCATGATAATCTCATGATCCATCCATGTTGCTGCAACATTTTAATAGCTATTCTGAATTTTCCAGGTGTAATGTCACATTGTCTGCAAATAGTAACTTCCTCTGTAACATTTGCATTTATTTCTTTCCCTTTTCACTATGTATTGGATAATACTTCAAAATATTATTGAAATGTGTTGGTAATAGATATCTTTATCTTGTTTCTAACTATAATGAAGAACTCTGTTAGTATTTTCAAGACCAGTGCTGGCTTTTGTACATAAAATCATGTCAAGAAAATATTTAAATTTTATTAATAATTTGTTTTCTTAATCCTTTTATTCCTTTGTTAAGTTTGTTATTTTAATTTGTAAAGCCATTATCTTTATTGAATATCTTCTTAATGTCTGTTGAAATAATATGTTATTATTCTCTTTACTTTTGTAATATCGTTGTTTAAATGTTGTCTTGACCCAGTTTTAAGGCCCTGGCTAAGGCCTGTCAGTTCTCCTTCTTGTGCAGTTAAGCCGCATCCCTCATACCTCTCTTATGGGGCTTTTACATTCTGGGCCACCATATACCCACCCTAATCACCTCAGGGCCAGGTACCAGACACTCTGGTATAGTCTCTATGCCCCAGAGCCAGCTGATATGATTTTAAAAAGTCAATTCTAAACCTGCTTTTTCCTTTCCCAGAAACCACAATAAAGGCACTTGCCATGACTCCCTCATCCTTTGCTTCCTGATCTACTCTGTGCTCTCCTGAGTGGCCCAGTGAGTGTGCTATGTTCTCCCCAGGGGAACTATGAATAACAAAACCATAAAACTTCTTTTGGTTTCTCTCTCTTCACCTTCATCTGGCCTCACCATACCTCATCCAGAGTAATGTAGTAAAAATAATGTATTGACATGGAAAATAACACTGATAGATACTATAATATTCAATTGCTTCACAATTTTGTATACCAGTGTTTCATTTTAGATTTTTAGATTTTTGTAGAAAAAAATGCAATAAATTAGATTGATTTGCCTACGTTTTTTAAACCACACTTTGTCAGGTTTTATTAGCAATACTATGGTGGTTCTATTAAATTGGTCTGAAGGATTTTCTTTTTCTCCAATTACTAGGACAGTTCAAATAGTATAGGAATTATCTACTCTTTAAATGTGTGAAAAAATTGGCCTGTGAAATAGTCTGAGCCTGAGAGGGGCTGAGGGTGCAGGGAGTACGTAGATCACACTTTCCTTCTTCCAAGTAATTGTTTTGTATAGCTACTCTGTATTTTCTGAAATAAATTTTTGTTTTTTATAATTTTGTTTTTTTATAATCTCAGGTGCCAAGTGGGTATAGGGAAGAGAGAGCAACTTAGAGCATAAGCACCATGATTTTACCCAGCTCCTGGTCCATGTTCCCTGCCAGCCACAAACTGCCCACTGCATATGAGGCCTTTCCATGCTGTCCCAGCAAAAGCTTGTTGAGATGCTGGAGTAACATTCTCTGATGTGACTCAAAGCATTGGGAAGATCGGTTTATTGAGAATTTGATAGCACTCAGCTGAATACCAAATAAAATTTGTTTTCTATTTTTTTTGAGTCTGTATTGGCAAGGCATGAGCAGAATTTTTCTAAACATACTCACAGCTCAGCGCCACAGGCAGGGCAAGAAATATTTCTGAAATGAGCTAATAATATTCTTTCTAGAGTCCAAGACTCTGTGTCTATGGTTGTTATCATCCTGTAAGAAGGAAAGTCCTGGAAGGCAGGGACCCTGGAGGCACTCATTCTAAGAAATCTTCGTCCAGAGAGCACAGTAAGTAAATATTTGATGCTAGATATGCTTAGCAAAGTCTGGAGCTTGGCTGCACCAAAACAAGAGGAAAGATAATGCAGAGGAGAGAACAGAAAGAAAGGGCAGATTGTACATCGAATGCTTTGGGGAAAGTAGAGAATAATACTATTCTCAGAGTGCATAGAAACCCAGCTCTGAAAAAACTCAGAACAGAATATATCTGTATTGAATAATACAAACTTTAAAAAAAAATTTTGTGGGCTCACTTGCAATGTCATTATAATTAGCCCAGTCATTATGTGAAATGAGGGTAGAATGTATCATACAGGTCATTATTCAGATATAAAGTTAGACCTAAGATTTGGGTTATCAGTCTTTTCTATAAATTGACCTGTACCTCTCCAGGAGCCCCAATTTTTTCCACATCATGATTCCAATAACATCATGTTCCCCAACACTGACTTTCCCATACACCATGATTTTTCAAAAGCATTTTGGTGAATGACTGAGTGAAAATGACAGGTAAGGAGTCTGGCAAGACCACTCCTCTGGTCAATCTAGTCTGGCATCCCACAAAAGACAATCTATTCCAGATGGTAGAATGTGGACAGACACAGGGGAAAGGGTTTCTTAATAAAGGTTTCTACCCAGAAATAAAGGGTTATTGGTGTCTCTACAAGGCAGTGGAAAAAAAGTTGTTTTATATACTCTTTGTAGTAAGGAAAACAAATCACAAATTACAATCGGCCCCAATAAACTTCCTTCTGTTACAGGCTGTGATTGTCACAGTGGCATGTTAAAAGTGTATTAGCATCTGTGGTCTCATAAAATAAATGTCATTCGGCTAGCAGAAAACTGTTTGGAAAAGACACAGGACTTTGTGAAGAGTCCTCATCCCTCATCCACTACCTGTCACTTAGGAGAACCCACTGACAGTTCACAGGTTCCGGGGAAGTCAATAAAAACTATCAAATAAGCAGATTGACTCAGAGTTAGGAGCCTGGCCAGGAAGTGCTGCTTGGGTCTTCCAGGAGAGTGCAGTCACACTTAGCTAGAACCATGGGGCAGAGCTCTTCATAGGAGAAGAAAAGCATTTCTCTCAACTCCCCAGATAAGTCCCATCTGCAGCTTCGGCTTCCTAGGAGATTTATATGTTCCAAGGTCATATTTTTATTCTTTCCTGAGCTCCACATGCCATCTTAGGTGAGACAGCTGGCCTCCAATGTCTCTGCTTTCATAGCTTTTTCTGAGCAACTGATTTTTAGAGTGTACTCAAAAATCCTTATATGCCTCTTTCGGACAAGTTGCATGTGAAAATGAGAAAATTAAAGTCAGACCACAAGTCAGAAGAAGCAAGTTGTGGTTATGGGTCTGGGAAGAGCTAGTTGACCTTGGACTTATTCTCTTCTGGTTGGGGGTGGGCGGCTAAGTTTGCTCACCTAGTCAATAAAAGTTCATTCCATTAATGATAAAGGGAAGACTTTCTGTGTGTCTTTTATTTGCCAAACACAATAAAAAATACTCAGGAAATAAAGGTGAAGATTCAGTCCTGATCTCCATGCAGCTCATTGTATTATGCTTTAGTATGATACGTACTATGTACAATTACAGTATGTATACATATTATAATTGAATGATTTTCTTTAGTAAGAACATGCAAGAATTCAGAATAGATAATCCCCAAAGTCCTTTCATTTAAGTGTACTTTTCAAAGTATTTTACAAAGAGATTTCATTGCCAAGTCCCAAAAGATACACCGGCATCATGTGCCAGCTGACGATCAGCTCTGACTTTACTGTCACAGCAAACTCTGTTATTTGCCTCCATTTCCTCTTTGCCAACAGTGCTCAGTTTTGTTCAGGTTCAATGTGCCAGGTCTCAAGAGGTGAACTGTGGTTGTCCTTAGTCAAGCATCAGCATCCCATCTCCTCTGTCAGTGATTGGTAGTGGTGGTGGCAGGGGGCGGTGGGTAGAATTGGCTCAGTTCAGACCAGTGAGATGTAAGGTGACGTCTACTGGGGAGTTTCTGGTAAAGATTTTCCTCTCTGATGTATGAGAGAGTCACAAGAAGAATTTTGTTCCATTTGCTTTTTTTATTCCTTTCTTTCTCACTGCCCTGGCCACCCTCCTAAACCTCTGAGGCTGAACTAGCCACTTGGCAGCATTAAAGAAATGCCAAGAAAATCTCACACACATCCATCAACTCTAGGTTGAAGGTGCTGTACTAATGTATAAGTCACCTGTCTATAGATTTATTAAACACAAAATATATATGTCATATGGTTTGAGCCACCTTAATCAGATTTTGTTTTATGTTGCTTAATGCATTTCTGATCCATACAATGATTTAATATTTTCTGCCCCTAAATTTTTTGTTTATGAACAAGAGGACCTTATATAAAGTGACAATTGTAATAGTCTTTCAACCATACCTACCTCAGAGGTTCCCCTAAGCTGGAATACTTGGACACTTTAACTTTTTAAAATAAATCAGTACAAGAGAATCCCCTTTTTTGTCCTAGAAAGCAAGTCACTCTGGCCTATTCTCCAATCCAGAACTACTCTATAGGTGTGATTCTTTTGTGTCCTATGAAAATACAATACTGAAGCATTTCCCTTATTGTTCAAAAGTGGGATTTTCAGACTCAACCAGAGACAAAGGTGGTATATAGCAGGATATAGTTCTTTCTCGCCTTCATCTTCTACATTTTTTCTTCATTCAGATCCTGTGGGGAAGAGATCTTTCAAAAATAATAGCATTTTTAAAGTTATGCTGAGAGATGTTAAGTATCCTACAAAGATTTTTCTTAAAGTTCAACTCAGACTGTTGAAGATCCATAAGGGACGTGATAAGTCTTGAAGAAGGACCCCAGTTCACTTCAGATATAGGCTGATCTTCTTCAGGATATTGAGTTGACAGAAATAGGATCAACCATGCAAACTGTGTTTGAATTACACTAAACACAAAACTTAATTTATAATGGGTGAGGAGGGGAGAAGATACAGTAGGTACCAGGAGATACAGAATTTTAACTGTAAATTAAACATAACTGGGAATTGTTATAGGAATAGATGTCTTTGAGGTAGAAAATGACAAGTTTAGAGGTGGTGCATGGTGTAAAAGTCACGAAACTTAAGTAACTGCTTTCTCAAGAGCAATTTTTTGGCAGATTAAAAACTGCTGAGGAAGCATGTACTAAATTATTGACCACCTGGCAGAAAAAGAATGAAAGGACTCCCAGTTTTTGATGAGGTTAGAAATATTTTTAGATATGACATTGAAGAGAGAAGGGATGTCATGAGGTGAGATAAATTCCGTAAGCATTAAGAAAGGGCTGGTGGAAATTCCATAATTCCCAGCTCTACTAACCAACCTCATGCATTTTGAGAGGTCCGAAGGATTCACCGTGTTATTTCAATTGATTTATATGGAAGACATGAAGCTGCCCACAGTCAGGGGAACGGACAGCTTGGGGTGGCTGGAGTGAGGAGAGAGGCAGGAAATGTAAAGCAGAAATCTTACAAATTTCTCCTTTAATGAATAAAGATTGACCTCTAGGCATATATATGGGATCTCCTTTGTCAAGGCAGGCCCCATTTTCCACTTCTAGTGGAAAGCACTGCTGGCAGATGACATTGTGGAAATATTCAGAAGCTCAAGTGCAGTCAGACAAAGGGCCTGGGGTCACATGTGGGAACCAGCCACACTCAAGAAGCTCTCGATTCTGCTCCATGTGAATGACCCAAGCCCATTTTCCCAGTGGGGATTTCAGTCCCTTCTCCATGAGATTAATGGTACCACATGTGAATGGGGGAGAGGTATGCCAAGCAGTTCTTGAAGCATTATCAGATATTTACATCTGCCAATCACCTATGAATGACATTTGGTCCACATTCAGTTACCATATCCAATGAGGCCTCTTTGGTCTGAGCCTGGGAAACTATTTTATCTGGGTCCCTCTCTGCATTCACTTTCATACAAATAGTTCTCCTAATAAAATTCTTGCACATTTAACTTGATTTGGCATCTGCTGCTCAGAGGATCTGGACTAATAAAGCCCCTAACTAATAAGGAATTTCCTAGTTCATGCATTCTCAATGCAGATGGACTTCCAAACCCAAGGAAATAAAAATAGGTTCTTGAGTACACAAGAAATTTTTGATATAATTGCTTGTGGGCCACTATCTAGTAACTACTGTCATAAAGAGAAGAATTCCATGGTTGTAAAGCTCAAGAAATGACGGAAGGCAGACAGAGTGGAAAGTGGAAAGCCTACTCTTCATGCTCTTCTTACATAAGGGAAACAGTTGCTTTTAGTTTAATAACATATTAAAGTTATTCTAAGAGAAAAATCAATAAACAAAAGAGTCTGTCCACCTTATAGATGTTCCATGCTAAAGAATGTATGTATATACTAGGACTCTAGATCTGAGGGTTATGGAAGAATAAAACGAAGATGATAGAAGAAAGAGTATGAAGAAAAATAAAGGAACAGAAGAGATTGATGAAAAAAAGAACCAATGGGACACTTTGGGCAACTAACCTAGGTTTATCCGAAAGGACTTACTAGAAATCCATTAAGAAATAATAAAGATACTTATGTGGGACTTTGAGAGTGTTCATGATAAACTACTATATTATTGTTTCATTACATATATATATATACATATATATATATATATATATATATAGAGAGAGAGAGAGAGAGAGTATTATTACTATAATTATAACGAACATTTATTGGGCACCATTCTAAGGGCCTTAAATATATATTAACTAAGTTAGTCTACTCAATAAGACTTTCAAGTAAGAGCACTATTCTTCTCATTTTATAGATGAGACAGTGGAGTCATAAAGACAATAAATAACAGGCCAAAAGTTGCAGAGTTAATAAACTCAAACCCAGACAGCCTCATTCTAGAGCCTACACGCTTGACCACTACTCTATAAAACTTTGCTAATATTCCATTTCTCCCTCCCAGATATTTCTAGATCTCCTGCTCCCCTTGAAATTCAAATAGTGCTACCAGAAAAAGAAAGTTCTGGTGACTTTTACTAATTCTTTTTTTTTTTTTTGCATGGGTGCATTATAATTTATTTAAGCACATAATGATAATGAAGATAGAGTTTCCTTAGAATTATTTTCACATGTACCAAGGATTAAAATTTTGCTACATACATTTACTATAGAGAAATATTGTGAAATATTTAGAAATGGAACTGCTAGGTCAATGTATTTGAACATTTTAAATTTACTAGATACTTCTAAATTGTTCACTAAAAGAATTGTTCTAATTTATAATATTATTAACAATGTATTAGCATATATGTATCCTAAAATTGATATTTTAATATCTGAGTGGGAAAAAATGGCATTTCAGTGTTACTTTATTTAAATTTCACCTAATAATTGTGTTATGTCGTACTTTTATAAATGTATTGACCTATGTCATATTTTATTCTGGGAGTAGGCTGTTTCTCGTTTTTAAACTTTTTATTGATTTTTAGAAGACTTTCCAACACTGAATATAAGAGCCCTTATGATGGAGAATTATTTATGTAGCCATATCTATTATCTTTTCTATAATTTCTGGGTTTAGTGTTTACTTAGAAGATATTCTCCACTCCAAAATTATTTTTTTCTAATTTCTATTCCTTCACACAAATATGTTTGCTTATACATTCTTAATATTTATATACATTTATGTATATTAAACCATACAATAATTCTAAATGAATTGAAATATAGTCTTCAATCCATCCAGAATTCTCTCTATGGCTTGAATAACTAGAACACTTATTAAATAACATGGTTTTCTTCTGGTTTGCAATCTTACCTTTACCATTAAGTAAATATTCAGTTATAGACCAGTCAATCTGCAACTTCTTGCTCTTTCAATTCCTATTTTTTCACAGTAATCTTTGATTGTTGGGAAAAATATCTCCTTTACTGCTCTCTTTTTATTATCATGGTGACTTTGGTTAACAAAATCCAGTAAGTTTCAAGTATAGTGAGTTTCATGAGTTTCTGTTTGTTTTTGCTTTTAAGTTTATATCTCACATATAAGTGATATCATAGATTTTCAACTTTTTCTGTCTGGCTCATTTTGCTTAGCATGGCTATCTCAAGATCTATCCATGTTGTCACAAATGGCATATTCATCACTTCTTATAGCTGAGTAATATTCCATTGTATATGTGTATCACAGCTTCTTTATCCAATCATCTATTATAGGACACTTCAGTTGCTGCCATGTCCTGGCCACTGTGAATAATGTTGCTATAAACATAGATGTGCTAATATATTTTCAAATACATGTTTTCAATTCTTTGGGGTAAATACCCCAGTAGAGGGATTGCTAGATCATATGGTAGATCAATTCTTAGTTTTCTGAGGAACTTCCATACTGTTTTTCATATTGGTTATACCAATTTGCAGTCCCACCAGCAGCGTATGAGGGTTCCTTTTTCTCTGCATCCTCTCCAAAATATGTTACTATGGGTCATGTTGATAATAGCTAGTCTAACAGGCATGAGATGGTATTTCATTGTGGTTTTGATTTGCATTTTCTTAATAACTAGCAATGTTGAGCATCCTTTCAAATGTTTGTTGGCCATCTGTGTATCTTCTTGGGAGAAGTGTCTGTTCATGTCTTTTGCCAATTTTTTTAAATTGGATTTTTTGGTTTTTTTTGTTGTCATTGAGTTGTATGAGTTCTTTGTATATTTTGGATATTAGGTCTTTATTGGAGGTGTTACTTGCAAATATATTTTTGCATTCGGATTGTTGTCTCTTCACCTTGTTGATGGTTTCTTTTGCTATGCAGAAGCTTCTTAGTGAGAATACTGAATCTCATTAAGCTTTTCTTGATATTCCATAATCATCGTGGTGAATCCCAAATAACCTGACATCATTCATTGAAACTTCACAGACAATTCAATTGAATGGGCTATTTTGCCAGCAAACCAAGACAGCTGTGCTTGTTGTTCTTGTATCTACTTATCTTACAGTTGTTTTTTTTTTTTTTTTGTCTTCTTGTTAATTAAGCTAACCAGTATTATTTTTTGTTGTTTTGATGAATCTCGCATAGGTATGTGATATTAACATTGGGGGAAGCTGAGTGAAGAGTATAGGAGAAGTTTCTATACTATCATTATTACTCTTCTGTAATTCCATAAAAGCAAAAAATTAAAAGAAAAAAAGGCAGAGGAAACTGTGACTATGATTCTTGAGTCACACTTTTGCCTTACCATTAACTGGTCTGTGACCTTGCTATTTCTTTTAGAGACTCACTTTACTTGTCTTCAGCAGGCTTATTAGATGACAATAGTTATATATGGTTATCTTTAGGATTAAATGAAATCATGAATATACTGTCTTTAGCAGGCTGCCTGGTAAGTGTTTATTACCGTAAAGAAAGGTTCCTAATCTGAGTTCATGGAAGACTTCAGAGAATTTATAAAACCCCTAAAGCTATACAAAAAATTGCCCACATAGGCTCATGTGCATAATTCTGGGCAAAATGTCAATAAAATTCACTGGGTTCTCAAAAAGGGCTCTTATTAAATTGTGTTAACACCTGGTCTAAAATAAGAGCTTTGAAGATTCTTAGTGAGAGAATGAAATAGCTTCAAAGTACCTTTTACATTTTTGTATGTGTATGTTTATATTTCTTAGACACTGGGCTGCTCAAGATTTTCCACATATAGATTTTTTCCCCCCTAGAACAAGTTTTTGCTAAAGAAGTAAAAGAGGGCATTGGATTCTGGAAAGTCAAGGGGTGGGCATTCGAGGACCACCTTGCAACCTCCATTGCTCACCACTCTCAATTCTTCTGCTTTACTCTTCTTCATAATATTTATCATTGCTTGATATCATATCTACTTACATGCTTGTTTATAGTCTGTCTCCCCAACAGACAGCAAGTTTCAAGAGGGCAGGGATACCTTTATTTACCACTGCATTCTCAGATCCTAGAACACAGCCTGGGATGTGAATAGATACACAATAAACATTAATTGAGTGAATAAAGCTATAATTTGTAGCCTGGCAGGAAGAAAGTCTTTTAAAAAAGATAGGCTGTGAGCACCAGAACTGTACCTGATCACTGGTATTTTCTTCATGAAGCTGAGCCTGCCAATCTCACTGCTCAGATACCACCCTGGGTCACATCTACTGCTGTCTTATTCATCCTTCTCAACTTTCCATGAAGCTCTCCAGAATTTGCAGAGACCACTAGAGGGCTTTTTGAACGCTAATTTTTCTCAGCAGTATTTGTGAGAAAGGCTTAGTTTTCATGGAGTTAAGACCACAGGGGGGTGCTGTTCTAGGCTGCATGATGTGCCTTCTACTGCCCAAATTCATATTTTGAAGTTCTAACCCCTAAAAACCCAGAATGTGACTGCATTTGGAGATAGGGCCTTTAAAGAGGTAGTTAAGTTAAAATGAGATTATTCAGGTGGGCCCTATTTCAATGAGTGGTGTCCTAATAAGAGGAGAATGGGACACAGACATTCACAGAAGAAAGACCAAGCAAAAACATGGGGAGAAAATGGCCATCTACAAGGCACGGAGGGAGGCCAGAAAATACTAACACTGCTGACAGCTTGATCACAGACCTCTAGTCTCCAGACAGTGAAAAAAGTAAATTTCTGTTGTTTAATTCACACAATCTGTGGTACTTTGTTATGGCAGCCTAAGTAAATGAACATAAGTGTATACCAGTAGTTAGGGTTTAACCTCAGAGTTTTGTTCAGAGTTCAGCACATCAGACAAAAAGATAAAAGTTCTGTTTTTCCCTTTGTGGTATAGGCAGTGATTCTCAAAGTGTGGTCCCCAGACCAGTAGAATTGACATTAACTGTTAGCTTATTAGAATACAAATTCCAGGGCTTACTCTAAATTCACTATTTCAGACTCTCTGGGAATGGAGCCCAGGAAACTGTTTTAAAAAGCCCTTCATGTGACTCTTGGTGGTCTTGAGGATCATTGGGGAAGAAGCTATAGGGTGGAGGGGTTTATCTATGTAAACTGGGTTCAGCCGTTTCCCCTCAAGTTACCACAGCTCCCTTCAATCACTACAAAGGAAATAGTGAGAAGAGTGTTGTGATTGGTAATTTCATTTGAAAATTAAAAAGTCAAGGCTCTCTTGTGTTGAGGCAGACTATGATCTCACCAGGAAGAGCAATGATTTTTTATGTATATGGAAGCAACAGGCCTGAGAAACCACACTGCTGACAATTCAGTCAAGAGAATCAAAAATAATTAGCCTTTTCTTAAAGAAGATCCATAAAAAAGTGAGTTCCGTTGCAATAGAATATTCTAAAAAATCTCTGGTGCTTCAAGCCTCATCTAATTGTAGGACTCTGACTGAGTCTTGTCGCCCAAGGAGAGCTTTACTTTCCTTTGCCAGGGAACACAAACTCAACTTTGTGGCTTCTTAGACTTTTTCTTCTTTCTGGATGGACAATTTTAAAGAGATTATACTGATAAATTTTGTGATTCCTGGAAAAGTGAAAAGCCAGTACAACTTTCTGGCAAAACTTTGCAAATGGTGAAGCCCAAGACGAGCTCTTGCCTCAATCTGTAACCTCACTGTACACATATTCAAATGAGCTGAATCTCCAAATGAGTTTTATAGTTTTGCTTCTACTTTTTCCTGACCTTAGAAAAACTTGCTTTCCTTTCTAGACTGCATGGCAGGAGAAGTCAGTACCTTCTCCCTCTCAGTGGATAGTTCTGACCACTCTACTCCCATGGTTTCAACCAACACTTGCACCACATACTACCGCCATATTTTCAACCCTGATCTTACTGATCTATTTTGCAAATCATTTCTGGTGATCTCAATCTGAATATCTTGTAAGCAACTCGAATTCAATATGTCTCAGATTTTGGCATTATCAGTAGCTGCAATAGCTCCATAATTTCAGTGTCAAGCAGCACGCTCTCTGTTTATCACTTCCTATCCACTTATTTCCTATAAGCCATCAATGCTATAGTATTTTTAGTTTCTCTTCGCACTCCTGTTCTTACTCCTCTCTTAACCTATCTTAAAACAATCACTCCCTTTATTGTCCCACAGCTGTCTCAATCCTTTGTCCCATTATCAAAATCACTTAGCAAAAAACTTATCTTTAGTTAAATTCAACTTTCCTCGATTCAGCACTGGCACCAAGTGAATTAATCTGGCTAGAAAAGACCTCCAAATCATGTTACCTGTACTCACTTTAAAACTATGAGCACAAATCTCAGTGTGACTTTCAGGGTTGTTCAGTAACCATATTTTTTATTCTATTGCTCTGAGGTGACTATTTAATTCATTCTCCCTCTTCAAATCTCCAAAACTTTCTCCACTTTCTTTCTGCTCAATTGATGACTACTTCCCATTTCACTGAAGAAAGAGAAGCAGTCAGAGAGAATGTTCATAATCTCTCACTACATTACTACTTACCTATCTCTCTCTATGCCCATATACAACGCCCTCTTTCCTATTGTGAATAAACTACTTGTTCCGAATCAAGCCTAACTTTCTATGAGCGTACATAATGTCCTTCCCTCTTATCTACTCAAAGACATGTGTCTAGAAGTCATCCCCTCTCTACTGCAAAACTCAGTGTTCCAATTCTCCTAGGGTTATTATCATTTTCTTATAAATATGTTTTTATTGCTCCATATTCAGGAAAGAAAAGAAAAAATTGATCTTTACTCCCCGCTCCAGTTATTACCCATATTTCCCCAATTCTCTTCAAGAAATCTCTCAGTTATGTATACTCATCATTGTTCAAACTTCCTCTTCTTTTTTTTTAATCTCATGCCAATAAAGTGTTCATTCCACCCACTTCACTAAAACTAAACTCTTCTTATCAGGATCACCAATGACCAACTTAGATAGCCAAGTCTAATAGAAAACCTTTAGTCCTTACTTTACTTGACACAGCAGCATCCTTTGGCACAGTTTTATAACCCTTTTATTCTTGTTACATTTTCCTCACTTGTCTTCTAAGACATCAGATTCTTCTGTTTTGTTTTGTTTTATTTTTGTTTTTGTTTTTTGTTTTGTTTTGTTTTGTTTTGTTTTTACTTCATAGGCTACTCTATTTCACATTCTTCTTCCAGTATTTCCTTATCTTCCTAACCTTTTCATGTTGCAGGGATCTGGGTTCCATTCTTAAAGCTCTTTTCTTTTATATTGTCTCTGGCTTCTTTAGTGACTCTATCTAGTCTCATGACTTTTAATGTTTTTGAATGGTGAGGACTCAAAACTTATATCTCTGATGTAAGACTTTCCTTTGAAAACCATGATAAATATCTTACTGTTTAATCAGCATCTCTTCTTCTATATCCAAAAACATCTCAACTTGTCCAAAATTAAAAAACTCCCTTAAGATTCCTCTACTACCTGACTTCAATAAATGGTAACTTCATATTTATGGACACTTTAATAAAAAATATTGGGGTCATTCTCTACTCCTTCCCTCCCTCTCATATCCTATAATTATCATATTAGTTAATGGCAATCTGCTTCACCTAAAAAGTATTTCAAATCTTGACCACTATTTGCCTTCTTAACTTCTCCTTTGCAACACTGTCCAACCCATCATCATTTGTCCCATGCATATTTACAATGCCTTCCTAACAGGTCTCTTGCTCTACTCTACCTCTCTATAATCTATTATTGATATAACATCTACAGTGATCCTTCTAAAATATAACAATTTAATCAATTCTAAGATACATGTTTGTTTTTTCTTTACAGTTTAACATCTCTGAAATCAGTAGAAATCTTACAATCATTGGCAACTTACAACCTTTATCAGCTATATTATAGTATTCTTCACAAAACCCTTCAAATGTGTGTTATCCCCTTCAAAGTTAAAACCAAAATCCATACAGAAGTGCACAAGACTCTGTCATGTTTGGCTCATTGTTACCTTGGCCTCATCTACTGCACTCCCATTCATTCCGCTCCATCTACCATGTTCTCTTTCCTCTTCCTCAACAGGTCAAGTCACCTACAGGTAAGTGCCTTTGAACTTCCTCTTCTTCCTCTTAGGACTTTCTTCCTGCCCAGGCCATTTCTCACCTTTTGTGGGTTTTAGTTTAAATGTCACTTCTCCCTGAGGCTCCTCTTCCACCCACTTCTGCCCCACACAGTATTTCCTACCCACACATGCCCTCTGGCTGATTTTCATTTATAGCCTTTACCATAAAGTATAATCTATATTTTACTTATTTGTCTTATTTATTGTATGCCTCCTTTAATTAAGATATAAACTACATGGTGGCAAAAGTTTGTTAGTTTTGCTCACTGCTGGATCTTCAGCATGTAAATTAGTGCCTGACATATAGTGGAAAATTTATAAATGTTAATAAATTTAAAGCAATAGACAAATTAAATACTAAATATTATTTAACATGTTAACAATATAAAATATATATTTATGAGAATAAATATACAATATTTAAAGAATAAATGGATGATAAGATAAATTTTCTTCTTCCCAAAATTTGCTCCTTCTTCTGTCATCCATGCTGAATTCCTAATCATCCTAGAAAGTAAGTTTCCTTACCCAAAATACCCACATAATATTAATTGGTCACCAAGCCCCAATCAATTCTATCTCTTAAATATTATTAGATTACATACCTCCTGCTCATTTCTATTGTTCCAGTCTTAGTTCAGCCTTACAGAATGGCAAGTCTTGCAGCTGGAAGCCGGGAGGCAATGATGAGAGTAGGGGAGGGAGGAGGGATGACCTGGCCAGCTCCCTCTTGGCTGGCTGTGCAGTAGTGAGACAATATCCAGGCCACTTGTTGACTGGGCACCACCATCCTACCTTCCTGGCAGCAAACTCTCTCCTTGGTGATAAGACAGTATAGTACTTTGAAACCTGAAAATCATCCAGGAAAGGTGCTGTTAGACACTTGAAAAGGCAGAGCTTGCTCTAGGAACCTGGTAAGCCATTTTTTCTTGCTAATTCAGAAGCACAACCCTGAGGCTTTTCTCTTGTCAGTCTCACATTCAGGGCTGGTCAGGCCATTATTTGGTAAGAGTAGAGGCAGTGGTCATGGAGTTTGAACTTAGCCCCTCCTTCCAGATCTTCCTAATAGAAATAAAGATTTTAAAGGAGAAAGAGCCATAGTTATCCTGTGGTCAGAATCAGTGATTTCACTTGTTTAGTGAAGAGTGTCCGGCAGTGGAGTGGTGAAAACTCTGCATGTGTTATATCCCCAAGTGATGCTTTATGGGATAGGAGTGGGATAACATTGGGTTTAAGGTATTATATCCCCAGAACCCTTCTGGTAGGATCATAGGGCTGGAGTGAATAGTTTTCTATCTAATACCACCAATCAATGCTTAACCAATGGAGAGAATAGAAAGAAGCCAAAATTCAGTTCCTCAAAAAAAAAAAAAAAAAATTCCAACAGTTGTTCAATGGAAACAGCCAGAATCAGAGAGCAAAGCAAGGGAATGTAACTAAGAGCCACCATGTCATGGAGCTAAAGAACAAGTATATCAAGGTTCAAACAGGGATCTCTGACAAAAGTGATGCAAGACCCCTGACACACAGTATGCACAAAAAGTACTATTTCCTGCCTTCCCCACATCATCTCTCCTTTTTTATTCCTCTTGACATTGAACATGAGACCTCTAGTGTAACCAAAACAAAAAGTTTGGGGAAATAAAGTTAAAAAATATATGGAAGCCTAATTGGGCCATACTGAGAAGGTACCTTGTTGGTGCCAGGACCTGGCTCTTTCCAGCAGCTGTTCATTGTTCCTCAAAACCACTGGGGCTGAGTGAACCACAGGACTTCTCATCACGTTAACTGAGACAGCAATAACTCATCTTGATTCCAATGGATCTTATTCGATAATGTTATGTCTAAAAGGGAAATAACTTGAACTGAATGAATGACTATTTGACTCCAGATGTCACCCGGAGCTGTGGAGGGAATGTAGTCTCCCAAATCTATCAGTTACTTAATGAAAGGAGTCTCATTTAACAATTGATCGAACTTTCAATTGCCTGCTATTCTGGCTGCAGTAAAAATTAAGAAAAAATAGCTGTCAGTATGAAATGGGTCTATGACATTTGACAGTAATGACCAATGACCACTTGGAATGGTGAACAGGCAGTCACTGTCTTGAACAGCTACTGAATTCTACCCAAGAGCCTGAAATTGAAAGACAGCAACTCATGCTCTTCTACAAAAGGCCCATTCATGTGCCAGTCCACTTACTTAATACTATATCTGAAGATAAACTAAGTGCCTCATGCTGAGAGCCAGTGCATGTCTTGTTGAGCCTAGTTCATCATTGCCTTGTGTTAGATTATCTAAAGAAAGATAGGTAAAGATTTGTGACAGCTGCGATGCCCTTTCCTTTCCTTCTAATTCATGGACTCTATTTAGTGATAAGGTTTCCCACAAAATACAAAATTATCAAATTAGCATTAGACATTATTTAAAATAGAATAAAACCCTTCTTCTGATTATACTGTGCCCCCTAAATATTAACAATGATTGCCTCTGGAAGTAGGAAACATGAGTGATCTGTTTTCTTATTTCTTTATATTTTTCTATATATCCCAAGTTTCCCACTAATAAGTGTATACTATTTTTATAATTTTTAAAAAACCTGTTGAAGAGGAATGAGGAATTTCTTCTCAATAAAGAGAGTAAAGTTGACAAGGCATTACCACAGTTGTTGGAAGAAAGCCTGATAATTCAAAAGTGACAGACCAGGTTTAATACCAACTCCTCACCCACATCTATATATTGTCATTCATCCCTACATTTTTGTAGCTGTTGGAGGCCCAATTGCTTCAGCTTTCTTTCATTTGTTCTATCAAGAAAAAACAGAAAGCAGAGGGTGATTGACAGCAAGCAGATAGTGAATTCTGGAGGCCAGCATTCATCCTGTGGCTGCTTCACTGCAGACATGCATCCTCATGAATTTCTGCCATGGGCAGAGACAGGTGCTCACTGATGGGTGTGCCAGCTCCTAAAAAGAAAGCTCTTTGCCAATAACACTGCACTGATGTCTCCATTATCACTCCTTGATTGTCTGCCAGTTGCATAGAGAACAATACCATCTAGACATGTAGATTCAACATCTTCTACTTAAACAAGCTGATAGTTTTTAGTTGTATTTTAACCCCTCACCCATCTAACTCCTCCCCAATCTTTAAAGCTTTATCTAGGTGCAAACCTTCCACCATCATCCACAGCCTTGTACTGAGGAGAGAGAGCTCTCCTTCTTAGTGGCTGTAGACAAAAGCCAAAGTCCTAGGCATGACTTACATGGCCCTTCACTATCCATCTTTAATTTACAACTTCAGCTTCACCCCATCTAACTCATGTGACAGTTCAGTTTTTGCTGGACTAGTAACAGCTGCCTGACTTTCCAATGTGTCTTGATCTTTGCATCTATTTTTATCACCTGCTAAGAATATAGTTCTTTTATTGGTATTCACTTGGAAAATTTCTACTCTTCCATCTATACCTAATATTCTCAGATCTTTCTCAGATCCTAAGAGAAGACTTCTCCTTTTTTAGGCTCTCACAGTACCTTGTATATGAATTATTACACTCCTAACTTGTGGTTTACTTGCCTTCTTAGATGTCTAGACTGTGATTCACAAAGGAAAATTCCACATTTATGCCTATGTTCCCAATAGTCAATTATATGGTAGCTGTTCTTTAAATGGTTAATGAATGAATAAATGATTTCTTCCATCAGATTTTCAAATACTGTGGGATCATGCATCTTAATCAGATCATGAGTGAAATTTTTCTCTTGGGAGAGGTATTAAAGTGTCTCCCATTGTGACTTGATTGTTTTGGTTTTGTGTTTTATTTAAGGGAGTACATTATTGTAAATGTAGAAAAATGAATAAATTCAGGTAAGCATATGTCATTTCATCAACAAACAAACATGCATTGAAACCTTATTTCAAATCTAGCTCTGTATTGGATGCCAGAGAGACACGTGTCTTGTTAGACAAGAAAGAGAAGAAGCATATGAGCTAGTGGGGAGGTAAAGCTGAGTAGACTTAGACCTGTACTTATTTTGGTTAAGATTAATAATGTGGGTATGATTTGCATTATATTACAGTAGTGCCTGTGTATAAGTGCATTAGTTCAGAGGTTGAAGATATCAGTATACACAGGAACACCAGGAGAAAGCCAATTAAGACAGCAGGGCTGGAGCTGCTCCTTGAAAAATCTGCACAGGTGCATGTGTGCAGACCCTTCTGTGTGTTCACACTTTAGAAGAAGAGGAAGCCCTTGTTTTCTCTCTGAGATGCTGCCTTTAATATGTCTGGGACAATTTATGCTCAGCAAATTCATTCCCTACAGCAAGTTTCTCAACTTTAGCACTATTGACATTTGGGACAAGGTAATTCTTTGTTGTGGGAATGGTCCTGTGCATTTAGGATGCTTATCAGCATCTCTAGTTTCTACCCACTAAATAAATGTCATAGTAATCTACCCTCTTCCCCCATCACAACAACCAAAGGTATCTCCAAACATTGCTAATTATATTCTAGCGGACAAAGTCTCTAAAGGTCCAGCCATGGCAGTGTGCTTTTTAAACTTGCTTTGTTGGAGTATCCTTCTGTTTTTCATTTTTTGTTTGTTTGTTTGTTTTTTAGGATTTTTAAGAGGAGGGGGAGAAATCATGTGGGTTCCCATTAAGACAATTTCTAAAGATTCAGTGGTTTGTTTTCGTTTTCTAAATACCTAGTATTAGGAAAATGAGGAAAATACACACTATTCACTGTCTATTTCCTAGTGTTTATTACTTATCCAAGATGAACTGATAATGCTCCAGTGATATGAAAATGGTGCCCAAGGCTATTGAATATGACATTGAATTAAGCTGAAAATATTCCTAGCAACACATTTAATTAACTAGGATATTTAGTTTATATTAAATCCACATAAACTAATATTAAAAACATATATATTGAGGCTTAACATCTTCAGGAGGGCTAA
Source organism: Macroglossus sobrinus (assembly GCA_004027375.1). Taxonomy (NCBI): domain Eukaryota; kingdom Metazoa; phylum Chordata; class Mammalia; order Chiroptera; family Pteropodidae; genus Macroglossus; species Macroglossus sobrinus. The sequence goes on along the minus strand of PVKZ01000566.1, from coordinate 179,657 downwards.
GAATCTGATTGTGGTGTTATTCATTTTATGTACAGGTTCATTGAATCTTTCCAAATTGAGCATTGGGGACTGGAACATTACCACTAATTTGGAAAGCAAAGTGGGGAAAATTCAATTCTTATGTAATAATGTTTATATTTTTAAGCAAGGTATATAATGAGCTATAAAAAAACAATGTTGGGGGACCTTGCTTTATGGATTGCAGTATCTTTTCTTCTGTTTCAAATATTTGGGTCTCACTTTTTTAAGCAAATTCCAGATAACTATACTGATAAAATGATTGTGTGGTGTGACCTTCCTTATTTATAGGAGGAAATCTTGCCCTTCTGGCAGTTTAGCTCAATATTCATGATATTCACCAAAGCTACCTTTTGTCTGACCTGAGCTTGGAGCAATCAAAATAGACCAGGATCTAGAAGCAATTTATTCTGCCTAACTGAGATGAGGTAGGCATTTGACAGTGGGATTTGGAAGATGATGAGGACAGAGGAGATGATGGTATATGCAGAGAAATGACAAAAAAAAAAAAGATCCATTTAAAGTTTCTGCCAACAAATATGATAGATCTTAGTATATGTAATCTAACTCATAAGATTCAAGTTTTATGGTATAAACCACCTTACAATAGAATTCTTTAATATTTTGCTTAACTGTATAACTTTAGCTATCATACTTATCACGTCCAAATGTTGTCACCAACTGCTAATTAATAGTTTCTTCTGTTTTAGTTTTGTTTTCTCAAAATATTATAAGATCTAAAAGACCAGTTGCCAGTGAAAAAGGAAATCTCAGCCCCCAAATTCCTTCCTGGGCCTCATACTCTCTTGTCAAGAATCTGTTCACTCTGTGCCATGAGAATAGCCATGAGCTTCCCACACTCACCATGTTGGTTGCTAAGGCCACATTTCTTGGCCTGCACCCACATGATTGAACCTGGAAATGTCAAAAATATTGTGATTTAGCAAAGATCTGACACCATTGTCCACACTCACCCTCACTAGCATCCCCTTCTCTCTCTCTTGCTAGGCTTACCAGGATGTTTTCCCAGCCTGGACCATTCTTAAGACTGACAAGCTACAATTATTTTTAAAAAGAACAACAGTGCTTGTGAGATTTTCCTCCTGATTATAAGAGACAAAGCACTTTTGTATCAACAAATTCCTATGAACCGCAAGATGTACTTGCATTTTTTTTTTTTCTGAGTGATATTGCTACTTCACTACTCATGAATCAGTTTTTAGTCAGCAGACTCTGGATGGGATCAATATAGCTATGTGCAGGCTTGGCTGCTTCACCAAAATATGTAAGCATCTTTTTGCTTGCCTGCCAATCAGAAGGTAAGACCTGGATGGACCTATGTTTCTTCATTTCTACTTTTTAAAAAATAGAATTATCTGATACTTTGGACTCAGTATAATTTGCTTGAGTGTGATGGCAGAAAAATAGAGAAATGTAAAGCAATAAAAAAATGAAGGGAATACAAAAAAAAAACCAAATGTCTCCAATGTGGGATTCTAAGAGTGTCCTCTCTACTTTAAGATCGGGTTTTGGTTGAGACTCACATCTCTTGCTTATTTCTTTAACTTGATGCTTTTAAAACACTTTTGGATAAAAATTAAAATAGCCACCTTATCAAATGTTATATTTTTAACTTTTGGCATTGATTTCATAATGCAGATTTCAGTAAATAGTGATCCCCTCAATCTTTGTATCTGAAACTTGTGCTTTCCGTGGTTTGAGGGCTGAGCAGTGGACTCTAGACATACCTGACAGAAAGTGCAGAAGGTGAGAGAGATTATGGAGGGTGGGAGAGGGTCATAGACGGAGATGACCCACAGCGTAGATCTAGGAGCACCTGGATAGTGGCTCTTTCTTTCTCTGTCCACCTTTCTTCTTCACTCTCCAAAAAATATTACACTGGCACAGGACCATCAGAAGCCCCAAATTCTGACAAAATGGAAAGCTCTGGGAAGCATGTCCTGCTTGATTTCTGACAGGGTTTCACGCTGGATGGGTAGTTGTTTTAATATCGGCCGCCAGTAATAATCCCGTCTCATGGGTTTCTGTAGAAGCAGAGTTCCCAGCTCTGACCTCTCTTTCTGGAAGAAAACTTAAAACTTCACAAAGAAAGTGAATGTGTATGTGACAGGCGCAAATATCTCTTTTCCTTCTCCTCTTCTGCTTCTTAATTAATGTCATGTCTCCAGGTATACACATTGTGATCTATATACACAAACACATATGCATACAAAGGAAACTACCACCGAAAGGTGTATATATAGTTATGTGTGTACTCATTTCAACACCCATTCGCCCAAACTAGGAAAAGTCAATTAAAAGGTAAATTCTTCCTATAAAGTAAGAGAATTTAAGGTTGAATTTGGCCGAAATGGCACACCACAGTACCCTATATATGCCATGGCATTTTAGGCTTCTGGGTGTTTGTCCATGTTATTCTTTCAGGAATGCTGTTCCACCTTTAGCCATCCAGGGAAAGGATAAATCTGGAAAGTGTCATCCAGTCCATGGAGCCTGAGGACAAAAAAGGGACACACATGCTAGTAACTGGCAGAAGTTCATGTCTGGCCAGGAGCAGATTTATGTGAAAGTCAGTCCCAAACACCTCCCTCTGATTCTATAGGAGTCACAAGGCTCCTCCTAGGTGTTTGCAACCTTCTTGTCCCACGCGCTATAGCTGTCCCCTCCACCCCCATTCTCTGTTGCTCCAGGTAAATTCTGGCTGGCTGAATTCTCAGTTCTCCAGTAACATTCTCATCCACTTCTGATGGGAAAATATTTCTCCCTTGGTGCTGGCCAGGAAGGTTTCCTGGCTGCTGACAAGTCTGCAGAGCAGAACTGCCCTGAGCTTTGCCTATAAAAGAGATCTTAGTGGTACCATCTGTGTTGTTGCGGTTCCTTTTCTCTGATGTTGTTCCACCTCTCACTCTGTTTTCTGGTAACTTCTTTGTCATGGAGCTTCTACATGACTACTGAGGAATTTCTTCTGAGTGACCACCAAAATACTTTAAGACCAGCTTCCAAACTCTCTTCTCAGGTCCTCTCTATAGATCTTATTAAGATAGATAATTATCATCCATCTATATGTGTGTCTCCCCAGACCATGACCATTAGCTCTGGAAAACCAAGTATTATTCATTTTTGTATATTGATTTGTGCATCCAACTGACTACCTCACATTTCCATTTGGGCATCTAACAGACTTCTCAAACATAACGTACCAAACTGAATTCCTGATTTTCACCTCATACCTGTTTCTCTCCAAATGTACAGCTCAAGGAAAAACCTTCCTTTCCAGTTGCTCAAGCCAAAAACTCCAGAGCCATCCCATGTCTGGTACAATAGCAATTAACCATCAGTTCAACCTTTAAAGTATAGTCAGATCTGACCACATCTCATGGCCTCCACCACAGCCACCTAGTCCAAGCTACGACCATCTCTTGCCTGAAGTATTTTACTAGCCTATTAAGAGGAATCCTAGCTCATTTGTCCTCTGAAGTCTATAATTCTTGCAGCAGGCTGCAGAGGGTTGAATGGTAGCCATCAAAAGATATGTCCATGTTGTAACCTTCAAAACTTGTGAATGTGATTTTATTTGGAGAAAGGATCTTTACAGATAAAATTAAACTAAATATCTAAAGATGAGACATCTTGGGTTATCAGGAGGGCCCTAAACCCAATGAAAAGTGTTTCTATAAGAGATACCCAGAAGAGAGATCTAAGGAGAAAAGGTGGTGATATGAAGACTGGGACAGAGACTGGAGTGATTGAGCCACAACAACAACAAAATGTCAGTAGTCACTAGTATCCAGAAGAATAAATGAAGGAATGTCCTTAGAGTTTTCAGAGAAAGGCTGCCCTTCCACACCTTGATTTCAGACTTCTGGCCTCAAGAACTTTGAGACAATGCCCTTCTGTTGTTTTTAGCCACCAAATCTGTAGAATTTATTCTGGCAGCCCTAGAAAACTAAACACAGCCCAAGGAACACTTTGGAGTGCCAGGCCCTGTAGGTTCTGCCAATATTCTCCATCCCAACTTTGAAAGTATTATTCATCAAGCCCCCTTTTTAGGAAGTTGAGACAAAGTCACTCATCAAGAAAGCCCAATAAGCATTGTAATACCAGTGGCAAGTGCTTTCCATCCTCGAATAAAGGCAGCATCAATGGTGGCATGGGTACCGGCTTCATGTCAGCCACTCAAAGAAGTTACCAGGCCAACAATGGCAGGTCAAAGAGTAGCAAGACTAGCATCAGATGTTTCAGAGGCAATGCTGTTGGAGCAAGGATAGTAAGTGACAGGGTAAAGAGCACTAGCTGTGGCAGCAGGACAACCCTGCCAGTGGAAAAAGGCAATGATGGCTTCGCCCTGGTGAGTATGCTGGATGGACATTCATGTTGTTGCATATACTCCTTGAAGATTTTCCCTCAGGCTTGTGCAGGCCATGAAATTAAGAGATTTGAGGGTTTTGCTTTACATTCACAATGCCCTTTATTTTATGTTATTTTATTTGAACTTAACAACTACCCAGAAATGATGATAGAAACATTTTTTGTTTTTTACTTTGTTTCAAACGCGTCTCAAATTTATTCTTCAAGCCTATTCAAGGCCTTATTTTTGAATAGGAAAAAAATGACCAAATACCTTGACATACTCAGAAGCAACTTACTATGTGGTTGCTGTTATTGTTCTGGGTCAATTAAAAATTTGATACTAAAATTGAAATATCTTAATTAAGTACATTTTTACATTCTGCAAGAAATCCTAAATACTCTACTTGGAAAAGGCAATATTGACTTTCATTGTCGATGAGCTAGGGTATATATGTTGTGGCCCAATCAGGAGACTTCTCATTGTGAATTTGACTGAACAATTTTGCTCATTAATCTAGAGGTAAAAATGCATTCAAAAGGAAAGATTAAAAAAACATAACTGCAAATCATGTGCAATGTTTAGAAGAGTGTTCACAATCATCCTTGCCCTGAAATCTTTTGCTTATTTTTAAACCTCTGAGCAGAGAATAAAGGGAGGAAGGGGAGGAAGCTACCACGCTGAAATTGTTTCATGTTCTTGTCTTAGTAATAGTAGCCTTAGTCATTCCATTTAATCCTCACCACAATCTACATGGTTGGGCTATTTATTACTGTTTTACAGATGAAAAACAAAAAGAGAATAAATATCTTACTCTAAGTCACCCAATTTACAATAACTGGAAACATTTTGAAATAAGCTGTAATCACAAAGAGCTTTCCTTCACCTTGGGTGCAGTATGGATCTTTATGAAACACCAGGGGGAAAAGTGAGTTCCTTCTGAGGAGTCCATTTTAGGATGTCTATAAAGGAAACATTTTTCACATATCAGATGGTTTGTCATTATTAGTGAGCAAATGCCAGCAACATCTCCATTTGGAATAATGTCTGTGAGAAGTGAGAACATGTCAGCTTTCTTAACACCATTTCTAACAGGATTCTTCATTAATCTGCCAATACAATCAGTCATAGGTTTTTGAAATGAAACCTATTTGTTTACTTCTTTGTCCAGCACATTTTGGTTGTTTGCATTTCTGGAAGTTTGATTCTGAATTTTGAGACCTCTCTCTAGCCAATTGTGCTGTAAACATGACTTTTTCTGATGCTTACACAGTTTACCAAGCTTTTCTCAGGTATTTACTCATTTAATCTTTGTGACAATCCTAAGGCACATATATTTTCACTTTTCAGATTAGTAAACTGAGATTCAAAGAATTTTAGTAATTTTCACAGAATTACACAAATAGTAGAGAAGAGATACGACTTGAACGCATGTCTTTGACCTACACATGGTCTGTTTAGAGAAATCTTATGCATCAAATTCATGGGCACCCAAATATTATAGAGATATTGGAATGTAGGCATAGCATTCTGTAGAGTACCCTAAAAATGAGGAGAGGTACATGTCTTACAATGCGATGCCAAGTTTAGTGCTATACCTTGAGACCCGTTCATTCCCTCACCTTAATTGAGACTTCCTTTCCTTACAACCAAATTAAATAACTCTAAAACTATCCGACCCCAATTATTTCTATAATTTTAACAGAAACACATATTGGCTGTGAAATAGGAGTTCAGATGTTTTCTTTTGACTTTTCTTTTTTTTTTTTTCATGTTGGATTTTTTTTTAAGTTTATTGTTGTAAAATTGGTTAATACAATTATATAATTTTCAGGTGTACATATCATTTGACATTATTTTTAGTGTGTTTACCACCCCAAGTCCAGTTTCCTTCAGCTACCATATATTTGATTCCCTTTACCCACTTCACCCTCCCCCAACCCCCTATATTTGACCATTTTTACCCCGTCTACCTCCTCCCTCCTCCCTCACCCACTACCCTCTGATAACCACTAGTCTTATAGTCCATGTCCATGGGTCTCTGTTTGTTTGTCTTGTTCACTTGTTGCTTTTAGGTTTATATCCCACATATAAGTAATATCATGTGATTTTCAGCTTTTTCTGTCTGGCTTATTTCACTTTGCATGATTATCTTGAAGTCCATCTATGTTGTTACAAATGGCAATATTTCATCTCTTCTTATGGCTGAGTAATATTTCATTGTATATGTGTATCACAGCTTCTTTAGACAATGATCTATCGTCGGACACTTTAGTTGCTGCCATGTCCTGGCCACCGTGAATAATGCTGCTATGAACATTGGTGTGCAAATATCTTTTCAGATACAGGTTTTCAAGTCTTTGGGGTACATATACCCAGTAGAAGGATTGCTAGATCATATGGTAGATCAATTCTTAGTTTTTTGAGGAAACTCCATACTGTTTTCCATATTGGCTATACCAATCTGCAATCCCACCAGCAGAATATGAGGGTTCCTTTTTTTCTGCATCCTCTCCAACATTTGTTATTACTTGTCTTGTTGATTATAGCTATTCTAACAGGTATAGATGGTATCTCATTGTGGTTTTCATTTGCATTTCCCTAATAGCTAGTGATGTTGAGCATCTTTTCATATATCTGTTGGTCATTTGTATGTCCTCTAGAGAAAAGTGTCTGTTCAGGTCATCTGCCTATTTTTTGATTGGATCCTTTGGTTTTTTTGTTGTTGTTATTGAGTAGTATGAGTTCTTTGTATATTTTGGATATTAGGCTCTTATTGGAGGCATTACTTGCAAATATATTTTTCTATTCAGATGGTTGTCTCTTTACCTTGTTGATGGTTTCTTTTGCTGAGCAGAAGCTTTTTAGTTTGATACAGTTTCATTCATTTATTTTTGCTTTTACTTCCCTTGCCTTTGAGGTCGAATTCATAAAATCTTAAGTCCAAAACATAGTTTCTATATTTTATTTTACACATTTTATTGTTTTAGGTTTTATATTCAGGTCTTTAATTCATTTTGAGTTAATTTTGGTGTGTGGTTATAGACAACAGTCTAGTTTCATTCGTTTGCAGGTGGCCTTCTAGTTTTTCCAGCACTATTTATTGAAGATGCTTTCCTTTCTCCAAAATGTTTTTGGCATTTTGTCAAAAATTATTTGCTCATGTAAAAATGGGTTTACTTCTGGACTCTTGATTCTGTCCCATTGGTCCCTATGTCTGTTTTGCTGCCAATATCATGCCGTTTTGATTACTGTCACTTTGTAGTATAATTTGAAGTTGGACAGAGTGATGCCTCCAGCCTCGTTCTTTTTCCTCAGGATGGCTTTGGCAATTTTGGGTCTTTTGTGCTTCCATACAAATCTGATTATTTTTTGTTCTATTTCTTTTAAAAAAAAAACAATGGGATTTTATTGGGGGATTGCATTAAATCTGTATAATGCTTTAGGTAATATGGTCATTTTAACTATGTTGATTCTTCCAATCCAAGAACACAAAATATCTTTTCATTTCTTTGTATCTTCTTCGATTTCTTTTCATAAGGACTTGTAGTTTTCATTATAGAGGTCCTTCACATGTTTCATTAAATTTATTCCTAGGTATTTTATTATTTTTGCATCAGAAGGTGCCCAGTACCATGGGATACAGAATACCGTCTCATACTTCTCAAATCTGCCTATATATCCTCATATATATCCTCATATTTCCTACTTATAACATATTTACTCCTTTACATGTCTTTACATGTAAATCCTATTTTATCAAGATGGATTGAGAAACTCTAGAGAATAAGCTAAAGACTCATTGTTCCATCTCTACAGTGAAAAGTAGCTTCCCCATTAAATGGCAAATCCTTCATCTCAGAGGCTGAATAGTACAGCACTTAAAAAAGACTTCCAGCTGGTTACATTTAAGGGACTGGAAAAAAGGCCATTCCCAGAATATCTACTGGCTCGAGGCTGTGATATATTTTTGTTTGATATTGAATTGGAAACATTTTACTTGTTCTCTATTCCTGCCCCATGAGATTTGGTCTTACACATGCAGGCACATAAGCATGAAAGTCTCCATGGCCACAGTGCCTGCCATAACAACTCCACCAAACTATCATTTGTTCATGATCAATGCCAGGCAGAAAAAGACTCCTGCACAGACCCTCTGTCTGAAGATCAACATAAAAGACCAAAGGCTGTTCTTTTATATTATTTTGTCATCACAAATTTTTTCCTGAGAAAGAGTTGCAATAATAAGAAACAAACAAACAAACAAACAAACAGTCTCTCTGGGGCAAGGAGAAGCAGAATTTACTGTCTCTTCACTATCTCTTTAGGAATTGTTGCCTTAGAGACCCACAGCTACACCCTCTCTCACCTCCCTCACCGGCCTGTCATCTTCCATCTGTGTCTGCTTCTCTTCTCTTTCCTTCTTTCTATGCTCTTAATGTGAAACTTCTTGATGTTCAGGATTTTAGTCTCTGCTTATTTTTAAATCTCCTTTTCTCAAAAAATTATTGAGGTAGAAATAGTGCTCTGTCCTCTCCCAAATATAGCTACTTTCACCAGTGTCTTATTTTTTTAAAAAAAGATAATAAGAATTGAAATGTTTCATGACACAAAGTTTTGCTGTTAGCTCTTCTTGCTGACTCATTTGTCCGTGTGTATTTGACCTTTACTTTAGCAGTAACCATAATGATGTGTTTCTCCATCCAAAATATGGATATCTAACTCTGACCTCCTGTGTCATCTTCAAAATCTTATGCTGAATTAATCCCCTAACATTTTGAATTATATACCATGATTTTATTATTAAACATCATGAAGGGAACAGCCATAGTCTCTCACCTCACAAGAGTTCTAAGAAACCACACAATGATTGGTTCTGATACCCAAGAAAGACTGATAACAACCAGTCAAGAAAGAAAGACTAACCATCCTTGCAGAAGTAAAAGACCATGACTGCAAATCACGTACCCTGTGGGTTGATGTAAACTCCAATCCATCCCAAACTGGCATCCATAGTTAAGGAGTCCCATTTAGTTGGGTATAGAGGATTTAGTGGCAAGAATTCTTAATATCAATAAGATACCAGAATGACAAATTAATGTGGTAAGTTCAGGTAAGGCAAAGTAAGCCAGAGAAATATGTAGCACTGGGGTAAAGACCAGCAGGAACTTGGCAAAGTGTCTTCAAAGTGACCTTGGTCTTAAAAAATAAGCTCTGGACCCAGTGCAAATCTGGAATAGGAACATCTGATTCTAATTCTAGGTGACCTGGCATCTCAGAGTGGCCATGAATTGTGGAAGTTGTAGCTCGAAGTCATGAGAATAGCAGACAATGGTAAAGCCTGCCTACTGGAGTAAAAGGGCTCCTGCAGAGCTTAACGTCTGGTTTCCCAGTGGTGCAGGAATTGGGAAGAGCTAGGTCCACAAAAGGCAGGCCTTTGTGCTTTTGGCCAAGCAGAGCAAGGGCATGGCACAAGTGAGCAGTGACTGATAGAAGTACTACCTGCTTGAACTAAAACTCTTTCCCAAAGGAGCTTCCCATGGTGATAAATCTCTATGCCGTTTTCTCATATATTTCAACTAAAAGTTGTGTTAGGTTTGACTTTCCACCCTTTCCTTCCTCATTGCTAAGCTGTCATTAAGTCTGAATAATTATGCCTTCATTTTATTGAGCAATACCTTTTCTACCTTCCCCAAGTCCTTTTACTGCTATGATAGTTAAACATCTCTTGTTTCAACTCTATCATCTCTCAACAATTTCTCTCCCTCCAGTTTCTTCTGCATAAATCTATCCTGTATAATATGAGAATAATTTTCTTAAAACCTAAAAATCTATATTTTTAAACACACTCCTCTTTTTGACAATCCTCAAGGAGTTAGCATTCTCTACAGAATAAAGTTCAAACTTTTTAACTCTATTTTCAAGCCATTCCATGATCTGGTCTGCACACATTTTTCTCACTTGATTTTTCACTTGATCTTAGTAAAACTATTTTCATTTGAGGTTAGTCTGCCTACTGTAAATTGTTTCTGCTAATTTTCATCCTACAACTCCTGCCCATTGCCCAGGCAGTATCTCATGCCTGGACTCTCCTTCATCACTGCTCCCATCAGCCTGACCTCACTAATTAAAATCCTTCTCCCTTCTTCTCTGAACTTTCATTAACCATCCCAGACCATAAGGAATTTTCCTAGCATTCATCCCTTATTTCTCTATTTTGATACATTTTTATATATACTTCTCAAGTTAGTTAATTTGCCATGTTTCTCATACTACATCCTGGTAGCTGAGTATCACTGGGGATCCTACCTTGTGTTCATCGATTTCTGCCAGACACCTACCTCCACCAAAGATGAGTATTAAATTTTTTAAAATAAATACAAGTTCTTTTTAATACTGCTGTTTGCAAATAGTTATGACTACTATTATGTTGAATACATGCAATGCAGTGATCAGTTCTATTTTTTTTTATACATAGGACATACTTTAAGCTGCATTCCTTTTGGTGGAATGGATTCATGTGGATCTATTTATACAATTCCATGAGGTTTTCCACAGTGACTGATAAAGCAGCTTTATGAGATGGGCTACTAAGGCCATAATTTTATCAAAAGAGGTTTTTATCTCTACAGAGTAAACTGATCATAATTGACTTTGAACTCACAACTTTGGCCTATTTAACAAAATGCATTAACCATCAGAGGCACTGGGTCCTATCTTGGTTTGGTACAGTTACTTTTCATATAAATAAGTTCATGGTTAGGGTAGTCGTGCCCACAGATACATTCAACATAGGCCAGTGCCCATCTCTCCTTGTACTTCAGTCCTATATTATTCTATTCCATTTCCCAGTTTAGCCCCAATACTTCTACAGACACTTGAAGTAGACCCTTTAGGATACAGGGCTAAGGCTAGGATCTGAACAACCACAAATACTAAATGCCTTGAGGGAGGGCAATAAATAACATTTCTTTTTCTCTGCCTTACTTCTGAACAAACTAAGCAGTTAGATAAAGGGAGATAGCTGCTAAATATAATCTTTTTTATTGAAAGAAGAGTTGGAAGGATATGACTTATATATGTGGGCATTTAGTCTTCTTAATATTTTAGCTTGAATCAGGCAGACTTACACACCTGGTGATGGGTGTGCTGGTCCAGGATAGCCTCACCTACTGCGCTGTGAGACAGGGCAGATACCATCCCTGGAAATCAGTGGCAGACTACAGGAGGTGATGAAGCAAGTGAAGTAATTGATTCTTCTCAAAGTTTCCAATCAAGTTAGTTACTCTAACTCCCCAGAAGCAGAGTATGTGAAGGAGCAGGAAGAGCCAGGAACATTATACTCCCTAAGCTTTCCAACATGGAAGAACACAACAGGTGTGGGACTAAAATAAGCACGCTTCACAACACAGGATATCCTTGTGCCAATCCTGAACTGAAAGTTTCATTCATCTTGTCCCCACTGAGGTTCAGAACATTTCTGTTACTTTTTCCTCATCTTTGCACCAAGTTGTCACTCACCTAATCAAGGTCAAAGCAATATTCAATCTAAGATTGAAGATTTCAAAAGAAAATATATGCTAGATTCCAAAATAGGGAGTAGACGAAAACATGAATGATCCAACTGTTTTATTCCAGTTTCTGAAAAGCAGCTTAGACAAACATTGAAAATAGCTCAGTAAGATCACTTCGAATTGGAACCCTTCAGCAGAACTGCATGCATGTTGGCAAAGCAGCCTAAGGCCTGCAGAGCTCTAGTGTTGAAGGACTGGAGCTATAGTAACTTGCTATGTCAGTTTCAGGCTGTGACTTGGTGCTACACAAGGATTTTAAACTGATCATCTAAAGGCTAAAGCTTTCTAAATTAGTTTGAAGAAGTAAGAAATAGAGCATGGTTAACTAACTGTACATTCATTTCTTATCAAGTTTGTTTGTTTCTATATTTTTGTCTATATACCCTGACACAAAATAGTCTGTGTATCCTGTCACAAGTGTGGTCCTTCTTATTCTTAGTGATTGAGACCCTTTTAAGTGCTAAGCATTGCATTGGGAGATTTATCTATATTAATTCATTTGTCTTTATAAGAAAACTCTTGAAAAATGGAGACAATTCCCAATAGAACATCATTAAAGAATTTCCTCAAAGTCACAGAGCTTATATATGCTGGAGTTAGGATTTAAGTAAAGGTCTTACTGATGCCAAAACCTGCTTTTCCCACCATGTTAGGCTCCAATCCCTAGTATATATGAGATAGGGGCTTGCCATTCGAGTCCTACCTTGCTTTCAATCTCATGAATAACCCAGGGCAGGTCGCTTCCTGCTAAAGTCCTATTTCTTTATGTGTCTGCCTCCCTGGGCTGTTGTGAGGAAAAAAAGAGATTGTTTATGTTAAGGCATGATGTAGATTATAAAGAAGCAGAGGAATACAATGAATTCTAATTATTTTCTTCACTTCCTGATCTGCAACTCAGGGCAGTGGGTCTGGAAGGCAAATTCATCAGAGCCCGACCTTTGTTCCCCTTTCGACCCTATCGCTCCATTCTTTTCTGTCCCTTTCTTCCAGCTCTGTGTATCCTGCTTCTCTCTTTTTCTCTATTCCTTCTCTCAGAGTTGGCAAAGCAGGTGAGGAAAGACCCGACATTTAACAAATGCTTGACATGTGAAAGGAGAGAGTGAAGACAAAGATTTGGTATAAACAAATGATTTTTAACTTTTCTATGGAAAGTAGGCGACGTGGGCAGAGGAAGGTCAGAATGAGAAATAACTCGGGGAGCTATGACACCTACAGTAATGAATCCATTATCCTCATATGAATAAATCACATATAAAATTTCTCTCGACCTGGGTGTTGGTTAAGTTACTCCCACGCTTGCATTTTATTGGTTTGTAAATGCATTTCCTTGGATTAATTCCTTTTCCACTTGGGTCTTAAATAACATATTTCTGATCCTAAAAGCCTAAGAGAGAAATAATTCACTTCAAAAAGGAGGAAAAAAAATCGCATGTGATAATAAATATATAATGTCAAGATTCCAACCACAAACACTTACCGAATAGCACTAGGGGAGGAATGTTATGCAAGAAAACTGGAAAATCCTACAAGAGGAGGCCAAGGAATTGACTGTAAGGCAAGAGAGCCTGTGAGGCAGACGGCTTGGGACTTCCCAGCAGGATGGGCTCAACTGCAAAGAAATGTCTATGGGCTGAAAAACTTGAAATTGGAGAACCTCTAAATAGCTGAGCTTGAGTTTCCTGCCTGCTTGGTGGGATGAAAGCTGTGAATCAAAATTAAACTGATTTTTAAAATTTTTTTTTTAAAAAGATATTTTTAGCACACCTGAGTTTGAGGACCAAGATTCCTACCTACTACACAAATAGAAAATCAGAAGAGTTTCATCGTGATTTTAAACTGGAAATGGTCCTATACGAAAATACTTATATTTTCCAATATGGAAAGAAAACAATTTTCATGTAAATGAAGGATAAGAAAAAAAATAACTTGAAGAATGAAAATTCTCAAATACAGTTGTAAACAAGGCAGGTGCTGAGAGTAGCTGCTGAGCTTTTTTGTAGGATTTTTAGATTTCTTCATTTATTTAGCTTGATCCAATTTTGCCCAGCTACTGGGTTCACCCCACGCTTTCTCGCCCTGGGGTCAAGCACCATAATGGAGCGGAAAGGTCTCTGGGGGGCAGCAAAGAGAGCCAGGTTCTGGGAGCTGCTCCAGCCCAAGGGCCTTTGGCAAGATACCTGGGCCTCCTTTCCCTTATAGTAAATGAGAGGCTTAGATTAATTCACTCTCAAGCAAGTGCACCTCAAGGGGACTGCCGGACCAGGACACTCCAGTGGGAGGAATATTTCATCGCTGGCATTGTTTAGAATTACTGGTGCATGGATAATAAAAAAAGCTGACTGGCTGTTATTTCTTTTTTGTTGTTTGGAAGTTATTTAGTTATTTCCAGATAATGCACCTCCTTATTGTACACCTCCGGAGTGGGTGGATCGGGCAGATCAGACCATCCCCTGTGTCCCCACACGATCAACCACCTGCTCTGAAGTCTTTTCCAGTTGCTCAAATCTGCAATTTTTTTCTTTCCCTCATCATCATTTAAAGGTTTCTCTGTTTCTCCCCCATTATTTCCCTGCTGGACTGGGAGAGATAACAAACCAGGACTTTGTTGGGTTACCAGCAAAGGCCAGATCTTGCAAATTGGCAGGGAAAGAGGCATGCTTTAGCCTGCCAAATGGTGAGTGTTATTGAAAGATGTAAAATACTTCATGACTTCTGTAATGTGGAGAAATGGCTTGACAAGAACTCCAACTGCCAGCCAAACAGAGAAAATGACAGCTGATCCATTAGGCCTTCTTAGTTTCCAGGCATGAAAGTTCTTGTTGGTCCCCTGTGGCTTATTCAGAATCTGTCCCAAAGTATTAATTTGCAACCTGCTAAGAGCACTGTGAACTTGGATAAAAACAGATAAATACAAGTCAACTTGTTTTAAAATGCTCTTTTCCTTATTTTGTCAATTGCCTTCCAATGGATATTGTATTCCCCCAGTAGCATCTTTCATTTCTCTTTCATGATTTTTACTAGCCGCTCTAGTTATGACGATCCGAATGCTTAGGGGCAGCACACTTAAGCCTAAGCCACTGAGGCTACAGAGAATGGGAGTAAAGTGGACCAAGGACAGAAAATTTCAAACATGAGCAATTTCATGTCAGATTCGACCCTAGATTTTAGAAATGATTTGCTCAAGGTTCATTGTATAGAGAGGGAAAGGAAGAAAGATAGAAGAATGTATAGAAATATTCAAAGCCTACTGTCAATACTCTAACTTCTAATCTAGCTGTTCTATTCTTCTTTTTTCATCTCTTGGTTTTCAACATGTTTGGTTTGGGAGTCTCATTTGCTTTCCAGGCGAGTCTTAACTCATCTATCCATTGTCTATTTCAAAGTCATTCCATTTTTGCTCAGCCTGGAAGGTATCTTCCCTTCAGTCACTCACTGTCTCAGGATTATAACAGGTTTTCAAATCCCTGAGACATCTATGGGCAAATACTTACACATTTGGAGAAGTTAGACATCATTGCTAAACCTGTGATGCCAGGAGTCACAGGGGACCTGGAGAATGGAAGATGAGAGGAGAATAAAGGATACAGGAGGAGGGAAGATAAAATTAGGGGTCAACATTCTTTCTTACCCTAGGAAAGAAGCCTGACTTAGCTTGGGACCTGGAATGTCTGTGGACATAGGCTGAGCGAGGAGATTATTAAGATCTCCAGGCCGGTGTACTTTAGAGAACAAATGGTTCTTTGGGGGACAGTCTTTTCAGGCAAAGAATCTGTAAACAAGGTAGCATCTGTATTCAACGAGTCTTTATTGAGCTTCCATGATGTGCCAGGCATCATGCTAGGCAGGGTGTTGAACATGACAGACAATGTCTCTACTCATATGGAGTTTACATTCTAGTGCAGAAGAAAATTCAATAAGCCGTTAACAACAAGTGTGACACGTATCACAAATCAAAAGATGCAAGAGTCTACTGGATCATATAATGTTGACAGAGCATCTTGACCCTATTAGAAAATGAGAACAATAAAACCTAGAATATCCCTCAAGTGAGAGCACAGGGTAGAGTAATAAAAGGATTTGAACACCACCAAGGGACACAATCTGCTGCTGTTAGAGGCCAGGCTTACCCTGACGAACATCTGGCCCACCCATATTGGCCTTGTCCAGATTCAAGGTGCTACTTCCATGGTGTGTAACTTCAGCCTGGATGCCTCTGCTGACATCCACATGTTCCCATTTACAAGAGACACCTGCATCTAATTTAACCCAGAGCAGTGCCAATGCACAATATCATCTCAAGGGTGGAGGCTGCAGGGAACCAACTGTCTACAAATTAATTTTTTAAAAAAAATTAATATGAACCATGTTTGCAATGTTACATTGTTTTAAACTGAGTGTTCCATTAATCCACAGCAGATGATTTAGGAAGGACAGAATGAAAGTACCAAAAACTCTATTCCTTTCACAGAATCATAGAATGTCAGAGCCCAGTGGGTCTTTAAGGAGGATTTAGCTCAGTGGTTCTCACCTGGGGTGGGGTCTTCTTATTCGGATGTCTGGTAAAGCTCTTTCAAGTTCACATGCTGCCTATGCCCCACCCCAGATCTGATACATTTGGGTTGGTGTGGGAAGGAGGCTGGTATTTTATTTAGAACATGATCCTCCATAGATTCCAGCATGTTTCTGACAGTTCCTTGAACCCCAGTTCCCAGCTGCACATGGAAAATCACTGACCCAGTTTCTCATTTTATAGACCTTCTAGAACCAGAGAGGTTAAGTGACTGTGTTGCACTTCATTTATTAGTAAATTTGGAACTAGAATATAAGCTCATAATATTTTATTGTTTTTCCATGCCTTTGGGCTCTAAGGCAAGACTGGCTTTGCTGGCTGCCACCTCCTGCCCCTGCCAGGTTTAATTGTCAGCTATTCTTTCTAGTCACAGCAGCCAACATGGGGTTTGTCTCAGTTCTCTGGAGTAGCCAGGTATAGGAAGGAAATGTCCCTCAAATCCTGGCCTGCCTTAATGACACCAAAGCCATGGGTCTTTGTAATGGAGTAAGGAAGGGGCCCCTGCATCTGTCTTAGGAGTCCCTCAGGGCTGGAAACCTACACAAGACAAGCCCTGGGGCCTCCCGAGTCCTGCCAGTCTGGCTGTGCAAACAGGGCAGAGAGACACATATCTAGACCTTCAGAATAGGTAAGGGAGCAGGAACTGGAGATGCCAGTGATGAGGTTGGTCACTTTTCTGAAACAGGATGTCAGTGATGGACCCCTTTTCTTTTGAGCTGCTTCATGAGGAAATGTCAGAGACTGTAGAAGGGCCAGGAGTAAGCAATAGGAATTTGGCACTACACTTAATCTTTCCAACTCAGTTTATCAATTCAAAAACAGTTTGCATTTGAAAGAAGATACTTCCCCAGTGAAGAGGAGGTCTTAAATCTCAGTTATTCAAAACAGGTGGATTCCAGCTAATTTCTAGTTACTATCACCCCATCTGCCCACCCTCAGCACTGGGGAATGAGGACTTACTGGGAGCAGGGAAGGTAGACACGTGGGTTGCATCACTGTGGAGGTTCCCAGGACCCTCCACAGATATCGAAATCTGTGGATGCTCAAGTTTTTACACAAAATGGCATAGAATTTGCATATAACCTACACACATGCTCCCATATACTTTAAATCATCTCTAAATTACTTATAATACATAACACAATGTAAATGCTGTATAAATAGTTGTTATACTATATTATTTATGGCATAATGATAAGAAAAAAAAGTCTGTACATGTTTGGCACAGATGCAACCATCCAGTACACATCAGCAAAATTTAACTTTTTTCCAAACATTTTCAATATGTGATATATTTCTAAATATTTCAATAGTTCTAATTGTTGAATATTGAACTTTTGCATAGTTTACCTGAGGCTCTTATAGACTTTGAATTACCTTAGAAATCCTACTCTGGTCTGCAATTTAAGGTAGGAGATCAGCAAATTATAGCCCACAGCCCAAATCTAGCCCAACAATTATTTTTGTACAGCCTATAAGCTAGGAAAGATTTTTACATTTTTAAAAGGTTAAAAAATAACAGAAGAAAAATGTTTCATGATATGGAAAACTTATATGAAATTCAAATTTCAGCCTTCATAAATAAAGATTTATTGAGCACAGCCACAGTCAATTATTTATTAAATATGGTTTTTGTGCTACAAAGGCAGAACTGAATAGTAGCCAGAGAAACTGCATGACCTACAAAGCCTAATATATCTACTATCTGGCCCTTTACAAACAAATTTTTCTATCTTCTAATATAGGGGTTGAAATAAAGAGAAAAGTCATAACGGAAGGAGGATTTGTCTTCAATCCCTCTGAGACTGGGGTTTAGGAGGGACTGTCCTTGGTAGAACCCTCATGTCCAGGTCTGTGAGTATTCTGTCACATCACTAATATGAACCTTTGTTCTGCATGCTTTTTCCACCAAACGAGAGGTGGTGACATCACTTTTTACTACTGAAACAAAAGAGGAGAGAACGTTGTCCAAATGCTTATATCTACAGGAAGATTAGTCATGTGACATCAGGAAATAGCCCAACCTTTGCATGAGAAATTCTTAGTAGGACAATGAATTTGGGCATTTTGAATATATTCTGATGTTCTGTACAAAACAGAAGGATAAACGTGAGGAAGGCCAACTGGCTAATTAACTCTACTTCATCTCCAGCTCTGATCTCCTCATCAAACTTTAAGTCAACAACAAACTTCTAGATAAAGACTCCTATAAAAGTGATTTAGACTATATCAAGTAAGACAGAGTGAGCACAGGACTGAGAAAAAGAAGATCCACTTTGATACTAACTCTCTATGTGTCCTCCAATGTTGGGAGCCATTCTTGCTGAATGCCCTACAGACAGGGTTAAAGTTGTTTGCAAGCTAGAAGTTTGCAGAGCAGGTGGGCTCGTTACTGAAGGGAGAAGTTTGGCTTAATGGAAAGAGTTGAACGTTCCTTGCCCCAGGGAATAAGAGATGTTCCTTGCCCCAGGGAATAAGAGATAAAAACAAGAACAAGGATGTTTTGAGAGAACTTATGTAAAGGTCAGCAATCATTTGCATATATGTGGGTGTTGCTTCTCATGCACATCCAAGGTATATATATATGCTGTGCTCAATAAACTCGGGGCTCGGTATTCACTGTTAGCCCTCCCGACTCTATCTTCTGTCTCTGTCTCTCTCTCTTTTTTTCTCAATCTTCACTCTCCTTCTCGGGAACTGTTCGATCTTAGCTGGCTGGCTCCGGCACTCAAAAAATAATAACTGCAATTATAATTGGTATTTTTTTGTTGAATGACTACTAGGCTCATTATCTCAAAAGAATCCTATAGAACAAGTATTATTAGTCTCATTTTACAGATAAGAAAACTGAGGCTGAGTCATTAAGTCAATTGCCCAAGGTCACCTTCCTAATAAGTGATGAAATGCAGATTAATTCAGTTCCAAGGACTGTACTCTTATAATGATCAAAAACTTGTTTCCTCTTTGCTTCTTAGTTTCCATATCTATAAAATGAGAAGATTATATTAAATTCACTTCAAGACTCTATCAGCAAAATAAATTCTGGTGATCCTGAAATCCTTAAAAAAATTTATTTGGTGACCTAGTAAAGCATGAGATATGTATTTTCTACAAGCTAAAAAAAAAAAAATTCACATAGGTCCTGGGGAAAGAGTAACCCAGACAGACATTGTTGCTGCCTCTATGGAACTTTCGGTCTGGTCCAAGCTGGGTTTCTCCCTATGTATTGGATGAGAATTTCAAATAATTCTTCTGGAGTAAATAAAATAGAAAAAAAGATGTTTATCCAAAAACTAGTAAAAATATTTCTGTAAAGAGAGATTATGCCAAAATTTTTCTCATTCTCACTAAAAGGGTGTGCTCAATGCTGTGTGTTTCTTGACTTCCAATTGGGTATTATGCCAGATAGAACCTGTATTCTGCTGGGAACATAGAGAACTAGAGACTAGGAAGGGAGAGGCCAGAGAGGAAATGAAAAGAAAAGCAAAGGTACTGAGGCCCAGGGAGGGAGCTGGCCATGGAAAGCCACGCCTATAGGGGCATACTCAGGTGAAGAAAAATCTCTTATTTTTTTAAAAGTTGTATTATTCATTTATTTATCTATTCAAAAAACATTTAGTTCAACATCTAGTAAGTGTAAGATACATGCCTAGGAACAGAATATGCGGTTTTATAAAGCACGCTTCAGGCATTATTATATTTTATTTGGAGGAGAGGCTTGTATGATTATTTTAACTTCCAAAATATATATGTTGGATTGCTGCTGTGTCTAATAAACTATAAACTCTGAATCTGGAAAGACAATCTTGTTTTACCCTTCCCTACCTTTTCACTGAAACAAGTTTAAAAAAAAAAAAGGCAAGTTAGAATCTCTCTGGAGATAGTAAAATTGGTGCATGCTCTTGTACTGAAGATTTGAGGTACAGCAACTTAGGCATACGAATGCAGAGGAAACTTTAATTACTCCCAATGTGCATTCTTTCCCAGGACATGGAGCCTTTATCAACCAGAGGCCAGAAGACATGCCTCTAACGTAAAGCTGCTGCTTCTGCAGTGGCCAGGGCCTTTTTAGTCTTTCATATTCTCCTAGCCATACCTGCATTCCTCAACTAGTCACTCTTCCTGGAAATTGGTCTCTCTTTCTGAACACGTTCTTTCTGGAAATCAGATTTCCAGTAATGGTCAACATGAGAAGTAAACAAATGGGATGTCTTGCATCTTGGAATACTAAGACATAATAAAAATTGGTGCAGATAGAAACATCAATGGAAGAGATACATATTTGAGATTGTAGTTTTTCATATTCTGTAAAACAATTAGACAAATGTTTTAATTTTACAGAGATAAATTCAACTTTCTACAGGCAGATAACTGTAGAGAGTGTGCACACATGAATCTCACTGTAAACAACACTGTTGAATAGACCTTTCTGCAATGATGGAAATGTTCTATGTTTCTACTCGGAGCCTATTAAATACTGGAAATGTGGCTAGTACAGGTGAGAAACCACATTTTTAAGTTTACTTTATTTTAATTAATCTATAGCTGCTTGTGGCTAGTGGCTACAAGTGCAGGTACAGAGGGTGCACTTTAGACAAACAAATACCAGGCACCAAAACTTTAACTAACACTTCTAAACATCAATATATCCTTCCGCTTGAGATATAACACACAACTTAAATAGATAAAAGCAAGGGAGCTAAGAAATTTCATTCTTTTTGAGGGCAAACAATAATCCTTAAAAGCTCTTGTCCCATTTAAGAGTAGCAATAAAAAGAAAATAAACATTTGACCCAAGAATATATTTTAAAGCATAAAAGCATAAACATACATTTTTCATTACTTAGTGCAGGAAACAAAAATATATTTTGATATCTATTACTTCAAGTTGTTTAAATTCTTAATAATATTCAAGAATAAGAACACTGTCTAAAAGAAAATTTGAAAGATTAGCTGTTGAGACAACAAATTGATATAGAAAAATAGGTAGCTGAAAATGAGGAAGAGACAAAAAAAGGTGTTAAATTAAATAAATAAATATTATACAGAATTGAAATGCAATCATAGAACTGCAATCTGCATTAGAAGTTGCAAAAGATAGTGTAATATTGTAAAAATAAAAATCAAAAGAGCAAAATCTGGAGGATGAATTTTCAAAGTCCCATTTGACTGCAGATAAAAAAAAGTAAACGCAGTGATACAAATGAATCAATGGAACAGAAGCAATAATCAAACATAGTCAGAGAAAAACATTCATGAATATAAAGACAGACCCAAAACAAGAAGATAGTCACCAATGATACAACTGATAAGAGATTAATATCCAAAATTTGTAAAGAATTCACACAACTCAACATCAAAACAACTAACAATTCTACTAAAAAATGGCCAGCAGACCTGAATGGATATTTCTCCAAAGAGTACAGACACATGGATGGCCAATAGATATACACAAAGGTGTTAAATGCAATTAATCATCAGAGAAATGCAAATTAAAACCACAATGAGATATCACCTCACGCCTGTTAGAATGGCCATCATCAATAAATCAACAAAAACAAGTGTTGGTTAGAATGTGGAGAAAAGGCAACCCTTGCACACTGTTGGTGAAATTGGAGATAGGTGCAACCAGTATAGAAAACAGTATAAAAATTCCTCAAAAAATTAAAATAGAATGACTTTATGACCCAGCAATTCTACTTCTGGATATTTATCTGAAGAAATTCAAAATTCTAATTTGAAAAAATATATGCACCACTATGTTCACTGCAGTGTTATTTACAGAAGCCAAGATATGAAAGCAACCTAAGTGCCCATCAATAGATGATTGGATAAAGAAGTGGTACATATATACAATAAATATTATTCAACCATAAAAAAGAATGAAATCTTATCATTTATGATAACATGAATGTACCTGGAAGGTATTATGCTAAGTTAAATAAGTCAAACAAACAAACAAAAAAGACAAACACCATATGATCTTCCTTATATGTGGAATTTAAAGAACAAAATAAACAAGCAAAACAGAAACTGACTCATAGATACAGAAAACAAACTGATGATTGTTGTATGGAAAGAGGGTTGGAGAAATAGGTGAAGAGATTAAACAGTAAAAATTGGTAGTTATGTAATAGTCATGGGGATGTAAAGTATGCAATAGGGAATATAGTCAACTATATTGTCGTAACTATGTATAGTGCCAGGTGGCTACTAGACTAATTGGGGGGATCACTTCACGAATTATATAAATATCTGACCACTATGCAAGGTTACTTACATCTTAAAAAAAGGTTTGCATTTCGAGAGTTATTTAAAACCTTGAAGAGTTTTTAGACAAATCTATCTCTCTTCACCCAAGCCACCCCAAAAAAGTGAATAAAATATGAAGGAATAACAAAGGTTAATATTTCTGTAAAGTACCCTGGTATCACACTTGATAGTCAGCTGTGTGCATGCACATTCCAGCCACAGAGCTTTCAGTCACCTTGTCTTTTACTGGGTATATAGAATAGAATCATCCTTCAAATAATATAAATGTTTTTAAATTAATAATTTAATACAGTAATCAAAATATTGATTTGTTTAAAAAGAAGTCAATGTTTTTTTTTTTCTCTGTATTCAGGATTCCATCAGTAATATCAGTTTTTCCATGTTAAAATGTGAATGATACTGCCTCTGTAGCATTTTTTCCCAGATTATGCAAGGTAATTACATTTTAAAACTTTCATAAAACTACATTTAAAAAATATTCATAAATTGGCTTAAAGTAGGCTATAATTTTTCATAGTTAGATCTCTTATGACTGTTAAAACAGTTAAACTTTTATGTATCATGATGAAACTAGATCAGAAAATTCTTAAGGTCAAATCCTTTGCTTTAAGCTGGCTTGGAGTCCACACTGTGCTTTGTACTTAGTTGGAACTTAATAATAATTTCTATATTCCTTAATAACCTGCATTTTCAAGGTCACGATGCATTGCAATACACTGAATTTTCTTTTCCAATAAATATCTCTTTTCTGGAAATTCCAAAAGTTCTGATACAGCATTCTCCTTGACGATAGCAACAATCTCTAAGCACTGTTTTAAGCTGTCTTTATGATTTGCTCAGTCTCCTTCATCCCACAGACCTCACCTTCTAACCATAGATAGGAGTGAGCACAGCCAAGCCCGGCCCATCCTCCCTGAGACTGTTTATAAAAATATAAAATGGGCAAGAAGTTCTGGTGGGGCTCCCAAGGGCCAGTTTCTCTTCCAGTTTCCATGAAGAGACCCTGTCTGAGGTATGAAACAAGCAGAGAGTGATACTGATGAAGAAAGCATAGAGTGTGGAATGCGGGCCCTCTGGGCCCAGACCCTGCAGCTTCTTCTGGGTCTCAGTGTGCCCTCGGAATTCCTTCTCAATCCTGAAGCCCAAGTTCCCTTTTTGGTTATGCTGTTTGAATGAATTTTCTGCCACCTGCCACTGAAAAACACCTGACTAATAATTACCTAAGTAAGTGAATTTGAAAAAAGTGCACATAAATTTAGTTTTTAAAGCTTTTTGTTAGTTGATTAGAAAGAGGTGCCAATTATTAAGTTATTTAATTTATTATCCACCTGGTACCATATTTTTATATTATTTTATTAATTGTTTATTTATATAGGTATCTCTCTTGTTAATTCATTTCTGTATAGCAAATTATTTTAATAGTAAGAGGCTCAAAAGAATCATTTTATTTTATTTCACATTATAATGGGTCAGAAATTCAGACAAGGGCTTGCTGAGCAAATCCTTTGCTCCATGTGGTATCCACAGGGTCACCTGGTACTATTCTGCTGACAACTGGACTGTCCTGGCAAGTCCAGACAGTTTCATTCACGTGTCTGAGCTTGGTAGGGCCAACTGGAAGTCTGGGCTTAGCTGGGTACCTCTGTCTCCCCATGTGGCCTCATAGCCACTCCATGTAGAGTACTTTGTTTTCAGAGTACTCTCCAGCAAAGTAGTAAACTTCTTACATTGTAGCTCATGTTTCAGCAAGAGGAAGGGAGTGGAAACAGCCAGTTAGTGAGACCTGGATGCCAAACTGGTACTGCCTAGTTATTACCATATTCCAGTGGTCAAAGCCAGTCCAGATTCAAGAAGAGGGACAATATCAAAGAATTTTGACCTTTTTTTTCCTATTTTTAGTTAAGTACCTTGAAAACAAGAAATGTGCCTTTTTCGATCTATGTAACACTAAATAAAAAATCAGGCCAGAAACATAAGTATGAAAGCTAGAGAATGTTTCTTGAAAACATCTGTGAATAGCTATTCTAGCCTTGGATTGCTCACCTTTCAATTTCTTGTTATATGAAAAAAACAAATAAACAAGCAAACAACAACAAAAAAAAAAACTATGCGTTTAAACTACTGTCAGCAAAAGTCAGACAAGACTTATCTTCCTTTGCCTCAGATATCAGAATACAACTGAATAATGTCGGGAGCCGTTCTTATCAAGGCTCTCATACCTGAGATCTAGGCAACTTTGCCTTGGGACAGAATCTGCCTCGCCCTGTGCTATCTGATAGGATAGACAGCCTAAAGTCAGTTGCCCTGACATGCCTTGACTTGCCCTGGGCCCCTTGAGCCATTTGCTTAAACTAATCTGACCTTGCAGCCCCCTCCTCTCCCGGGACCCTTCTGCATTTTTGGGTCATATAAGGAAATGGAATGTTCTGCGGTTCGATATCCAAGGCAACCGTGATTATGAAAATCCTCCCCTTTATATACTCTACCCCTACCTACAATAAACGAGGCTTGATCAGAACTTTGTCTTGCCTCCATTCTTCGTGTCTCCTGTCCCCCATTCTCTTGCAGAATGTCACCTTGAGTCTCACGTCTGGTCGGAGCTCCCGTTAGTCGTCCCGTGGGAAGGGACAGAATAATGCTCACAGTAGGGTTTTCTTATATGGGGGCTAAGAGGATGGAACAGTTTTGATCAAAACCATACTGATTTCTTAAATTCACATTAGGAGGGATTAAACAGTGCTTAACGTTTTAACATTAAAAATTAAGAAAATCTAGTTTTTTTATATATTCTTAGAAAAATTTAAAGGTAACCATTATAAAAGTTAAGTTTTATTTAAATTACAAATTACTAGAGGAAAAGAATGCAAACACAGTACATATGAGTCAGAGAATACAAAAGAAACAGGAAGGAAACACTTTACATTTGCCTCTATTTGTTCAGCTCACGAGATGGGTAAGAGTCCTTGGAGAACTCAGTATAAATGCAGGAAAGCAATACAGAAACAATACTGTGCAAGCCCCCATAGCCTTCTGCTCTAAGGCTAGTATGAGCTGAATAGTTCACCTGCCACACTTTAGGATCGTGAACACATTCAGTGTGTACAAAGCTGCTGTATCCTCAGATAAGCTGACGGATATAATGTGCACATAAGCAAGGGGAAGATTTCTCCTCTGATGTTTAACCTCTGAAGGGTGGTTTCTCTCTCCTTGGGGGAAAATACACCTAGGGCTGCAAGTTAAACCCTTTCATCATTAGTTAGAGATTACAAACATTTTGGAGCCTCTATATTCTCCTGGGTTTCCCTTTGGGCTTGTTTTGCAAATTCTCAAACCTCAGTTTGAGGGCCTGACTTGGCAAAGTCTCGTTCCTTATCCTCATTTTACTCAGCTGTAGAGTGGTACACTCTAAGAACTCTACAGTTGGATGGGAGTAGGGTTGTCACAAGGACCTGGTCTTAGAGAAGGATGCTGCAGCCTGAAGGAGAGGATGTGTCTGCCAGCAAGCCTCCCTACCTCTCTAATTCACTTTTAATAGACTCTGACCAAATTCAGTGGGCACGTGTTAGTTATGGTTTTGTTAATTACTTCTCACCATCTACCATCTGTTATCCATGTCTGATGGCCTTCTTGTTTCCAAGACAACAATGACTCCAACAACAAATAGATGGAAATAACCAGTATTCTGCCATCAGCCCCTCATAGAAGTCATGTTAGTTACTTTTAGAGGAGGATTAATGAGGTCTAATTTTCTTTGCTAAAGTTACTATATTTAACAGACTGTCCTCATTCAAAGAGCACATGGATTAATTGTAGCTTTCTGCAAATGTGTGAAGAACTAACTCATTGTTTCATATATTCCAAAAAATGATTAAAGGCTTAAGATACTTAGGGTATTGCTGATTTATATTGATGGCTTGGATGTTTCACAAACTACCAAAAAAATTAACATGACAAGTTATTATTATTTTTTGTGAACAGCAGAACACACTGGTCTTCCATCAAATAGAAAGCATTTCATTTATGTATTCGAGAGCTTCATATTACTCTAGCACAGTTCTGTTGGCTCCTCAGTACAATAAGAAGTTATATTTTTCTATGAATATAAATTCAAATACCAATTATGTGATTAGCAAATGTATTTTTAATTAGAACTTTACGTTTGTAACAGTCAAACCCATTTTCTTCTTAACCTGTGATGATGTTGGTATATTGCATTCTATTTCGCCTCTAAAATACATTGAAATAAGACATATAATAGCACAGAATGTTATCCACAAAATAGGCCTATTTTTTGTGTGTTAATTTGAGATTGAACAAAAGAGTCTAAGCTGTACTTAGTACCTGCAGGCAGCCATTACCCACCTGTCCCTCTCAGCTACACTAATTCCCCAGGGCAGCCCTTTGCTGTTTCTCACCAGCTTCTTGCCCACTGAGGCAGACCCTGCAGTACCTGTGTCATCTGAACGTCCTGGCTTCTGGGCATCTTGGCTAAGCTGATCGCCCTGACAGTGTGGACTGGAGCACACATCTGCCATTTACCCTGTCATATGCAATTGCCAGCAGGGGCCCTCTAAATCCCAGAAGCAAAACTGCTGAGGAACATGCAGAGAAATCTGAAGTAAAGTTAGAGTGGCATTCGACTCTCCAGTAGAATTTTGAGGGTGTTTTCAGAAGCTGGCTCCTCTCTCTTGGAACCTTGGCTCCGGGGTGGCTTGCTTCTTCTCCTTGGCGCTGCCTTTTGGTGCCACCCACCAGGTGGTTCTGTGCTCCATTTTCTGACTTCCTGCTCTGCATTGTCTCCTCCTCTGTGTTCAGTCGTGGCGCAGCCTTGCTCAGCTCCTGCTCAGTCTGGGGCTGGCAGGTCACAATCACCTAGTCCCTGCTGCCTGCTCCAGGTTCACCCAAACCGGGTTCCCTTTTGGGTGCCCTCCCTCAAGCACCAGCTGAGAAGCCAGGCCAATCCCAGACATCTCACCTGTTAACTGGACCAGCTCCTGATGCACTTTTTACCTGGGTGGCTGGATCCACGCCCCTCTCTTTCCAGCTTGGCAATTTTCCTGCCACGTGGTGTTTTTCACAAGTCCATGATCAGACTGTGACCCACTACTGACTAAAAATACCTTTCCCTGACACCCGAGTTTGCAAGATTATCTGAAAATTGTGCAGTAACTCTTCAAGCAATTCTTGATGTGGCAAGCCCTTGTCATTGAGTCAATTTTAGGTGGTCTCTGCCCAGACTCACCTACTTCCTTGTTGCTGCTAAGATGTGATGCTGAGGTCTCTGGGTGCCTCTCTTGAGAGGGTACCTGAGATGCAATGATTCTCATCATGCCAAGGCAAGGCCAACTGAAGTAGGTTTCCATCACAGACTAGCAATGGTTAGTGACCAAAAGGTTCCCTCAGCATCTCCCTTTCGAAAAAGCTTACGTAGATAAAGCGTGTACACTTGGGACAGAGTGTTAGGCTTATGAAGAGTGAGCCAATGCTCTTCGTTTTGCAGAGAAGGTGGAGCTACATTTGATACTGTTTTGACACATCCAGTGAATAGTAAGTAGCAGGGACTGGAATGAACTGACCAGAAGAGGAATCTTATTAATCATTTCATACCAATCCTACCTTGAATAGGCAAAGACAGTGAGGCTCAGGGAAGGCCTTTCCCAGAATCTCAGAGCTGGTGGCAGAACTGGGATGAGAATATTGGTGCTTAACTCTTTTAAAGACCTTGGGGACAGGGAATACCTGGGAGGATGACCCACAGGCACTGTGCAATCTGTTGGCCAGTTCCCACTGTAAGTGACACTGAGAAAGTTCAGTGTTCAATTTGTCATCTTTAGTATAAAATGCTAAAGAAATTTCTGAAAACTTGTACTTTAATCTTTCCTGAAACTCTCATTTTGCCTGAATTCTACTTTTTCATCCCCCTTCTTTTCCTGCCCTGATCCCCAGCAGTAGAACTTTTGCATAGCAATAGCAGTTTTGCAAAAGCCAGTTCCCCCTCCTCCCCTCTGCCCAGGAAGTAGAAACTAATATAGTGCCTTAGTATTCCTAAGCAACATTATTATCATTTGATATGCCAATGTGATAATGGGCAGTTTGCCAATCTTGTCATTTTAGAAGCAAATTGGCTTAAGTAATCACCTAAAATATCCTCTTCCAAGGGACTTTTTTCCTCCACAAAAGAGATGGCACCTATTATTTCCAACTGTGAGGAAAAGAGAAAATATTTCCCCTACTAAGTGATACAGGGATTTGTTTGAAGCCTTTGCAGGCTTTCCATTTAAGTAGAGTTCTTTTTTGAAATATAAATATTCAGTGCATGCTCACAGGATTTCAGTGTTGTCAAATATTCAATTTAAACTCTCCCTGTTATTTACATTCTCCATCCTAACAACCATTATTACACAAGAGATTTTTCTTTTTCCCTGCAGAGAGTATTCACGTGATGTGGTGCTGGTGTTATTACCAGAGCAATTCTTGTCTCCTGTATGCTGTGTTCCAAAGCCTCATCTCCATTGTTCCCTTTGTCCCATCCAGTGCTGAGTGGGCGTTCTCCACGGCAGCAGACAGCGATTTCGTGTCTCGCAATAGTCAGTCTGATTTCAGCAGGATTTAATGGAAGGAGCCAGCACCTGAAAGCCTACTGTGGCTTCTGCTGTGACAAGTGACCATTCCTGTCTCCTCTGTTTCTCATAAGGACATTTCCAGGCTAAAGAATGCTGCTTCATTTCTTCTCAAAGAGCTCTCGGCGGGTGCTGTTTCTGACTCCAGCCGGGGAGTAATAACAGAACATTCTGTTGGGGCTGCGGCAGGCAGTAATGGGATGACTCTTGAAAATGATGGATGGCAGCTACACATCTGCATTTTTGACAGCACCGAGGCAGCAGAATTGTCTGACTGTCACTGTGCCTGGAATGAGACTTTGTCTTCTGCTGCCCTTGAGCTGCACGTTGATTTGATCCTGGATTCAATACTCTTTCTTCAGTTGTTTTAATTGTTTAAATTATTTGACATATTTAGTAATAAAATTGAAGTGGCTTTTTCAGTGTAAGCTGAGACCAGGGATTTATTGGACAGTTGCACAATCACAGAAATAAAGAAACATGAGTCAGAACCATATCATATGAGAGGTAAAAGGAGGGGGCACCAGGGCATCATCCTCTTACTACTAACAACACCAAGCAAAATGCTAGAAATCCTCTGAACATCTTTGTGAATTTATGATAGTATAATATTCTAGATAAAGAAGTTGCAAATTCCATTTAGTGATGCAGGTGACATCAGTGTCACCCTTATATGATCTGGTCACATTAATTTTCTGAGTTGCTTTAATTTACATTCCTGAAAACTAAATTAATCTTAAAGAAGGAGCTTTCACTTCATGATAATTTGCAAGAGTAAAAATGCATAGTCACTTTAATATTTCATTGACTATTTTATACAGTAACTGGAACCATCTAGTCCATACACACCCCTCTGTTTTAACTGAAGAGAGCTGGGCCTGAGAGTGGAAAGTAGCTTGCTTTATAAAAGACCAAATTTCTCTCCTGGCAGAGCATGGCTAAACCTCAATCCTCCTAAATTTCTACTCCCTTCTTGTTACTGCAACTTGATAACTCCTAATTCATAAAGTAGTTTCAAATTATATCTATGGTTATTTCTGTGATTTAACTTCTTTAGAAATTGAACCAGCAAAACTACACACACACACACACACACACACACACACACACACACACACACACAATTTTAAATGTGTGCAGACTATAATATAAACATGTCTCCTTTTATTCCCATTTGTCAGGACTATCAAGGTCTCATCCACTGATGAAGACTAGCAGGAAGAGGTTTTTAAGCTAAGAATGGCTGACTTGGAGAGCTAACCAGGAGTATACAGGACACATCTCTTCAAGGGAGGAATCAGTGGTCTGCATCATCAAGACTGAAGGTGCTGGTGAAATAAGCACGACTTCCATGTAGGGGCCAGGCTCCAGGAATGGGGACCAAGGAGCTGGGTTCTGGGTAGAGCAGTTGGCAATTAGACTCACACTGAGGGTTGTACAGAGGGTCTACAGCCTCATATTGTTTGACTAACTGGTGTGAATAACTCAGGTCCACCAGGTTCACCTGTTGCCAGACAGGGCTCTCATTAGCTTGGTGACTGGACCAGGCAGAAGTCAGTCAGCTTCAAATCCACAGGAATTCGCTCATCTACCCCCAGTGATGAGACTTCTGGCTATGTACCAACACATCGCCTGCTTCTCTAGCACCTAGAAAACATGAATCATAGGGCAGACTTCTGAGCAAACACATAGGGAATTCTAATTAGCTAACAATGAGAAAACTTTGGGTGCCAAGGGCAGACATATTTAGAGAGTCGAGTTCTTTGGTCTTCATGTCCATTTGTAGTCAGCCAACTTTCTGGAGTTGGGGGCTCATTTGTGGTAAGCTGATTTATGTAGTGGGTTTGGTTCAAACTCACAACGTTTATGTCTCAGCAATGTCTCTCTGACATTTATTACCACTCAAACAGACTGGCAGTCATAAATTTAGCTTCATTTTTACAGTTAAATGGCTCCTATCATGAAACAAAGGAACAAAGGGGAATAATCCACAGCTGTGCTATTCATCCTGCATCTTATCGAAAAACAGAAAAAAGTGTAGGAATAAATAGGTCATGTTGTAATAGATTCATAGTTATATGCATGCATACATGGACACTATGTACATATGCCATATAAAAACATATGCTAAACTCTCCTCTTCCTCTGGAAATATTTTGAGGTGTCCCATGTCATATCCCTCCATGTTAGAGCAAAATTGATCCTGAACTCTCCTTGCTGCCTGCAAGTTTGGGTCCTTGTACTGAGTAAAAGCCCAACAGGCTGATTGAGCTACTGGAGCAGACAGAGATGCCTGGGGCAGGGGGAGTTGGCAGAGATGCTTGAGGCTGGGGTAGAAATAAGCGCAGCTGAAGTGACATGGAGATAGATAAAGGTATTGCTGGGGAATTCACACTGATAGCTGTTGGAACACTCTAGGCTCTGATATTCTGGGAAGCTATTGGAGTTATACTAGCAGCGACTTTCTCCCAGGTTAGTTTGTACCTCATCACATAGTTTTAAAAATGAGAAAGATAGAAATGAGAGAGATAGGCAAAATATTCTTAAAGGTCTCTTCTAGTTCTCACATTGAATGGTTCTATTTTACCCTGAACAATTATTAGCTAGTTGGGTGGTTGAAAAGAGGGGAGAAGAAATGCATACGTTCATTTATTTAATTTTTACAGCTCTTTAAGAAATGTATCATTAACTCCATTTTAAATATCAAGAAACTAAAGTTTGAAAAACTTATATAACTTGCCCAAAATCATAGAGCAAATAAATGACAGAATTATATTCTAAACCTAGGTTTTATTTTAACTCCTGAATCACTTCTCCTATAGTATACCCTTTGTCTGGAACTTCATATTCAATAAATAATCATCAAATTAATACATGCATATGTTATAAACATAACACATACAACCTCTTTAGAACTTGTTATAAACTGTATTACCAGTACTTACAAAAGAGATAGATTGGTATTGGTTTTGTTTTTTTCTTCTCAGGGTTACCCACCTCTATTTTCAGATGAACTTTGGCTAAAGAAGTAATTGCAAGGGGAAGTGATCTGTTCTCTTCACATCCTAGCAATAAGTCAGATAATATCAGATATTTCCTAAGAGTAGGAACTGTATTGCACTCAACACCTATAGAGTTAAGGCCCTATAGTAACCATGACATGTATTACTATATGAAAATGGGTAAGGATTGAGTTCAAGTTCACTCAGAGAGGGGTTCACCATTCATCTAAGAAGAAGGGCAACTTCTGAACCATTGAGTAACTGGAAAAAAATTCAAGTATTTAGTTCATTTATACCTCAACACTATCAAGAAAGTAAGTGGCTGATGAAGTCACCCAGGTGGAACACCCACTTTTACTACATACCCCATGAGTACCTTGCAAAGGGTACTTGATTAATTTTCATCACAATTAAACTCTTATATCTAAAGAACACAGAGAGATGGTAGCTAATGTAAAGAGGTAGGAGATGGGCTTGTAATTGGTCTTAAATTAAGTGGTGAAGAAGAGGATAATAGAAACAGAGACTTGAAAAAATACACTGGTCAAAAGTAGAAACTTCTTGACATTTTAAAAAATATGTATCCAAATAGCTAATATCTCCATAAATTAAATGTATTTTCCTATTATTAATTACTTTTTTAATAGCAGCATGCTCTAGTTAAGCAAATGAGTAGTGGAGAAAAGGACAAGTTGCTCCAAAGTTCTGAACATGTGGTCCTCACGGGCAATCAGCATGAAAGCCACAAAATAGATCTAATAAGTGACAAGAAGAATTAATTCAGAAGAAGACAGGAGGGAAAACTTAAACCATTTATTAATGCTGTTAACACCCACTGTGGACATTTAGATGGCAGGAGTTGTCTGTTCTCTACTGGGCACGCTCCCCCGATGCTCTGACAGTTCTGTTGAGAATGAGAATTGCTGTAGATTGCCCTCCTTGCATGATAACCACCTTCATTCCATTATTCTCAAGCTCAATCACAGAGATCATATTTTTGGAAAAACTAGAAAAACATTTCTATTACCTTGCTGACACATAGGCAGCATTAATACTTTCCTTGGAACCAATGTTAGGAAGGCTAATCACATCCTCTCATTCTGAGCTTCTTGGAGACCATTTACAGCTTGAGTAGTGAACCAATGGGACACGGGGTTGACCGTACCTGGCAACTCTTTGCACTCTCAGTAATACAGTCATTAGCAGTAATGTTGTTATGCAAATCCCTTCAGCTACAAAGACAATTTCAAGAAATATGAGAATATACAATAAGAAATTAATTTTTAAATAGAACATTTAGTTGGCCAACACATAGAAACCTGTCTTGCTCATCATTGCTGGTCTTAGAGTCAGAACTTTTAATCATTTGAAGAGCAACAATTCAAGTAGAAAATGTGCCGAGAGTTCTCAAAATAGAATAAAAAAGGGGAATTCATTATTGCGTATAGCGATTTCATTTTTGTCCATTAAAAAATGTATAAATTTAGCAGCCAAATGTACTACATTGTACATTACTTTAGCTTTCTGAAGCTGAATCAGTCTTTGATGATCCTAACGACCATCTGTGGAATGAGGGACCTTGAACCTGGACTTCAAACAACCACAGCTGATGTGAAAGTTTGGCACATGACAGAGCTTGACTATTCTTCAGAAACAATGTAACCTGTTAATAATAGTTGGAGCTGAGGGGACAGGTAAAATTAGATTTTTTTCCCTTTACCCATATAATTTGAAGATTATAAAATGTGGTTTTTAAAGGTCAGAATAAATTGCTAATTAAATCTAGGCATTTGAAATTAGCAAATAAAACTGCTACTCAGAATCGTGACTAAGGAGTAATTAATCACATGGAAAAAATGGCAATGAAGTAGAGCAGCAGTAAAATTATTTCTTAAATAGTTGCTGCAGAGCCTTCACATGCAGTTGCTAATAAACTATTAGATGTTAATTCCATTCATTTCTCTAAACTGTATCTTTAGAAAACAATAATAATAACAGTGTTCAGCATTTTTCTAGGAAGACACAAATCAAAGCAGACACAACCTCTCTTACAAGTATTCAGAAAGATATGAACTAGCTATGACTCTTTCCTCTACCTTTTACTCAACATGTGAAGGTATTGAGGTTTACAGTATCACAGGCATAACCTTAAACATACTCTAATTAATTGTTAAATATAAATCACTACCAAATTTTGGCATTTTAACTATTATATTGCAAAATTAATACACTCTTTTAAATCAATGATGATACCCTCCCATTCCCACTCCCACCACCACCTTTGAGAAGCTTTAAAATCTTCTTAAAAAACATTCTGGTTTTGCTTCTAGGTGTTTTCTGTTTCCTTAGGTGCTATGTTTGATGCTCTCAATCCATGCTGGGATACTCAAGATTTCATTTCACATAAAGATATTTGTATATTAAATTTAAAGCAAATGTATCAACACAGATATTACAATGAAGTATGCAGATAGTTAATCTGACATGCATATCTTAAACTAGAGAAAAAAGCAGCATTTATATAGAGATTTATAATTTTAAGCACTTGTCATTTATTAGCCAATCCACACCACAAATCTATGAGGTAGTTTAGCATGACTTTAGCATAAATAAATTAAGAGAAGCAAAAAGAGAAAAGACCTGTCCACACAATAACATGTTCATCAGACTTTCTCATTCTGGTCACAAAAAAACAACAATCAGTTCTTTGTATAAGCTGGTCAAATGAGAAATAAATATTTAACTTAGATGGATGAGGAGAGAGTATTTTATTACCTGACAGTTTAGAAAGGTTATTTTCTCATTGGAGTTCTAACATGTTGTGCTCAAAGTTTCCTATCAGAAATACCTCACTCGAAGATCAGCTCTGGAAGAGGTGCATCCCTTTCCCCACCTCCACCAGGGCTCAAATTTTCTTATAGAAGTATTAGCATTTTTCATCTATCTCCTATTTTTCTTCTCTTGGTCTAACTGGTCTAATAAACTCACTTCAATAGAAAGGTATAAAGACTCGTGCAGCTCCAATTTATGTTTATATGCCATCTAAGAGGCATAGGAAAAACAAATCCGATTGGTCTTTGAAGTCAAGTAATTGTAGATGAGAGTTTTATTACCACTTTTATCAGCAAGACAGATCACTGTCTGTGAAGACTATATATAATGAAAGCTCATTAATTTGGGTTTCACTACATGGCATTTGTGGCCAGTGGCACAGTGCTTACCTCTATACTTAAGGAAGAAAAACTTTGCAAAGTAAGTGAATGACATGACTAGAACTGTAGGAATATTTGATCTCTATAAGAAGACAAAGACTATTTCAACCACTTAGCAAATATCTTTTTAAATACAAAAATTTTACTCTAATATAAGGATGCCATTAGGCTTGTGTGTAATGCTAATTTTAAATAATTTTTCCCTCATTGGAGCAAAACTTTGAATGGGCAGTAGTTGGTTAGTTAAGTTGACATTACTACAAGTACTCTGGAACTGTGAAAGCACTTTAAATATTAATAACTTGGATAGTCTTACACCTTAAAATATATAGGATTCTCCTCTAGTTCCTCTAAATTGAGATTTTACAGGAAATCCCTGGACTTATTCTTATCTCTCCAAGAATCTCTGCTATAATCAGGTGGCATTATCTAAGCAGCTCCACAATGGGCAAGTCTACATGGGTCTCTTCCTCTCCACCAGAATTAATTTTGTTATTTGAAAATATTTACGTTACATCTCACTCCCATTCGTTCATAATGAAACCTAGATGTAAGACATGACTTAATTAAACAAATATAACCATACTAAAAAAAAAGAAAGAAAGAAAAATGAAAACCACAACAACAAACAGCAAGCTTCCCGATCAGTGATGTTTCCATTTAAGGTTTCTCCAAATATTAATAACTTCATAGGCGCTTCTAGTTTAAAGCTGAATATTACACCCCATGGTACACTAGGATAATTTCCCTTATCCGTCTGAGCAAAAACAAGTAAAGAAATTTGAAAGAAACAAAACCTCTGGCAGGATATTCACTTTCACTTGACAGGTTGCCAAGGAACAATGGCACTTAGATGAGGAATTCTGAAATAATCAGATTATTATATCTAGAAGCTTATTTATAGAGATTGGCATAGCCTCTCTGTAAAGCAAAAGAGATCTATATTCATAGTCTCATCTATATTATATTAGGTTATTTAAATAAGACAAAAACCTGAGGGTATGAGATTACTTATTAAACACAAACAGAAACAAAGACTTTTTTCTTTTTTCTTTTTCTTTTTCTTTTTACTTGGACAGTGCTTATTTTACAGCAAAATTGACAAATAAAGCCTTATTTTACACATTTGAACTAAAGTCATCATTGAGGTTTGTAGCCCTGTTGTGTGCTTTCCAAAACAGCAAAATAGATTGCTTTCCATCAAACTCTCCTTCCTTCCAACAGAACAGTGTGTGGCTGGTGTGGCTGCTTCTCTCTACAGGCTCGGAAACTGGCCACGCTGGTCCCTCCTAGGTGGCCCCTCTTCAAGGGAATATGCCAAAAATCTTCAAACACCTTAATAACAACACTGTGCATTCCTAAGTCATTTCATTTATTGCTCACTGAGTTTTAACTCCACCTCACCTCACCTTCATCTGTGGAAACAACAGATGACCAGAACAAAGGGCAACCAGCCAGAGCACTGAGAAGCATCATAAATACAGGCTGAATGTCTGGCTTTGCAGCCAGCCTGCAGGACACCAAATCCAGTCATGATGGAGAAGAATTAGACCTAAAGAAACTGCTTATGATTTACACTCAGAGATGTCGACCATCAGAGAGTAACAGTGCTCTAGTCTGCCATACTGGCCACTGGTATTCTTTCCAAAGTGACTGAATCTTGGTTCAGCAAAGGACTGCAGTGAGAAACAGAGGAGTAAGAGACCTCCCCACACCCAAGGCTGTCATTCTTCAGAATTTACTCACTGGTTTCCAAATCATCAGCAGCCCACATTAAAGCCCACAGGTCAGGTCAACTGCCTAAGAAATATTCATTTATTTCTTTCTCTTTCTGGGGTTTATAATTCTTCTTTCAATGCCTTTGGGAAAACATTTCATCAAGGTCAACTGCTGTGAAGACATTTTTGCCTAAGAGGATCATCATGCAAGCAAACTAATTCTTTTCCTAAGCTATTATTTTGGCAGCTTGCAAAGAAGACTTGGCTTAACCTTGAGAAACTGTTCTTTGAATGATCAGAAAAAAAAGATGAGGATCCTTCTTTTATTTATCCACTTCATTCTTGTTGTTCAGATGGCAAACCTGACTCACATTTTTGAAGGTGAAATGAGAAGGTGAAATGAGTGTGTTCATTGTATATCTTCTATTAATAGTGATTCTTTCTGGTTCTATGCACGTTGCCACATTCATGTTCAACATGATGAAAAAATAATGTTTATTTCTTGAAAGAGGTGGTTTAAATCTCAATCATCAAGGATTTAATAGCATAATTTTATATGCTAAAGAAATCTAGAATAAACTGAAGATTTAGATTTTGTTCAGTCTTTAAGTTGTAAATGATGCTCCCACTGTTTGCTATAGGATTATAATTTAGAATGTGTGCTAAATATTTTATCAGGAAAGAATTAAAAAATCCATCCAAACATCACAACTTACCACAAAATTAAAAAAAGAAAAAAAAAGAAAAAAAAAGAAAACTCATTTACTCTCCAAAACTGAGATTAGTCACATGTTAATCTGTGAATCCTTGTAAGAAATGTTTATTGTTCAAGAAAGAATCCTCCTCTGGTGGTTGATAAGCAATACTCCATGGCAGAGAAATCCTGACATTTTTTCTCATCTCTTGATTGATGTTTTCACTACTTATTCTTCAGGCTATAAAACAGAAGGGAACACAGTCTTACCTTCTTTCATAATGACACAGTCCAATCTCTCTTCCCCTCTCTCTCTCCTTTCTCTCTCCCAATCTCTCCCCACCCCAACAACACTTTACCCATCAAATAAAATAAAGCTAAATGTATATAATAAATATTTTAAATTCTAAATAATATGAGTGTATAATAACTCAATTACCACATCTCCACATATGTAAAAGAAAAGATGTATCTTTAGACTGTCAATCCAGACACTAAATTCATTCAGAAAGTTCTTAAAGTAAAAATAATGAATTGATTTTTATTTATAGCATACTGCATATACTCATCTTTAAGTTTTAGTTATAACTACTTGTAGAAACCTCTTGTTGAGAGGGGAGAGAAGATTATAGCATTTCAAATTCAAATTTTATAAACTTCATTCTCAATTCATTCAGAATTTTCTCTGTTAGAAAAATAGAAAAAATTGTTTTCTGGTTTTATTCTCAAAAAGTATTTAAATCAAATAGATTACGAATTTTTAAAGGGTTTCTAGTTTTGTTTTTCTTTATGGTAAGCAGATTCCTACATTTATCGTATGCCTACTATGTGTCACGAATTTCACATTTGTTTTACATGATAATTTAATCCCAACACCCACCTGAATGTGGATGTCATTTCTTCCCTTTTTAAAGGTGAGAATACTGAGGCTTAAACTGGCTATATTAACAGGATAAGGTTATACTGCTAATGAGGGGAATTCTCAGAATCAGAAGGCAAAAAGAGCTGGGTATTTTTTTCATGCTATTGAAGACACCCTCTGGCTGCATTGAGGCTGCCAAAGCAGTATTTTTTTAATAGTTGACTATTAACCTAAAGCTATATTTAAGAAAGGAGGGCAGCAGAAGAGCTGGAGTAGGTTAGAATCCTTGCATAGATTTTTCCTACTCCTCATTAATAAGATCTAAATATCTTGGTGGAAAACTGACAAATGAAAATCTACTAGCTACAAAGGAAAATTCTACCACCCACCTAGAAACACACAGCACACCTTGAAATTTTATTCCCTATCCCATCTCCCCAAATGCTGCATAGTCTAGATTTTAAGAATAAAATATCCAAATATTTAAGAATATTTTATTCTTAAGATCCAAATAAAAATTTGTGGTGAATGCAGACTAAAAGAAAATGGAGACTACATGCATTTTTTTTTTTTTTTGTAAAAATAGCTTTGAAAATTTGCCTTGGAATGACCCTGGAAGGGTCAAGGCTTAAGGAAATTCTACATTTGTTGCCATCTGCATGAATTCATGTGACATAAAGGTAGGAAGTTCTTAGTAAGCACATAAGTATGATCTCATTTTTATAAACTGCAAAGATGAATTTTTTTAATTAAAATGAGTTCGAAGTGCAGCATCCCCACATAATGGTGAGAAGACAAAACATATCTGCAGCTGAGCAGCCTTTAGTCATGATTACATCATTAGAGAAAACCAGAGGGAGTCATTTTTTTTAACTTATAGTAAAAGTGGTATATTAAGAACTTAATCCCATAATGAAAAAAAAAATCACACTCTTCCTTTTTATAGTCAAAATAATTATCCAGATCCTTTGTGAACACACAGAAGTAATGACAAATTAAAATGCATTTCAATTCCATATAGCTTTTATAATTATTCATCTGTTACTGTTATTATTGCCAGAAAATCTCCTTCATATTATAGTCTGCATCCCATTTGATACAAAAGAACATGGAAAATTTTATTGCTATTAATAAATATGCAGCCATCCAATCCAAGAAGAAAATTCTTTTTCATCTAAAAGATAAGCTGCATAATTCATGTATTTTCAGAAATTTCTTTCAATAGAAAATTGAAGAAAGACATAATGAAAAAAGGATTCATTACATAGTTTCCATTTGTGGTGAAGAACAATCTTTGTTCTCAGTCTTAAATATGATTTGAGTTGAAGGGACAATTTCCATTCCATTTTACAGATAGCAAGTGTACTCATAGAACTCACTTTATTTCCAACATGTATCATAATACAAATGAGAACAACATAGCTTCCATTTCACTTTCTAAAAAAAAAAAAAAAAAAGTA
Source organism: Macroglossus sobrinus (assembly GCA_004027375.1). Taxonomy (NCBI): domain Eukaryota; kingdom Metazoa; phylum Chordata; class Mammalia; order Chiroptera; family Pteropodidae; genus Macroglossus; species Macroglossus sobrinus. The sequence continues at coordinate 139,285 of PVKZ01000566.1, read as the reverse complement.
ACTGAAGGCTACTAGTGACTTTAATTGGGGTCTTGGAATGCAGTTAGTGGAACTTAGGCCAACTGGGAATGTGTGTCTCCACCTTCCAACAGGAGACGTTTCCACACCAATGAACTGCAGGGCTCTGTCTAATTTCTGTGAGCTCTGGGCTATCGGAGTGCCTGTCACACAGAGGAGCACAATGGCTTTGCTGCCTTTGCAAGCCTTGCATTCCAAGACCCCAAGCCAGATAAGCATCATGTTTGCAGGACCAGTTAAATAAAAATGCTTTTCTTTCTTCTAGTCAGTCTTTTCCCATTTTGACCTGGAAGGTTCAGAGAGGAAGGATGCTCTAAACTGGGTATGAGATATTAGTCTTCTATAGATGGGTAAAAAATTTCTTAGAACCTGAAAAGGAGTCTTAAATACTGAAACGAAACTGTTCTCACCATTAAAAATGACCAAACATGTATGTAGTCTTTCTGAAATATTATCAAGGTTGGAGAGAGAGGTGGAGAAAGCATTCTCACCAGGTATGTTGGAAGGTGGTGACTAGAGAAAAATTTACTGCTTCATTGGTCTCATGTTAAATTTAAACCATTTGATTCACCAATTAAAAAACAAAACAGAACATCTTCAGCCATTATCAAGCATAGTTTCTCATAGCCATGAACCAAGTTTACAGTGACATGAAAGATGAAATGGTTTCTATAAAATGATACTGCTAGAATTTGTTAGATGAGGAATTACCACAAACATGGTACTGAAGAGTCATGACATTGAATTTGTTTAACCTACTGCCTGAGATGTGCAAGTTATTAAGATAGTACAATATAAAACCAAATTAAATTTATAAAATTGAAAATCTTTCAATTTTTATTCTTTTTCTTTCATTTCCTAACTTGGCAAATAAGGATTTAAGGCAGAAATTCAATGTTTTCCTAGGCTTCCTTTTTTCTCTCTCACATTGTAACCAATCAACGATGAATCTTATTGGCTTCCTATTTCACTCCCGAATATGTTGATTCCTCTGCTTCCTTTGTCCATGCCCTGTTCCAGGCCCTTGACACTGCATTGGTCTTCTATCTGGCATCTTTGCAACCAGCTCTGCTGCCTCATCACACTGATGTTGTAGTGCTTCTCTAATTCCCCATCACCTACTGCAGAAAAGTAAAATACACCAAGATCATTTGTGGTGTGACTGCTGTCTTCTCCTCCAGTGCCATCTGTCAGTCATCACCCAGCCCCCAGTCATTCTAAACTCCAATCACAGGGAATTACTTGAGGTTTTGTCACACTCTCACATGCTTCTATGGTTTGCATAGACTCTTCTTTCTGCCTCGGAACCCATCCCCCACCCCTTTACTTGCCTAGATTTCACATCTCCCTCAATGGAAGGATATCATATCCTTATGATATCCTTTCCCAAACTTCCCTGGGACCCCAAAAAGTATATTTGGAATATTTTGAGTAGCCACACAGAAGTAGAGGACAAAATCAAAAGAATATGCTTAAGCTATAGGAAGTGATCAGTAAAGTGCCATGCTTAAGACAAGGGGAGAATGTGTTTTGCTTCTAAGAAGGATGAATGGCAGGGGAAGTATTGGGTTTGGGGAAAGAAAAGGTAGAAGAGAAAGAGAATGTGGGAGCAGAGGATGAGGCATGCAGACAGCGTAACCAGAAAGATGACTTTGTTTTGTGCATGGTGCTATCTCCATATGATGCCTAAGTCTTCGGTAGTTGTCTAAACAAATAATATACTTGCAAAATGCTATTAGCGGTGGTCTATGTAGTCTGATTGATAAGAAAAGAGGCAGGGAAGCATATAAAGTTACAGGGGGAGAAAGATGAAGAAATATCACAGGACACTGGGAGTTAAAAGCATAGGCAGGGCTTTGGATCCCAAAAGACTGCTACAAGTAGGATGGGGTTTAGCCAGTATCTCCGACATCTGCACAACACAAGATGAACTTATCCAAATCCTTCTTGAGAAAACAAATCCTGTCTATTCATAATGGGATTTGAATAAAAAAATAATTTAAGAAAATTCAGGATAATTCAAAGAAAAGTCAGATATTATAAACATTTAAGATACTGTGAATATTCAAAAGTATAGAATATTTCAAATGAATGCAGTTCTATCACTTCCTAATATACAGAGTAGCAAAACTTACAAGAATGATTTGTAATTAACTTATCAAAACACCTAAGAAAACAAGTCTCCTCTCCTTATATAGAAGAATTTGCATTGTTTACATGCAAATTAATGCTTCTGATGTGCTTGAGAACAATTCAGTCCGTTAAGAAGGCAAACATTCTCTTTATAATCTTGTTTACACTATTCATTTGCTTTGCAAAACATTTTTCATAAAATCACAAGATAATGAAATGTTAGAGGCATAAAGGACCCCAGGGATCACAAAAAGTCCAAAGTCCTCATTTTAAAAGAGAGAAATTTGATGGAGCCCCTGACTCATCCGTATACCGTCAGCATCCTTGAGGTCTGCATGCTTACTGTCCCCTTATCTGGGGGGCTCCATTCCTCCTACATTGGGGAGTTCTAGGCACAGCTGAGGCAAATGCAAACACAGCAAGGAAACTGCACAGTGCTGGGCCTTGGAGGATCACCAGGATTTACCAGCCTCCTAAACTGATGCGACAGAATTTAGTACCCCTGTTCTATTCACTTATAAAACTGGAGGCCTGCCTAATCTCTATTTATTTCTAAGCTTCAGCTCCTAGCTCATCTCTTGCAGGAATCTTTCTTGACTCCCTCTTCCCTTTATCCTGTCTTAGGTGCCCATCTTAAGTGCCTTCCTCTATTGTTTATTTAACCACATCATATTGCCATCTTTTGTTTAATGTCTGTCTCCTCTTCAAAGAGGCCTGAGACTGTGTCTTTGTCTGTGTTTTCAATACTTGGATAAGACCTGACACAGGATCAATGCATAACCTTCCCTAAATAGACACAGGGGGAAAACTAGAGAGGGAATCTATTGCCACATTAAAAAAAAGCCTAAATCCCAGATATTCACAATCTTTACTTCCTGTCTTATCCTGGGCAAGTCCACTCCCATTCTGAACTTTCAGAGAAGAAAAACATTTAAGTGTTCAAAATATCCCTATCTCTATTATTATGACATAAAGTTAGAGAATTTGGTTTTAAACTCTGACACTAATTGCTACTAGGTGGTTATTCATGCAAAATATTTTTGATGTTATTTAGTCTCAGTTTAAGCATGCATAAAACAGACAATAATATCTTCTACAAAAGAGTGGCATGAGGATTAAATGAGATAATGTACATGAATGTGTCCAGTAACCACTAAAAACTTAGAGATTCCTATGTCCTTATTCTTAATTACCTAAAAGAAAAAAAACTTGATATAGCTGCTATATAATAAAGAATTTCTCTGGTTTTTGTCCCAGGTTCTTGGGGTGGAGGTCTTAAATCCTTGGAATTTTTCAGTGAATGAGAGTATCTTTGTTATTCATGATGGACCCTGACAATTTATGTTAAATGAGGTGACTCATGGTGAGTCCATAGATAATTTCAGTACAGGTACTGGCCATGCTGGAAAGACAAATCATGCAATTAGAGGGTTGAGGCTTTAGCCACATGATATTACCCAATCTCAGGGGAGGGGAAGAAGGCTGGAGATTGAGCTCAGTCACATGGCCAATGATTCAATTAATCAAGACTAAGTAACAAAACCTCAATAAAAACTTAACACTGAAGCTCAGTTGAGCTTCCTGCTTGCTGAACACATCAATGTGCTGGGAGGGTGAATGGTGCTTCCTGATTCCCCAAGGAGAGGGCACCAGAAATTCTGCATTTGGGACTCTCCCAGGCCTCACCCTATGTATCTCTTCTGGTCCTGATTTCTATCCTTTATAATAAAACTAATCCTAAGTCTAGCATTATTCTAAGTGTTGTGATTCCTTCTAGTGAATTATTGAACATGAGGAGGTAAAGAATACCTGGATTTGTATCCGCTTGGTCAGAAGTATAGACAGCCTGGGATCCCCAAAGCTTGCAGCTGGTATCTGAAGTGACAGTGATCTTGTGGAGGACTGTGCCCTTATCTTTTAAAGTCTTTGATAACTGCAGGTAGTTAGTGCCAAAATTGCACGGTATCATTGCAGTAGCAAACCTATCTGATTCCCCTTCTTGTGTTTTGGTAGATAGAGCTCAGTCCCACTTTCATAAGGGGCAGGCACTAAGCAGGTTCAAGGTGCTAGACCAGTGGAGCATATGGCAGGAGCAGTTCAGTAGTTGTCAGAGAGCAAGCTCTACCGTCAAATGCTAGACCTCAAATCCCAGATCCAGCACTTACTAGTTCGGTGTCCTTTACCTCAGATTCCTGAGTCATAAGATGAGGATGATATAATAAAAGCACAGGCCTCGAAAGGCTACTATGAAATTAAATGAGTTAATAGATGAAAGTATTATATGCCTATTACATATGGAACAACAAATAAATATCTTTGATCATTATTAGTATTAGAATTATTTATTCTGCTACTTGGCCCCTTGCTTTAGGAAAAGTCAGTTGTTATATTTGGTATTCCAACTGGCCTGCTGGTGGTAAAAATAGTACGAACATAATAATGCAATTTTTATAACAAATTATTTGATAATTATTATATTTTTATAAAACTCCCAAATATTATGTGATGTGATGGAACAAGTGAACTCAGAAAGAGCATTAAATTAAGAACTGGTCCTGGCTTTACCGCTAAATGGCTACTTTGCAAGTATCATTTAATTTCTCCAAGCCTTAATTCTATCCATTCAATGAAGAAATAGACCAAGTCATTTTATATATCCCTTCACCTCTAACATGCTAAAACTAAAACTATGTGGCTGGGCCAAAGTCACTACAGCAGAGACAGATTCAATTTTTTAGTTATTCGATTCCAAATCAGCAGTTTTCTGTCACCCTCATCTAAATGATCACAAATTCCAAAATGACAAATGCAAAGGTAGAGAGGATTCTATTTCTTTTTCTTTTTTCCTTCAAGCTCAGAGTTTATTTGCTAACCAACTACAAACACAGTCAAATCTTTCAGCAGATGTCCAAATCTACTACTGAAAACTACCAGTACATTTTTCAATTTTATTATTTTATTATTTTATTTTATTAATGTGTTGAGATGTCAAGGAAAGGACTGAGAAAACCAGCGTGTGCTCATGTGGACCCTCTGGAAGATGTGGTCTGGTGCAGTGTCCTTCAGGGAATCTGGGTATGGACCAAAACAAAACAAAAAAACAAGTATTGGTGAAGATGTGGAGAAAAGGGAACCCTCAAACATTGTTGGTGGGATTGTAGATTGGTACAGCTACTATGGAAAACAGTATGCAGGTTTCTCAAAATATTAAAAATGGATATATCTTTTAATATAGCAATTGTACTTCTGAGTATTTATCCAAAGAAAACCCAAAAAATAATTTGTAAAGATCTATGCATTCCAATATTCATGGCAGCATAATTTAGAATAGCCAAGATATGGAAGCAACCTAAATGCCCATCAATAGATGATTGGATAAAAAAATTATGGTTCATATATACAATGGAACACTACTCAGCCATTAAAAAATGAAATCTTACCATTTGCAATGACATGGATGGACCTAGAGGTTATTATACTGAGTGAAATATGTCAGACAGAGAAAGATGAATACCATATGATTTCACTTATATGCAGAATCTAAGGAACAAAAAGAACAAACAAATTGAAAACAGACTCACAAATATAGAGGACAATCTGGTGATAGCCAGAGGGGAGGGGGTTGGGGGGTTGGGAGAAAGGTGTAAAGGGTTAAAGAAATACATATTAGTAGTTGATAGATGGTCATGGGGATGTGGAGCATGGCAAAGGGAATGCAATTAGTATTAATATTATGGCTAGGTGGAGGGTCAGGGGAGGGAGGGAGCATTTGGGGGGATCATTTTATGAACTATAGAGATATCTAACCAATGTACTCTATACTTGAAACTAATTTAAATAAATAACTTTTAAAAAAAGATATACTACAAAGGGCCGCTGTGTCCATAGTGTCTGTGGTAGGCAGATTCAATGATACGCAGACAAATCAGTCACATTTAGCAATCATCCTAGTAAAAATCCACCGTGATCTCCCACTCTAAAAAACTATACACTCCATGTTGCCCCAATAGGACTTCTATGATGCAGAGTGGGGTATACTGGTATGGAGTCTGGAATCCTGGTGCCAGGTGACATCATTTGAGTCATATAAGTAACAGCAAATGATTTTATCTCTCTGAGCTCCAGTTTCCTAATCTCTAATTTGGGGACAAGATGTCTGCTGCATAGGATTTTTGTGAGAAATAAATGAGTTGATGAAACACTTTATAAATGGTAAAACTAGTGGTAAAGCTATTCAAACATAAGTCATTAGGATGATAACTATATAAAAATGTGACTTTATTAAGCCTTAAAGACTATTTTATATATTTTAATTGAGATAATGTAGTAGAAGTAACATATTAGCTAATGACAGCATTATCGATGGTTTGCTTATATGATGAATCTCCATCACCATGGACTTCCAAGTGCTCAAGGACTTGACTCTAATATACTTAAGCTATTACATATAAAACATTTGTCAAGTTGGGGGTTGCTGAAACTTTGGCCTATGCAGTCAGGAACTGTAAAGGGCAATGAAAGCAATGATGGAGAGGGACTTCATTTATGAATAGGAGGGGCTGTTAAAATATATTTTCATCTCATAACTTGGTCTTGACAAGTACCAATGAACTTGGCAATTCAGCTTAGGAGATTTTCAAGCTAAGTTGAAGATACCGTCTTGGTTTTTCTTGCTGTTTATAGTAAACTGCGAGAGTTATAAATTGAAGGAAGACTGTTAACAAAGAATGAAGACTTGATGCTTTTGAAAATTCTCAGCCTCTCTGGACAGCAAAAGATGCTAAAATTAAAAAACGATTTCCAAGTAGTCAGGAAAATGTACTCTCGAGATAAAGTTGAATGAGACTGCATCACCCTTGGTTAAGACTTCAAATGGTGAAAGGATCAGATGTTACTTGGTCTCACACAGTTACCTTTAAAGAGATTAAGGGTGTGCCTTACAGGTTGTCTCAATGGAACAGGGCCTCTATGAAATATAAGGGCTTTGCTTCTCAGCCTTCTTAAAAAGACCCAGAACAAGAACAAGTCTTTTCTCAAAGAAATTTGTGGGGATGACTTTTTTCCTAGTACAGTGAACCCCAATAAGATTCACAGAAATCCCACAGAGTTTTTGAGAAAATGATATCAGCAGAAACACTATCATTTCAGACTGAAAGAAGTAGAGACAGTACAAAATGAAAAGACACCAGCAGGCCCAGAAATTCTGTCAGGAAGCAGGACAAGCAAACACATACTGGCTTTTGTGAAAAGGGAAAGATGACTCAGAGGGCAGACCAAAGTGAGTAGCCTCCAAAGTGGTTTCCAAAGACCCGTGCATCCTGGTGTCTGTGTCCTGGGGCACTGCCTTCTCCTTAAGTGTGGGCTGAGTCTGGTGACTTGTTTCTAACAAAGGCAATGTGAACAGGATTATTGCAAGATTAGGTTATAAAAGACTGTGATGTCCATCTTGTTCCCACACTCTCTCTGGACCACCTGCTTACTTGCTCAGATCATTGTGAGCTGCCCATGTCCAGAAATGCCTCTATCCAGTAATTTGTAAGTAAAGGAGACTCTCATTCCAACAATTCACAAGGGACCAGATTCTGCCAACAAACATCTGAGTAAAACTGGAAGCAAATTCACCCCTAGTACAGTCTTGATCAGAGCCAGATAACATGGTTGAGTCATGTCTGGATTCTCAACCTATGAAAACTGTGAGATAATAAATGTTGGTGTTTTCAACCACTAAATTTTAGGGTAATTTGTTAAGCAACAATAGATAAATAATGGTCAGTGTTATAAATTGAATCGTGTCCCACCCTACTCCTACAATCCATATGCTGAAGTTCTAATCTCTAATACCTCAGAATGTGACCCTATTGGAAATAGTCTTTGCAGATGTAATTAGTTAAGATAAAATCATACTGCAGTAGGGTGGGCCTCTAATCCAATATGACCAGTGTCCTTATAAAAAGGGAGATTTGGACACAGATTATATATATATATATATATATATATATATATATACTGGGAAAATGCCCTGTGAAGATTGGAATTATGCTATGACATACCAAGGAACTATCAGAAGTCAGTAGCGAGGCCAGGTACAGAGGCTTCCCTAACATCTTGAGAGGGAGCATGGTCCTGCTGACACTTTGATCTCAATCTCCAGAACTATTAGATAACAAATTTCTGCTTTTTAAGTCACTCAGTTTGTGATACTTTATTATAGCAGCTTAAGTTATTAAATGGAAGGAAAAGTGCAATTATGGTGTATCAAGCAGGACAAAAACAACCAAAGAACAATTTGCTCTGATCAGCAGTCCTCTGAAATGCTGACACCTCCCTCACCAAAGCCAAGGGGAAAAAAAAAAATCTGTGTGTTCCTATTCAAATGCCATCAACACGGGGTCTTCTGATCACAGAGGTTACAAGGCCAATGCAATGAGTCACCCATGCCCTTTGTATCATGACCTCTTGCACACACCTCAAGGAAGTAAGTGGGGTAAAGTAGGTAGCAGAAAACAAAGCAGAGCAAACCCTAAGTACAGTTAAAAGAAAGGCCAGTGGAAGAAGACTCTGTGTGTGTATCTCACTTCCTCTCTAGTTCCTAAAAAATAATTTGACTCCCCTTTGTGTGAATTAATTTATAGCACTAGCTGACCCATTTAAAGAACCACAGGGTGAATCATTTTAACAAGAAAAAAATCATCTTCAAATATACCTCTTGCATAAGGTTAGGCTCAATGGAGAAACACACCCCAGCTCAGCTCCGAATTTGACCTAGTGGTCTCCCAGGCATCAAGATCCATCAATTTTCAAACTCTATACATATTCACTTTTAATTAATAGACAAAAAAATTGATTATGGGAAATTCAGGGCTGAAAAACAAACATTCTGATTAAAATTCATGCTGACTGCTCTCATCCAGTACTGGCAAGTCCTGGTGGAGAAGAAAATCCTTTTTTGTTGACTTTTTTAATACTTGAGAAGAAAGACTGAAGAAATGAATTACATTCCAACGGTCCTCAGAGGGAAGCACTGATTCCTAAAGCAGCATAATTATCTGCTTCCAGCCCATGACCTTTACTCCTTGAAAACTGATAGAGAGGGAAAGAAGAAGGGAGCCAGGCTCTCCCAGATTCCCAGTGAGCTGAAAGTGCTAGGAAGTGCTCTGCTCCTGATTGCTACAGAAATGTAGGTTGTGTGCAGCGCATAAAACTGCATTGAAATATGGCTCAATACAGCTTCTGCCAGATATTCAGAACAGACTCAGATACATCCCACAACCAAAGGCTGGTTTGAGTACAGTGTAATTTTTGAAAGCATTTCACACACACACACACACACACACACACACACACACACACACAAAACCAAACTCACATGGAAAAATATGGAAATGCAATCATGATAAAAAGTGACATCTCACGGTGCATCATTTGCAATATTTTGATTTACTCCCATTTCTGAATGGCAAAGTAGCTTATGTTAATAAACAACAAACTCCAGTTAGACATCTGTGCAAATGGAAGTCTTGGCTGGCTCATATGTGTCACCGGTTTTCCCACAGTTTGTGGGTGTGATCTAGCCTAGGTGTCCAGAAGACAGTTTCCAAAGAAGCACCTGGCATTTAACTCCTGTGAGTATATAAATTCCCACAGTGTTGTTGTTGATCTCGTTTCTTTCCTTTCTTTGCCTTTCACACAGATCCCTCACAGTTGGACTCCCTGACCAAAATTTAGAGTTTAGAAAGCAGAAGTTCCCTGTGTGGAAGCTGCCCCCTGATTACATGAAATATGCAGCTGGTTATTTGAAAAGAGGGGAAAGCACAGTGCAGTGAAAAGGACGTGGATCTTGGGGCCAGACAGATTTATATCGGAACTTATGCCTTGCCATTTACTAATTATGCGACTTGGGGAAATTGTTTCAGTTTCCTCAAGGCAGTCTGGGAATGTTAATATTCACCCCCTTAGAGCCAGGCACTGCTGTAATGTGCTGAGGATACAGCAGAAAATCAAAGTGGCAAAATCCATGCCTTATATTTCAGTACAGAGAAACCAGCAATGAATGAAAATAAGTAAATTAAATGGTATATTGGTGATAAGGGCTATGAAGTAAAAAAAAAAGCAGGGCAGGGGATATGGAGAATGTGGGAACAGGAGCTGCAGTTTTTAGGAGTGGTCAGAGAAACTGCCATTTGTATGTGTGGGGAAATTGCCACAAGACACATGGTTGTTGAGAGAAAAGCTGGCAGAGGGATCAATAAGTGCAAAAGCTCTGAGGCAAGAACCTTTTGAGGTCTCCAAGGAGCAGCAAAGAGTCAGTGTGGCTGGAGCCAAGGAAGGAGGATAAGGAGTGGGAGGAGAGCAAAAAGATAACTGGAGTGGGAAGGTTTAGGTGTGGGTAGGGCCAGGCAGGTGAATGTACAAAATTAGGCCTTTATGGTGAACAAGAGGGAAAACAGTGTGTTTTGAACCAAGGAGTGGCCTGAACATTAAAGATTTGGTGAATTAAAAGAAAATTAGAACAAAGATGAAGAAGAAGGGAAGAGCAAGGAGGATAAGGAGAGAATAAAGAAAGGGAAAAAACAAGAGAAATGATATAAAGTACTTAGCACATCTCCTGAGATAGGTAGGTGCTTTAAAAATGTTATTTTGAAGCCCTTTTAGCACTCCTCAGAGAATCACAACAATCTTTCTTTTTCTTCCCGTTTGTCCCAAGACTATGTGATTTATACATACAATTTTGGTTGGAAATTTTCTGTTGCCTGAATTAATGTCATGAACCCTAAATAATAGAGATGAAGTTTAAAACCAAAAAACGTTGTTTTCTTAGAGATTCTGAGTATTTCTGCAGGTAATTTCTTGCTGGGTTAGAGAAAATCAGATAATGTTTTGCCACTCATCCATCATCACCTGCGCAGAGATAAGGGTGTTCTTGACCAGTGTCTGCAAGAGTTACCCACAATGTCTGTCTAGAAAATCCAAGAATATATTCTCCCAAAACAAATGGAGAAAGACAAAGACAGGGATGAGGCTGATAGAGTACCTTGCCCATTTGGCGAGAAATTCATTTTATAATTTCATGATCTGATAGTCATTACATTAATCTATGGTTGTTGTTTTCTTTGCTAATTTCTGCTATGTAGATAAAGGTCAAAAGAGATGACAGAGATGCAAGAGAAGTGAGTTTACTGACACTCTCCCTTTAGGTAGCTGGCTGACTGCAAGGGTTGTTCAAATATCTCCTAAGAAAGAAAGGCTTACCAATCCCAGGTTTGCACCAGAGCCACCAAAGTCACAGTGAGGCCAGCACCCCAGGCTGAAAGGGCAGACTAAAAACAGGATTTGCTTAAGGCAGTTCAGTGCATTTTAGAACTACAAGCTCAATATGGATGAAATATAAGGTTTTTTTTTTGTGGTTAGGGTAATGGGGAAATAAAAAGGGCAGGCATTGAGAAATAATACTAGAGATGTTCAGTAGCCAAATCAAAGCCTAATGTATAAATCTAAGGATAAGAAAAATAAGAAGACACTGGAGAATTTAATTAAAGAAGGGACCTAATCAGGTTATTTTACTCCAAATAAATCAATGGATGGATTTAAAGACGTGGTAAGAAACAGAGAGGAGTTTGGACAGTTTATCTTCTGAACTATTGCAATAACACTGGAAATGCAGAAGCTCCAAAAGGTGTTTGAAAAGTAGCATTAATATCAATTAATGATCAATAGTGTGGAGTCTTTGATTCCTGGGTTTCTGGTTTGCACACTAGACAGCAGAAAAATTGCTTAAGCTAAGGATTGCATAAAGAGTCATTGGTTTAGAAAAAAAATAAGTTTTTGCACTTTTATACATATGTCTCCATTGTATCCTATATAAAATGCCATCATACTTTCTATTATATTGCATTTACTCACTATCATGATAGTGTTCTCCATAACATCTCTACATCCATAGATCTGAGCACACTGGTTGGCTCACAATCAAAACTACTTCATCAGTGGCTAGAAAAGTAATTAACACATAGTGGATGCTCAATAAATATGTGTTGAAAGAGTGATTGAATGATGTTTATTGACTAAATGAATGAACACATGAATGAAGGGCACACATACCCGGAAAGCAGACGTAGAAATCAAAGGTCATAGAGAAACACAAGGGAGAAAAAGAAAATACGTTCTTTCCTTGAAGAAATAATGGAGAATGAGCAAATTCTAACAGAAAAGGATTGTGAGTAAGATACTGAATCGTCTTATAGACATACTTTTATGTTGTACTTTGTTAGTGGTTATTCAGTAGAAGATGCATTGGGAATAGCCTGAATGTTCAAAAAAGGTGGGAAATTTGTGGTGGAGAATATACATCCTCATCTCTGGGAAAAGAGTGAATTTGCAGAAAAGACTCTAAAAGAAACCATCACTCCCATTTTAAATGTTATTGCAGTAAAACATTGTTGTCAAGAGCAAAGTACTTTTTATGGAATCAGCTAGGCCTATCGCTTACCGTATACCAGTCTTTTATTTAAGGAGATGCTATATTTTAAGAAATGTCAGTTAAACCATGATGTAACTGCATGTGAAATTTCTGATTTTAAGAAATGAAATAATAAAATTTAAAACCTGAATTCCAATCCTAGTTTTTCCCTTTGCAAACTAACTGTGTGACTATGAACAAGGAACATAACCTCCTAGAGCAGAGAACTCCTAAAAAAAGGAGAATAATAATACAACTGCCCATACAGTGTTTGTGAGGACTGAATGAGATAATAAATGTGCATGCCATGAGAACAGCGGCTGACACACAATTGCTGTTCAATAAATGCTGGCTGAATCGACAGCTGGGGCTATAGTAGCATCTAATACATTTTAAGTGTCTGAGATGAATTTACAACTTGGTATTCTTCCAAAATTAAAATCTCCTTGGAAAGGTTTCTCAATAGTAACCATCCCTTATTCTTGCTAAACCTACTCGTTCTTTCAGGCTGTACTTCCTACTCCACTTTGGAGGAGTGCTCTTTCACAGTGCCCGGAAATTTCTCCATTGTAGTGCCCACTCTTCAACTTATCTTGCCACCAATCAAGCTGCTGCCCTCCTGGCACTTTGCAGAGACTTGTTCACCTTTGGGCCTCAACGTCTAGCATTCTGTAAACATGTGGGGTTGTGAAGCTGTGCAGAGAGCTTAATCTTCTGTCCTTTACCCACTTTGCCTTCTTCCTCATCTGCGTTCCTACCCTCCTGATCCTCACATTTTCTCCCTCTTTAGCTTACCAAAGGATCTGATAAACTATTTGCATTCAGAATCTTTCAATAAACAGAACTAATATTTATAGAACCCCTACTTGTTTCTAGGTACTGTGTTTGGTCTTGCCAGAGATGTTATATATATTTTAAAAGACAGTGGATTAGGCCATATAAATAAACATAAATGAAACTCTATTGGAAGAACTTGAGCAAGCAGATTGACTTGGTCCTGTGGAGGGATGATGAGTCACCCCAGAGCAAGTGTATTACCAGCATAGGCAGCCACACACTCTGCATATGTTCAAGAATACTCGAAGACTCCAAGACTCCAAGACTCCAAGACTCTATGACTTTGATTATAGAGAAATGTGGAGACTTTAAAATATGTCTACATGTTCTTTCACACATCTCCCTTCAAAAGGAGGAGCCTAGTCTCCACCCCAACCCCTCTTTCATGTGGCTGGACTTGACTCACTTCTAACGAATAGAAAAACAGTAGACTTAATAGTGTGTGACTTTGGAGACTTAGTCACACAAGACACTATATCTTCATCCTTGCTCTTTCTCTTGGATTTATTACTCTAGAAGAAGTTAGCTGCCATCTTATGAGGATAGAACCATATAGTGAGAAGCAGAGGCTTCCTGTCAATAGCCATATATGTGCGCCATTGTGAAAGTATATCTTTCAGCCCCAGTCAAGCCTTTGAATGACTGAAGCCCCAGACCATGTCTTAGATCATTCCTGATCTACAGAAACTGTGAAAAAGCAATTATTTGTGTTTTAAGCTACTGAATTTTGAGATAACCCATTATCTAGCAACAGATAGTTCATACAGAGAGAATCTGGACATTATGATATTTTAGAGTTACTTAGAAGTAGTAGGGGACAGATTGTGTTTAAAGGTAGCTGCTGGGTTTGTTGTGTCATTGACTTTGAAGTAGAAAAATGCTAAAAAAAAAAATTGCAAAGCCATGGTTGACTCTCATCCCAAGATAGTAGGATGGGATGTTTGTCTTGGCCACAGGTAGCTTTGAGGACAAAAATAATGGCACTACACATTCATATAGCATTTCATGCCTCACATCCCTTGATCCTCACAGCAATCCCATTGGAGAAGTAGAAAAATCATTATTCTGTATTTTATAGATGATATGAAATGAATTGTCTAAGACTTCATAGAAAATTATATGGTTGGTAAAAGAAGTCAAGACTCCTGAATTTCAATTTAACATAATTTATTTTATATAGTACTCTCTACATGAATCTATTCCCAAACCAATGATTATTAGTTAACAGGGGAGATAAAAGAAAGAAACTGATTTACTGATTATTCATTTTGTGCCAAGAAGTACACCAGTTATTTTATATACTTTATTTCATTTAATCATTATATCTAGTGGTATGTAGCTCTTGTTGATATGTTTCAGATGAGGACTCTTGAGAGTGAGGGAAAATAACAAGAAAATTGCCAATGACCACTTGTGCCACTTAAGAGTAGAGGTATTATATATGTATATAAAAGTCACTATCATCCAATCTTAGTATTTCTGTTCCTAAATTCCTGCAGCTATAACTCGGCATGCTATAAGATGGGATCATTCCTAATTCCTGCTGTACTATCTTGTTAATTTCTTATTTGTTATCCCTGTTTCTAGACTTGTCCGATCTGCTGCCAGAGTGAGAGTTCTAAAATCACTTCAGTATGAATCTACTACCTGTAAGATAAGTACTCTCTGTCTTTAATAACATTTTGAACATCTAACTATAGCTTCTAATTCCTTGTAATGTCTCAGGCTTAGGCTCTTTTATAATTATATAGATCAGACTTTATTAATGGTGTTGTCATCTCCTAGACCAACCTCCTTACTTTTTCTGTACATCTTCTCATCAACTCCTTAAGTCAAGTACCATCTCTTCCAGGAAGTCTTCTCACAGGCTAAGTTGGCTGCCCTTCTTTCATTTTTCCATAACACTCTGCTTTCCCCTGTCATGGCATTTCCTATCTTATATTAAAATTATCTGTCTCTGACCATCTTTGATATTAGAAAGCAGTGCATGTCTTCTGTGTGCTGGCTCCTTCTAGGCACTGGAGATACAGCAGTGAACAAGACCCAGAAAATCTTTCCTCACTGGAACTCTTATTCTATTTATAAATGCACAGATGCATAGATAGATGGATGAATAGATAGATAGATAGATAGATAGATAGATAGATAGATAGATAGACAGATAAATAGATAGATAGATGACAGATATACAGACATTTAAAAATGTGAAAGTGAAATAAGTGCTAGGTAGAGAATTAAAACAGGACAATAAAAATACCTAGGAGACATTTGAATGTTGGTTGACAAAAAAAAGTTAGTCATGTGATGACTGGTGAAAAAAATCAAATCAGGAAGAGATTCCAGGTAGTGCAGAAAACAAAGGTTAGGGCAGAAAAATGTTGGGCTGTTTGAAAACCAGAGCAAATGCCAGTCAGTATTCTTGGAACACAGTGGGCAGGGAGAGATTGGTATGAGCTGACACAGAAAGGTTGGTAGACATCAGATCTCAGTGAACCAGCACAAAGAGTTTGAATTCTCTTCTGAGCACAATGGGAAGCTTTCAGAGGATTTTCAGTGGAGGAGAATAAAATCTGGGGTACAGTTTCAGAAGCTCATTCTGGCTTCTGTGTGAGGGATAGTGTATAGACAGGCAAATGTGCCCAAAGGGAGCAAGTGAGGAGGCTATTACAGGGAGTCCAGAAAAGACAGAGATTGGAAACATGGACTAGTGAGTTTGGAGTCCCAGCAGAATGATTAGGGTTAAATTTAATGTTGTATATATGTAGGTAAGTATAAATGTATAGATAGATAGATGGTGATAGATAATGTGTGTGTATATATATGTGTGTGTACACACACACACACACACACACACACACACACACACACATTTGTACTAGATATCTTCCGGAAAGTGTGCTGATAGAAAAGAATAGAGCACCCAAGAATGGTCCTTAATAAGCCCCTTGTGACCAATCTTTTGTGATAATCTTTCCCAGGCAGATATTGTACAGGTGGTATTGGGACTGGGCAAGGACTTCAGGTTTGTTTTAAGTTTTATATAGTTTTGTTCTCTGCGATCTGTCCCACTCTCCAACTAACTTGTCCTAGTGCCAGCTTCAGTAGATGGCCTTCTGCCACTGCCAACATTTGTGCTATGTAATAAGTTTCCAGCTCCGCCCATTAACAAAGTGGCTAAGCTATTTTCTTTGGAATGCTCTCATAATCCTGTCACACTTTAAATATATATATATAGTAAAATAGACAATTTCACCATGGGAAATTGGACATTTTATTATAGCTTGTTGTCCTGAACAAATTATATAAATAATAATGTTTCTGATCACAGATGGTCCATTTTCCATGACAGCTCTGCAATAAATCTCTAAGCCATAGCACCAGCAGAATTTTTTTTTTTTGCTCATCAATGAGAAAATAAATTTTATCTTTCTCCTCAAATTAATCTCAGTATGTAGATAAAATAATGTATTTTCCAGATCATATTTTAATTCTTTAATATTCTGGACATAATTCATTCCTAGCTAGATATTAATTATCTTACACATAAGCCTTGAACATGTTCATTAAAGGCATACGGCTCAGTTAAAAAAAGAAAGAGTCTTTATAATTTTTTACATGTACTTAAAGCAAAGAGATTCAGAATACTATTCATTAATAAAACAAGTTCAGATTCCTGAGAAAATTAGAAAACTCTGAAGTCGCTCTATTTTTGATTTGTTAAATTTTTTTAAAGAGAGACAAAAAATGACTCAGCACTTAATGCTCTAGTCTTTCATTAGGCATTGAACTATTCTGCCTTATATTGTTATTTAGCAGCTTCATTGGTGTCTGTGGCAGTTCTGTAGTATGCTAATGTGGTTAGCCTGAACATTTCCTAGAATTCTCTGCCCTCTCTGGTTTTGTCTCTTTACACTAGAAGGTCAGCACTTTTGTGCCTTACACATAAGCACCATACACTCCCCCATAGAAAACACTTCCACCGAGGCTGAAGGTAGTAAGCACTAAAAGGGGTTTTCGTTATCTTCACAGGTTCCAGCTTGCACTCATGAATTTAAGTTTGTCTTTGCTCTTCCAGGCTTTATATCCATTTACCTCTTTAATGGCCTGACCTGTGTATTTCAAGCTCCAGCATCAGATGCAAAGCCAACAGCCATTAGAGAGCACTTAACCAGAACCTACAAATGCCTAAGGTCAAATCTGTTACAAATCCATGGGGGGAGGGCATGGAGAGAGGAGAAAGAGGGAGAGAGGGGCAGAGTGAGATCTTGATAGACTTGGTAATGGTTTTCTGGCAAAGTCAAAGCCCAAGTTGCTGCTCTTTCTCTCTGCTCCTTTCCCTACTTTAGAGGATACATCTAGTCTTAAGACTTCAACTTCTACCTATCTAGCTGGCTCAAAAAAATCTTCATTTTAAACCATGGCTTGTATCTACATTCCAGGCTTATTTCCAGCTACCTAAAGTACATCCAATGGCACTTGGCTAAAGTGTCATTACTTCAGAAGCAATGGTCTAAAACGAGATTTACTAAGAACCCTGCTAGTCTCATCTCCACCAAGGTTCCTTTAATCTCTCAGGCTGGAAAGAGGAGGAACACTTGGCTCTTTCCTCTTTTGTCCTATCTCCAATGATTATCAAATGGTTCCTCAGAGTTCTAGAGAAGAGCGGGAGCAGGGAGGAAGTTCACTGGGTGGCATTCAACTGTGTTTTTATGAAATTTCATCTACTATTTATTTTAAAAGAAGGTACTGTTTAATTTTGAGTTTTCTTGCAAAACTCATTCTTCTCTGCATAGCAGACATCACTCTTGGGCCTTCTCATTGCTATTGTCTATGGGCTCTATGACACTCTCCCTCATCCTGGGAGAATACTGGTAAGAAACTCCCTCACTTCATTCTTACCCCAGACATTTTAGTCGTACTGTTCTTGAAACTTCAGCAAAAATGCTCCTGGTCAAAATCAACCATAACTCCTAACTGACAAGCCCTCTGTTTTTTTTAAGCCCTCCTCCTATTGACTCTGATATTTTGTTACTCTGTTCTGCGCCTTCCTTCTTGAAAAGTTTTTCTTCCTTAGCTTCTAGTCTGTCTTGTTCTCCTCCTATTTAGAAAAAAAATATATAAAATGTGCCATTATGGAGAAAAGTTCTGACTTCTCTTCCTTTGTCACCGTGTGTCTGTGCATGAATGTGTGTTTATCCCTTTCTTCTCTATATGCCTTCCTTGAATTATGTCTGCTACCTATGAATTTAGACAGCAGATGGAGTCATAATTTCCTGGCATGTTTCTACCTCATCTACTTTAATCATTCCCTGTGAGTTTATGACTCCTGAAACTCATCTCCATCCATCATCTCTTTTCTGGACTCCAGATCTGTAGACTTAAATGCCCACTGGCACCTCCACCTGAATGTTCCTAGACCCCAGAAACTCAGCTCGCTTCAAATAGAATCCATCCTTGTTCCCCAGACCAGGTTTAGTTCATCTAAGCACATTTATCTCATTATGCATGTCTGTACTAATCTTTCCTTTTTTTCATTTTTTTGCTTGATGTTATATAAAATCACTTGCGTATATTAGCATTTAAATGTTCTATTATGTTAGTCTCTTAATTTAGTCTACTCAGTTAAACTCTAGGCTTCTTGAAGGTAGAGATCACACTCTCAGCTGGTCCTATATCCTTGCAATATATGGACTTTAGCTAGAGGCAGAATGGAATTGAATCATTCTCAAGTATTGGGGCTCTACAACAGAGGAACATGCCGGAAAATCAGAACTCCATCTGCTGTCTAAATGCAAAGGTAACAGACACAATTCATCTTTTTTTTTTTTAAGCTCTACTAGGAGAAATAATTTTAAAGTGAAAATTCTATAATGAAAAGCAATGTTCTAAACTAGATTTTAAAGTTTACTTAGAACTATGTCTTAGAAACATTTTCACCTGCATGGCTCTGCA
The DNA here is from genome assembly GCA_004027375.1 of Macroglossus sobrinus. Classification (NCBI taxonomy): domain Eukaryota; kingdom Metazoa; phylum Chordata; class Mammalia; order Chiroptera; family Pteropodidae; genus Macroglossus; species Macroglossus sobrinus. The sequence goes on along the minus strand of PVKZ01000566.1, from coordinate 119,889 downwards.
TGACTTGATAATGTATCTCTCTCCACTTCCAACTCTCTGATTGGATCAGTATATATGAGGCCAGATGATAAAGACATGACATATTACACTACAGTGGCTCTTTCTTTAAAGATAGTCCCTTGACTCTGAAAACCAGTCAGAAACTGGGGTACTGGGGGAGGTTGCGAAGCAGAAGTGGGGTTTTCAGTTCCTAGTTTTGCTCACCATGGTCAGGCCTCCCACAGAGGCAGTCGTTGCCCTTCTACTCAGCAGCCAAGGGAGGAAAAGTCCTCTCAACTTTCTCATCCCAGGCTCTCCGACTCTCAGAGGCTACACAACTGCTATCTACCAAATTTTCTCTGACTAAAAATCATAATGAAGCTACTTATTCCCTGTCTGTCCTTCAAAAAAATAAAAATGGGTGAGTCATGAGGTCAGTACATTTACAGTTGTTAGAGAATATTTGAAATCATTGCTTTAAGAGCACTAAGCTAAAGAAGCCAAAGAAAACTATAGTGGACAAAACTACAATGGTAAGGGAGACTAGAAATATTTTGTGGTAGAAAAAATATTTAACTTATTGAGTTTTATATTTCTCATTTGTTTTTTTATAAATCCAGAGTATATGGAAACAGGTCTTGCCCTGGGCCCAAAGAGGCCAAGCTTGACCTTGCCAGTCCCAGCCACCCCTTTCTGCCTTCTCTAGCTCAGTTAATGATGTCCTTTATAATTCTATCTCAGGGCTTCTCATCTAAACCTCTCACAGGTAAAAGTTTGATATTTTTCATTTGCATATACCTTTGTGCAAATATCTCTAGAATTTCCATGGGAAAGTAGACACAAGTGACTTTTTTCTCTGTGAAAGAAAATTATTTATTTATTTATTTATTTATTTTTAAATTTTATTAAATTTATTGGGGTGACATTGGTTAACAAGATTATGTAGGTTTCAACTGTACAATTCTGTAATATATCATCTATATGTTGCATTGCATGTTCACCACCCAAAGTTAAGTCTCCTTACATTACCATATATTTGACTCCCTTTCCCCTTTCTACCTCCCCAGAATCCCCTTTCCCTCTGGTAACCACTAAACTGTTGTCTGTGTCTATGAGGTTTTTGTTTGTTTGTTTGTCTCATTTGGAATAGAGCTACCATATCACCCAGTGATTCCTCTTCTGAGTACCCCAAAAATTTGAAAACATTTATTTGTAAAGATATATGTACCCCTATATTCACTGCAATATTATTCACAATGCCCAAGACATGGAAACAATCTAAGTATCCTTCAATGGATGATTAGATAAAGAAGATGTGGTATATATGCAATGCAACATTGCTCAGCCATGAGAAAAAATAAAATATTGTCACCGTGACAACATGGATGGATCTTGAGATTATCATGCTAAGTAAAATAAGTCAGACTGAACAAAGTCAAGAACCTTATGATTTCACTCATATGTGAGATATAAAACAGAAAGCAAAAACTAAAAGACCATTTTGACAATTAGCCAGCAGGTGTGTATGGGGGGAAGGATTTCACTTTGAGAGAAGAAAGCAATTCCCTGAAATCACATTATAAGGCCAGTGTTATAACTTGCCACATCCTCTCATAGAAATAGAGAAATTACTCACAATTAGCAGAGAATATTTTGAAATGATATTCACGATTTTCATTAACTTTAGTTATTCAAAATCTGTGTTGGCCTCAACCCTAATTAAACATTGGATAAAAGAAAGAATGTTAATTGTTGAGCATCCCATGGGCATAGGATGAGATATTTTAATCAAAAGATCCAGGAATAATTCTACTTTAAGGTTAAAAGAAAAATTATCTGTGTGGATAGTAAAAGAAAATCTGCTTTAGAACAATAAAACCATTCTTACTATGAATATCTGACTCAGTTTTGCTCTTTTATCTCCATACTATCTTAGGGAACAAATCTTTTGCTATCAATTCCTAGAACTGTACACTAAAGAAAGTATTATAAGCATGAAGAGAGAGAAAGTGATTTTCAATCAAAGTTGGACAGAAAAACATTTCTAATCATCATTCTTTGACCATAAATGTCACTTATTTTTAATGTAATTTTCATTTTTTGTTTCTTTCCTCACTTAATAGCAATAAAATATCCAATCAGGTGTTAAATATTTAAATCATCATCTATGAATAATAAGGGCTCTTAAAAGAAAACCCAGAACATATAAAGTTTTGTTTGAATAGTTTCTTTTGGGTAAGGCCTTAGAAGGCAGAGCTTCTATGACTGCCCAAAACACATAACAGCCAGCACTTCCTAGGTGCCTCATCCTGTTTATGCCTGACTTCCTCCTGGATCCTGAGTTATCTTCTTTCCTCAATTCCCAAATCAGGTTTCAGGCTTCTGTGGGCACTATAAGCTGTACCTAAAGCCCATATTCCTAGCGACCACATCATTATCGAAGGCGCAGAAGGTCCATTTGTGCCTTCACCGAACCCCACTTCGCTGAGAGATGTTCAGAGTGCTTACTGACCTTCATCATCAAGTGAAACCACCAGCACTCTCCTGCAATTTGAATGTACCCAAGAATTTAAGGGTCTTTCTCTGGTATCATAAAGATTTAGTATTTGGGCATTTAAAAAATTACATGAGCACTTGAAGGACGGAAAATATAATATTAATTTGTCATTCTCTACTAAGTGATTTAGAATCTAGAACATACTGGGTCACTTAGTAATTATTTGTTAAACTATTGACTCAGTCAATGAGTATTCTGGTGTTCCTTCACCATGACATATTTGTTGCCTCACTGAAAACCTCCAGGCAAATTCCATCCACAGAAATGAACTGTCTTGATTCACTACAGAAATGTCACTCACATGTTCTAGAAGGTTGGCTAATTAGTTACTTGCTACTAGGTTTTTTAAGAGTTAAATTTGAAATGAAAGATGCCTCTCCATTGTATACATACATTGAAAAGCATTGATAAAAAGCACTGATAAATGTTTTACTTGTACTGATGTTTTCCAGACATACCAATATGAGAGAACTTGACTCCTTTCCCATCACCCTTAGAAGAGGAACAACAGATGTCTGCCACTAAATTTTCTGGCTGCAGTGAATCTCTTGGGTTACATTTTGACCTGGTCTCTCTTTTCCATGAGAGACATACTTTTACCTTCAAGACTCTTATATAATATGGAATAACAAAATTATGGTTCTAAGACTAAGAAATAAAAATGATATAGTTGACTTATAGTTGGCTTTCAAACTTTCTAAGTATGAAGGCTGCTGAAAAATCTAAAGAACCCCCTACTCAATTGTCCTGAGTAGCAACTCTGCTAACCTAAAGCTGGATTTAAAATGAGAAAGTTTAGAACACTCAGTGAAACTCATCTACATCAAAGACTTAATGCGTCCTTTCTCATATAGATACTCAAGGACAATAGGTTCTAATTTAATAAGTTGTCTGCCCATGAAAATCTTGACTATAACTAAGTTTATCTTATTTAACACTGGAAAGATTTTATAAAACCAAATCTATTATTTGAACTTTATTCATTATCAAGAAAATAAAATCAAGGGTCTGAAACTTATCTATTTAAGGCTTTTATAAGATCTTTTTGTTAAAAAAGAAATAAGTTCGGTTGTGACGGTTTTAGAAATAAAAAAAGTAAAGTGCACATGTTATCCTGTTAGGTGTCTTTAGAAGAAAGGCACTTAAATAAGGAAGAGAAAGGACAAATATATCTCTGGAGAGTATAATAGCACTAGAGGCTGTGGGTAGAACTTTGAACTAATTGTGTCTTGAGCTTGATATACCACTCACATTTCTGAAAGCTAGCTTTATAGATTTTGATTCGTATTTGACTACTCAGCATGAAATAGACTGAGATTTTTCTGTGACCCTAAAAGCTATCGAAAAAATACACAATTCTTATTTGCTATAAAAGACTATTAAGAGTGACAAATATATATGATTATAATAATTCTTTTGCAAATTTATATTCTGACAGAGGTCCAGATCCTGGTTGCCTCTGGCTAGTCTTAACTCAATATAGAATGATCTACATAATCCTAACTCAAAGAAGTTAAAAACAAAAATCTTCAAATGTTTGTCATTAAGTTATATCTGAAATAACAGTGGTTAATATTTAAAGAGATGTCACCCTTATAAGTGGAGAACGTTTGTTTTCTGAGAAAATCCTTCCAATTAAAGACAGAGCATTTATCAAACAATGTGACTCAAAGTTGGATTTAATCAATTTATACTAAGATTAGTAAGAATCTAGTATAAGCAGAAATATACAAATACCTGAATAGAAGAGATATGTATATTTTTTAAAACGGTTAAGTTAAAAATGCAAATGGGTAAGAAAAATGAGCTCCAAATAATAAGAATGGTAAAGAAGCTCTATCCAGAGAGTTTCAAAGACTAGCAGGAGAATAATTTTAGAAAATCCAACCAGGAGCATAGTTCAATTCATTTTTCAATTTACAGGTTTATACACCATGGTCTTTGGAGAATAATGTACTAATTACAGATGACTGAAGAATAGAACAAGTAATCAGATGCATAAAGTGGAAAGCCTGGATAGGAATCAGTATGTAAAGACCACATACATTTGGGAGCATTTGGGAAGTGTTTGTTCTGGTATTGCGAGATTAAATATCAAGCTTGAAACTATTACATAATAAAATGAGAACTTGGAGCAGGTAGAAAGCATCAGATCACAAGAAACTCAGAGTGAGGATAGTCTTGGAAGTCTGTCATAGAGCACTCTTAATATCTTACTGTCTGATTAAGGTCACTTTGGGTTCTATATACTGAACAGAACTGAAATTGTGAGAGTTCAGAAGGCCCAACTTTGGGCAAAAAACTAGAGTTTGCCATGAAGAATTCTGAAGCAATCTTATAGAAGAAGTACTTGGGACAGAAGAAGTACTGCGTGTTACCTCAACATTCCTCTACCCACTCCTCAAGGCCCATTTTAAATGTAATTTCATTAATATGAGGTGATAATTAACACTTCATGTCAAGTACTATTTAAGTAGTATAGTATTTTGTTGTTCTTAAAACTCATTTGTCACCACAATCAGTTTAGGTAAGCATTTTATAATCTGTTATACTTTATTAATGTGAAAGCTAAGCCACAGAAAGGTTTTTAAGTAACATGCTCAAGGACACAGAGTTAGTAAAAGACCGAGACAAGATTGAACCCTGATGGTCTCATTCCCAAACCACTTTAGTGAAACTACTTTACCATACTTACTTCCCAATAACATTTCCTGATGGCCCTCAACCAGACGCAATTTCTTCTTCCTTTGAATGCCAGCAGCATTTTGTACTTCTTGTACTTACCATCTCCTATGTTGATTTTAACTGTAATTACTTGACTACCTGTTGGTATCCCCTCAGCTAGATTATCAACTTATTGAGAGTTATAAATATCTCTGTATCTCCTCCTATTATCTTTAAGGCTTATTTTAATGCTCCATACACAGCAGGTGCCCAATAGATTTTAGTTGTGAGAGTGAATTAAATGGAGTGAGGGGATGATTTACCTAAGCACTCACACCATTACTCCATCTACATTATAAAAACCCTAGCCAAAATGGACCCACTCAATCTCCTGTACCCCAAAAAGAGGTAATAGAGAGCTAGACTCAGTAACACAATCAAGGGCATGTTTTCATTCCCTTCTTATCTCCTCTCTCTACTTCCCCCCAAAAAATTGACTTATATGAAGTGAAACACTTAATTTATTTAATTCAATTCCCTGGCATTCCATGTTCCATGATAATTTTTGAGAGATTAGGCAAATGCTGGCCCAATTTAATATTCTACTAAAGTTTGGTTCTACTAAAAGTCAATGGCAACTAAATATAGTTTACAAATAAACATACTCTAATTTCTAATGAACTTTGGTGATATATGGGAAAGGATTAGCTTGGACTGTTCAGGCAAAGGACCGACATCTTGTTTAGAATGTTCCTGACTCCATCTTACCTTATCCTTGGTTGCCTGTGAAGTCACCAGAATTTGCGATCTATATTTACAGTATGGAATAAGGTTAAAATAAGCTTTTTTTCTGTACTTTATCCTCATATAACCAATTTCATCCTATTTGCACCAAGTAGTAAGCAATCAGAAAATTCCTGGCCTCTTGTTTAAAGACAATATGATCAGAGCTCTAGGAAACAATATAATCAGGCCTCCAGGATCACTTTCCTCTCACAAAACCTAACTCCGAAGGGTTTGGTCAGCTCTGGGTCACTGGCAGTAGAGAAGTAAAGACTAATGAATTATTTTACAGCCCATCTTTTGCTAGCTGAAAATTATATATAAGTTAAAGAAGCTAAATCTCAAAGTCGTAAACTAAGAGAATATTAGAATTGAGAGACCTTGACTACTCCATATTCCATTCCCCTCAGATTTCAAATGAAGACACTGAAGCACAGTGAGAAAATATGATTTGTTCAAAGCCACACACAGAAAGAATGAACTACTGATATGTGCAATAATATGAATAAATTTCAAAAACATGTTGGGCAAAAGAAGTCAGAAAGAGAGGAAAACATACTATATTATTGTATTAAGTTCTAGTATAGGCAAAACTAAGCTATGGTAATAGAAATCAAAAAGTGTTTGGCTGCAGTGGAGCATTGGCTGAACAGTGGTTATGAAAATGCTCTATATTTTGACTAGGCTAGTAGTTACACAGTATATAAAGAGTCAAAACCCACTATCACTCTCTATAACTAAAATCTATGCATTTTATTGAATGTGAATTGCATCTCAATAGCTCTATTTAAAAATAAGTTATTAAAGGCCACACAGGTTATGAGAAGCATCACTGACACTGGGACTCTGGTTGTCTGCCTCCCAGCCTCCTTCCAGTTTTTTTTTTTTTCTTTCTTGATGCACTTTGCAGAACCAAGTCAAGTTGGTGATTGGTACTGGATGACTATCTGAAGCAGCATGACAAAAACATGAGAAGTTTCAATGGAGTCCACAATTAAATGTAAGAAATTAAATCATCAGCTCTAAACCACTCTGGAGATTCATGCAAATTTCAAGTAAGACAAAATAATGAAATAATGATTATAAGTCCCTCAAGAAGGAGATGGGTAAAAAATGGATGAGCTAAGGAATATTAGGTGTCATTTGTAATTCTAGAAGTACTATAAAAAAATGAAAGTGCTCCCCATTTAGTTCTTTCCAATACTGCAAAAGGCCTAATCTATTCACATACTGTAATTATAATGTATCCCTATGTATGGCATATATAGCAAAAACATGCAAGTGAGACTGGAAAAACAGAGCTGGTAGAATTGTCTGTGCATTAATGCTATAGAGAGAAAGATAGTTTTTTGGTTTATTTATTTATTTTTTTTTTAGCTAATCTGGAATTCTCTCTACAGGCTACTGTCTTCCACTTGAGAAGCTGAATTCTGTTTCGTCAGAGGCCTTTCTCAGAGAAGTGGGAGCTCTTGGTGATAGTGGACTAGAATGTTTTGTCTATTAAAAACAGAGCCAAAATAATGCCCTTTGACACTCAGGCCCTGCTGCATCCTCATCCTTGTGCTGCAACAGGCATCCTGTTTACAGTGTCTAGTGGTCTAGAATGATTCGGTAACACTCCATAAGCTATGCTTCCTAGAAAAGCTATTTTGCACAGCCAGAATCATAAAATAAGACAAGCATAGAAGTTGCCTTGGGTTCTAGATTTTGCTCTTTATTTCAAGACTTTCCAAGCAGCTTACAAATGACTATCAGCTGAAGAGAAATATCTGGACACTCTTTGGGAAAGGACAACTCTATTTTCAATAGTGTCTACATCCTGCTCATCTAAGAACTTTATTGATGACATGTATTTTATATATTTTAGAAAATAAAACTTTCTAATGGAAAATGTAGCACAATATCAAATCCCAAGCCCCCTTAGTTAATAGAATTCTTCATTAATGCCAGCAAACCACATTGAAAATCCCACAAAGAATATCTATATTTTTAGCCTTTGAAAAAGTCTATGCATTGATTTAATATTGATCTATTTGCTTGTTTCCAAAGAGAACATTTTCTTGGGATTTTATGCAACTTTTATTTAGCGTACATATAGAAGGTCATTAATGATTGGCATATCTTGCAAAACTAGCTTATTTATTTTTGTGCACCCTCAGATAATGAAATACTATCCTGAATGCCAGAACTGAATTCCAAGATATTTAAAGCAAACATATTACAACTCTGAAAATTAGTCTGAATATCCACTCAGTCACTCCATAGATAAATGAATATTATGGGAAACTAATATAAAAGCTTTGTCTGGAGTAGTCACCTCATTGGGAAAACTGTAAAAAAATGAAATGGATATCACCATTAAAGGCTTCTTCTCAAATGAAAAAAAACATTTTGAAATTGCTACTAGGTTTTTATCAGTCTGATTTATTTTCTTAGACACTTGTGTCTCATTTTCAACCGACTAAAGCATCAAAGCAAGTAATGACAACTTTTATATCCTTTACTTCTAGGTAATATACTGTCCTAAGGTTTGAAGTGTTCCCTAAAGTCAAATTTAAATACACTACAGGGAAATTGTTCATTAGTTTGTACTATGTACTCATCTGCCTTTAAATATCATTTTAATTATTTGTACTAATTTACAGACTAGATCCCCCAGAAACCATAAAAAATCTACTAGTGTGATCATTAGTATTTCTAAACCTTTAATCTCATTAGATACTTAATATTTCTCTTGTCATTTAACAAGGGAGCAAAATTTGATTTCCATTTTACTGTTTATAACATTGGTCCTCTCAAAATTCCTCATTACTATTAGTAAAGAGCAATGTGATAATATTATTGTTATTTATTTAAGTGTTATTATAACAGTAATAGTAATGATGGCTGGTAATGTGACTTCTACTCTTGGCTCAATCAATTATTTTGGGGGCCTTGGACAAGTCACTTAACTTCTCTGAGACTCAATTTTCTATCTTATAAACTGGAGATGTGAACATCTGGTCAATTACAAGGAGGCTGTGCATATTAGATAACACTTTCAAAGCATTTTAATGTGTTGCTGTATTCTCATTGCACAGAAGTTTTACTCCACTTATCAGTGGTAGTCTCATTACCACCATCACCATCTTCATCATCACCATCAGCAGCAGCAGAAGCAGCATTTTTATTGGGATAGGCATAGTAAAAAGCTGCCCAGGAAAATGTGACAGAAGGCATACTTGTGGAATAAGGCAAGTAGGCTTCACATTAAATTAATTTCCTATGGCTGCCTTAAAAAAATCGCAAACTCTGCAGCTTATAAAAACATACCAAAAAAAAAAAACTACAAAAAACACAAAAAACAGAAATTCATTCTCTCACAGTTCTAGAGACCAGAAGTCTGAAATCAAGATGTTAACAAGGACAGACTGCCCCCAAAAGCTAAATCTTCCCTTGCCTCTTCCAGACCCTCTCAGCTCCTGGTACTTCTTATCTGGTGGAAACATAACCCCAACCTCTGTTTTCACATGGCCTTCTTTGCTGGATGTCTAAATTCCACTTCACTTTCTCTCTTAAAGACAACATGCATTGAATTTAGGGCCCAACTTAAATCCAGAGTGATTTCATCTTCAGATTCTTAACTATTTACATCTCCAAAGATCTTATTTACAAATAAGGTCACATTCTGAGGTTCTGTGCGGTCATAATTTTGGGGGCACATGGCTAACTCCAATAAAATGGTAAAAACTAACCGGGGACCAGTTTTAAGAATTTTAAGGCTGAAATCAGGATCATTAGCAAAGAGTACCAGGATCCTGAGAGTGGCATGGAAAGTGGATGCATGTCTGTTGTATTCTTGTCATCATTAATCACTTATCTATGAGGGAACTGAGACAAACATTTTTCAGTGCCCAAGATCACTCAGCAGCAAAGTTGTAGAAATAAAATCTCTTGATTCAAAATTCAGTGTTCTTTTCATTATACAATTTAATAATCTTTACTCACCTCAGCACTTTTCTAGAAATTATTACTAAAAATATAAATATAAGACCTTGAAAATTGCTGATACCTTAATTTATGTTGTTTTAATTGGTCAGACTAGAATAGTTAAGACCCATTTGGCTGACTTCCATGTGCACATCTGACAGAGTAACTAGCATAACATTAACCTTTCACCTGAGAACAACAAAAAAAAGCTAGCTACAATTTAAAGGAAAAACTTTTGAAAGTTTTGAAGAGTTGTCATAGCTGATGTTGGTATATTTTAAGAAAGTATTACTAGTAACAAAGAAGGACATTTCATGATAACAAAAGGTGACAAATTCAATAAGAATACATAAAAGCATCCTAAACATAACCATCTAAAAATATACTTTAATATAAATTTTTAAAAAGATAGAATTAACAGGTTACATAGGCAAATCAGTATTTATAGTTGGAGGTTTTTAACTACTTCTGTTTCTAATGAAAATCATAAGCAGACAAAAAAAATCACTAAAGGCATACAAAATGTGAACGATTAAGAAATCTAACATAACTAGTACCCAATTACTAAAAAAGCATGTTCTTTTCAAGTGAACATGGCATATTACCAAAATTGACCATTTGCCTATGGCACAGAACTAGTCTACTCAAATTTCAAGGGATTGAAGTCATTTAGAGTATGTCCTCTTACCAAAGTAGAATCATGCACAAATTAATCACAATATATATATAAATATTGGATTTCAAGCAAAACACTTCTAACTTAACTATGAGTAAATGAGTAAAGAAGAAATTACAATTAAAATTAGAAAATATTTTAAAAGAAATAATAATGAGGATACCACATATTAAAACTTCTGGAATGAAAAAAAAATAATAATAACTTGCAAGATATAGCTAAAACAGTCTGTTGTGGCACATTCAGAGCCTTAAATGCATATATTAGAAAGAAAGGAACACTGAAATATTAATAATCTATACTTTGATATTAAGAAACTAGGTGGAAAATGCAAATTAAATACAAAGGGGGTAGAAAGAAGGAAATACTTTTTTAAATAGTAAAAAACAACTGAACATAGAGAAAATCAATAAACTCCAAACATTTGTCCATCAGAAAAAGCTAATGAAGATTGATAAACTTCTAACAAAATAGATTTTTAAAAACTACAAAAAAAAAGAGACAGAAATAAACAATATCAGGAATGAAAAACATCCTACAACATTAACAATAAACTTAAGGGATATCATGCACAGCTTTATACCAATACATTTAAAACTAGAGATAAAATGGACAAATTCACTAAAGACAACTTATTAAAACTGATATGAGAAAAAATAAAAAAAATATGAACAGTGCTCTATTAAAGAAGTTAAATTTCTAATAGAAATATTCTCACAGTAAAATCTTCAGGCCAGATGGCAACATCAATAAGTTCTTCCTAATATTTAAGTAATAAGTAATAGCAGTTTACTACAGGTTCATTCAGGATTTAGAAAAAGAGAGAAGACTTCTCAGCTTGTTTGATGAGGCCAGCATAAACTTAATGCCAAAACTGACAAGAATATTACAAAAAAAAAAAAAATGGAACAATCTCAAACACACACACACACACACACACACACACACACACACTTTTCAAACTAGGCATAAGGGTATATGAAACAGGCATGTGGGACCAGAATATTATCATTATTTTCTCCATATGTCCTTCATTTCATTCTTCAGAAGAACAACCTTGTACTTCTGAGCTAGAAAAGGAGTGTGTCTTTTTTTATTGGAAAGAAGGCAACACAATAGGAGATGTACTCTTCTGAAGTCATGTATATTTATTAAATCCCACTAGGGAAGTGATGCTCTTTTTCAAAATTCATCACAGTCCTCTCTACTAGTAGTCTTTCCTTCCATGCGTGTATGTGATAACTGAGGGAAATGGGAAAAGTAGAAGAAGCATGAGTTGGACACTGCTAGGTTGAGTCCCAGCTCTGCCATTTATTGGCAAGGTGATGTTGGGTAAGTTACTTCTCTCTGAGCCTTAGTTTTCTCACATAAATAAAATAATTGGTCAATAGTATTTATCTTGAAGTAAGAAAGGGGATTAAATGAGATTGTAGATATGAAAATGCCTACCACAAATTCTGGCACATAAAGATTGATACATACACATAGAAAGACAGAGATTTTCCTGAAGCTGGAGATACTGTCTGCATTAGTTATTTACATGGTTATGCCACTTAAAGTCACTATTGACTACCTTTTTCTATGTACTAACAGCAATAAATGCACATCCCTAAAAATTATTATTTATTGTTGCAGCTTCTTGTAATGAGTCTGTGTGCACATCGGATGCATTTTAATTAGAATATATATATGCTGCCTCTTACAAAATACTAGTTAGAGAGATGATGAACAGACTATTTGCAGGGGCAGGGAGCAGCAATGTCCACTAATCAATACAAGCACTCTAGGTACTTCAAAACAAATTTAAAAAATCTTTTTGAAGAATTGCCTTGATAAAAAAGTGCTCTGGGGTATATCAGAGTAAAGCAAGTCATAAAAGTGTCTTTGACTCATGAGATGACACAATATGGATGAAAAGGAAGAGTCAGTAACAAACTCTGGGTTTGCATTTTCTCACTTAAGCCAGACCCCCTGTGACCTTTGGAAAGACATTTCCTTACCTGGAATGTACCTTCCCCATATCTCTGCTTTGAAAATTGTTACTCATGTTTCAAAATCACACATTCATTCAATCAAAAATGTCTATAAAGCCCTTCATATGCACCAAGAATTGTGCCAGTCACCAGAGTTTCAGCGGTGAGCAGAATGAGGCTGTGACCTCTTCCTTACATGCTCAGCCTCTGCACCAATGTCCCTGTAAAGCTTGCCCTAAGTTGCTCCCTCCCTGGTCTCAGAGCTCTGGCTGTCCACGTGGTATTAGAGAACACTCTGTGTGTTTACAAAGATGCCTCCCCAGCCTGGCAGGCAGCTCTACAAGAGGTAGGCCTGAGTCACTTCATCTCTTCTCCCCCAGTGCACACCTCAGAGTCTGACACATAGTGAGCACTCAATAAATGTTTGTTGAATAAATCATTTATAATTCATGAAGCCTTGGTACAGTCAAATCTGTTAAATGATTTTGCTAATAAATGTGAAAGGAAAACAATTATACTCAGGAAAATTATACCTTTTTGAGATATCCCGTGTTTTTTCCTGTTTTATTAGATTGTATTAGCAGTCCTAGAAGCTACTTAAAAATGTCTATGAAGTTAATGTCATTGAGATGCACAGTATAAATATAGGTAAAATTATGCCTGATTAGAATTTTCAAGTTTAAAATCATGAGAATTTTTAAAAAAATAATAAAATGAGCTTCAATTTAATTGGAAGTAATTATGTATGTAAATGATTTAATATATGAGAAAATTTGTTAGGTTTTTATACTAATCAACAATATTCATCTAGAAATGGAAAGTGGTAGAAGACATTCATAAAATTTGAATTAACAACACTAAGGTCTAGAATATCCTCCAAATAGATAACATTGTTTATTTCAAAATACTTTGTATGGTTCTAAAAATTTCCTGACATTTATAAAAATGTGCTAAACTGTCCTTGAAAAATAAAGAAAAAAACCTGTCATTATTTGTGCCAAAAAAAAAAGTAGAAGAGGCCATTCTTCAAGTAGTGCTAAGTGGATTCTGGAGGCTTTAGCAGCATAAATATCAAGGGAACTTTAGAGATAAAGAGGTATAGTTTCCATCTATGTATTTAAATAATTAAAATGTTTAGCCTTTAATCATCATGCTTAAAATCACATGCAAAAGGAGCGAAGATTAAAAGTATGAAAGTACCTACTTGGTCTGATGTTTAGATCCTTTCAGGTGGGCATGATACTGTTCTATTGAGTTTAGAGAGACACTGCAGATGGAACATCTGTAATTGCGCCTCAGACCTGTAGATGACAGACAGATCTGATTAGCTGCAGCCTTGTCATCAACCTGAATGAATCCTCAAATCTCCAAAAGTTCAGGGACAGAGTATCTTGGAGGTTATTTGGTGCACCCCATCACCACTAACACTTAAATCCTTCCCTCCAAAGCCCAGTCGACAGGTCCATTAACAGAAGTATGATTGTGATAATGTTAGAAGCAGCCTGCTTCATTTATGGATGATGGACATTATTTGAACATACTTTTTTGAGGTAAAATGTTTCTGGACATTTTATGACCCAAATGAAGAAGCATTCTATTTTTTCCTCAAGGCATATACACATGCTAAGCTGTCGTGTCTGCAATGAAATTTGAGACTCTAGGGAAAAACTGTCTTAATTCCTCTTTCACCTCACAGCAGAATCAGAAATTCAACTTTAGAAATTGTTCAATTAGGTAATTGTTCCAGGATAACCTTAAAAAATGTAAATACCCAGGAGAAAGACAATATATTAATCTAATTCACATAAAAGCCTACTTTCTACCAGAGAGTTTAAAAGAAAGTTATTCATTCATTTATTCATTTAATTTATTCATTAATAGAATATCAACTTTGAATCAGGCATTACAGATTCCAAGATGAATAAGATGCCCTTTGCTTTCAAGGAGTTTAGTAAAATCTGATTCCTTTGTCATACTGACTCATCTAGAGACAAATATGTTAGAAAGCAGCTTTAACCAAACTTTAAACATTTGTCATAGCTCAGAGACCCACACAGAACATACTCCTTTTGCCAGTGTGTTCCTTCAGAGTAAAGAGAAAAGTAAATTCAGAGTCATGATCTGAAACTTTGGATTAAAATTCTGGCTTCTGTGATTTAGGCTGTCATGTAATCTCTTTCTGGCCTCAGTTTCCTCATCTACAAGATTAATACAAGGCTATTCACACACATTACAAGAATTAATATAAGAATTAAGTGAACAAGATTTAGTAAAATGCTTAGCAAATGGGAGTTGTTAATAATTTTGCTCCAAACTTCTATGTCTTACTATTGTAAAAGTTAGGGTGCTAAATGGTTGTATCATTTTTTCCCTGATGAACACCTAGTATTCCATTTCTAAGAGACAAAATCATTTTATTTTCCTAAAAAGAAAATAATGCACAGTGTTGGAAAAATTTTGCAGCCTGCTACCCTGTGACTTTATAAAAATTATCTAACTTCTCTATAGTTCTGTTTCCTCATAAGATTGTGATAAAGCCTATATGAAAAAGTGTCTGGCACATAAGAAGTAATCAACATAATTATTATTATGATTTTAAAGAGACATTAAAATGAAACACTTAAAGTCCCAAAGTCCCAGATGAAGCCCTGAATTGTAGCCTTAAGGCATAGATGCTAACTACGCCCACTTTACTAAAGTGAGGTATGAGAGTTTCAGTCCAGAACATCTAAAGGAAATGGTCAAGCACCAGTTTCCAACGAGTTGGAGTTTTACTTACCCTCTTCCACTCAAGATGGGGAAGCCCTCTCTTACCTCAAACCCATGGGAAAAGGATTAAATGAACTACCTAGAGAGCTTGAGGAGTGCCTGCTTACACTTGGGGAAGCAATGTACTAGACATTTTATACCACCTACAAGATCCAAAGGGCTAGAGACTAATGGCAAAGGAAGAGAGGTGTCGGGATTGGGCACAGCCTGTACTCCCAGAGCTTGTCAGAGCACAGACGATGTGAATAACATGTATAAGAGGAGCTGGTTTAGCGATGTCTTAGATAGTGGACTTGGGGACAATGAGATTGCATCAGATGATGCTACAAGTGTGCATTTGAACATTTAGGGCCTTAAAGTGATCCCAGAGGGAAAATTTAGCTCATATCAAGTAATAGCTACTAAGTAGTCTTGAGATCCTTTTTGAGAAGACTCAGTATGCAACCCCTGCCAAGTCAGGCAGCACCTGTGCTAGCTTTGTGCATGTATCTATTATGTAAACTTTTAGCCTCCTTGCCCTTTTAACCTGATACCATGCATCTTTCAGACATGGAGGAACCTGGAATAATCTGCTGAGGTAAAGGAAGAAAAGTAAAACCCTAGAAGAAAGGCAAAAGCCCCAGGTAGAGAAAAAGAGAGGAGTCTATCACCCTCTCTTTCCCTATAGTAAATAGTCAGCCTAAGCAGAACTGAGCTGAGGGAGGGGAAAAACTAACTTTTAATAAAGTTTAAAGATATTTAAAAAATATTTTTCTATACTAGATATATCAATAACTGATACAGAACTTTTATGTATCTGGGAATGAGAGTAAAGAACTAACTCTTTACTTCTTAAAAGTGAGTGAAAATTCATGAGACACTAGTTTTAATCCAAGTAGAAAAAAATTAACCCCACTAATGGTTTGAAAGGGCAGTGAAGGGTAGGAATTACAGCCAATGAGTCTCTCGCTGAATGTTGCAATGTCAACAGAATGACTCTTGTGATGACAATGTAATGCACAGAACTTCATGTACACTGTCAAATTCTTATGACTCAATGTATGTTTCAGAGAAACTTATTTGACATGTCATATGATAAACTGGGTTAGCTAGTTTAAGACTAACTTGTTTTAGTTTTAATCATATAATTGGAGACTGACTTTCCTAATTCTTTGATTAAGAGTCAATTCAGTTATGGAAAAAAATGAAACCACAGATCTTTGGAATCTTGGGAAGAAACCTAAGGGACTCAAAACTTTCCAGGTACAGACTGACAGTTCAGAGACAAGACAGATGATTTCTGGCTTTCTATTCTCTTAAGCAGTGACTCCCAAAGTTCCAAGTGTGAATGCATCCTCCAGTGAAGTTGCTAAAATACAGATTCTCAGGCGTGGCTTCCAGAGATTCTGATTCTATAAGCTTTGGATAAGGCTTGGGAATCTACAAGAAGTTTCAGACTTGTAACACCAACCTCCAACATACACACATACTTTAAAAAGTAGTGCCTCTTAGACTCATACGCCTCTTGGTAACTTGAATTTGGCAGAATACTAGGTCTTTAAAAAAATGTTGTTTCAAAAAAAAAGAGCTGTGCTTACATCGTTTTTTCATTTTACAGGTGTGCATGATTCAGAAAGATTACTGTAGTCCCCAAACCCAGGGGCTATAAGTTATCACAGCCAGAATAAGAGTTATTTGACTCCGTATTTGGGGCTGAGCCATTCTCTTCTTTTATGCATGGAATCAGAATATAAAAACCAGCTTTGGGCCTTCCTACCTCCAGAGTGCTCTATCAATCTTGTCATAATACATGGTAACTACTTTTTATACAGGTCCTCTTCAGACTACAGACTAATCAAAGGTCTCTTCATAACAAATGGGGGGTTCAGCTTGGCAACAGGCATAAATATTTATGTTTAAAAATGGGCATTTTTAAGACTACCAACAAATCTAAAAAATATTCCGATCTGTTGCTTTTCATTACAGTTCTCATGCTCTGTAGCCAAACAGAGGCGTGGGCAGGAAATATTTGGCAATTTATTGCAATGCAAACTTCAGGGAGTATAAACTGAAAGGCAGTACATATAAACAAGAACAAAGGCAGAGAAGGGGCAGAGGAATCCTCCCCACACATGACACAGTATCCTTGGTGGGAATGTAGGAATGCTCAGCTGAAATCCTAATTACTTTGGAATTATACAGAAACTTTTTTTCCTTAGAGAACTAGAGAATCTTATTAAACAAAAATGCTAAGTTTCTTATTCAATTCATTTTCAGTGCAATATCTTATCAACTGTAGCCTAAACCGTTTGCAGACCCTAAAGTTATTTCTGTAGTATTTCCAATCTATATTAGGAAATAATAGTCCCTGCCTGCAAGCAGCTGACAGTCCAGCTGGAGAGAGAAGATATGTATACCAATGGCAACAGTGTAAGGTACATTAGATCATAAAAAGTAGCACAGTCAGAATGAAGTAGATTGTTATCAGAACTAGAAGAGGAGATTGTTTCTAACTCAATCTGGAAAAGCTTCTCGAAGATGCATCACGTTTGTATTTATGTTTCCTATCCTGGTGTGTAAAACAGATGGTCCTAGAGAGTTTACAGATGGTCCTAGAGAGTTTAGTAGTATGTGACTACTCAGTGTGCCTTTTCAAATCTAGCAAAAATAGACTTCAAATGTCCCCACAACTTCAATTGTATCCATTCTACATTAGGAAAACATCACTGCACCTTTGTTATGATGCCAGGTATTTTGCTGAATGCTAAGAATGTAGGAAGAATAAAACAGACAGAATAACTTTTTTTAATGGAACTCATCACGTAGAAAGAAATGAAACACATAAACAAAAATATAAAGATTATAAAAGTGTCTCACAGGACATAAATGGGATAATGAGAGAGAAACAGAAAAAAAAAAAGGTGATTTTAGTCAAATAGTATGGTCAACAGAATTCTCTGAGAAGTATAATATTAAACCAGAGAAATGAGATTTGAGCTATGATTTAAAAAACTAGTTAAAGAGTTGTCCAGGGAAAGTAAATAGCAAGCATAGAGAGCTGGAAGTGAAAATAGGCTTACAGTGTTCAAGGAACAGAAAGTGGTGGAAGAAAGAAACAAATCAAACAAAACTGTCAACTCAGAATTCTATATGCAGTAAAACTATCCTTCAAAATTGAAAGTGGAATGAGCACAAAATTTTTCAATAAAAACTAAGAAAATAGTTTTCCAGCAGACCTATAGTTTTCTAGTAAACATTATAGAAATGTTTATAAAGTCCTTCAGGTGGAAGGCAAATAACACCAGAAGTAAACTCAGATCTACAAGAAAAAATGAAGATCATAAATAATTAATATGCCATAATAAATATATTAAATAATTAATATATTTTTATTCCTCTAATTTTATTTGAAGACTGTAAATAATTTAAAGCAAAATTATAACATTGTATTGTGTATTATGGTATTTATAATGAATATACATATAAAATATATGATAACTATAGCACAAGAATAAATGGGAGTAGAACAATACTGTTGAAAGATTATATTTTACATGAAATGGTAAATATTAACTCTAAATAGACAGTGGTCAATTAAGAATGCATACTATAATACCCTAGAAAAAAATACAAAGATATACAGTTAAAGAACCTATAGAGAAAAATAAGATAATAAAAAGTATTTGATTAAGCCAGAAGGCAGGAAAGGAGAAAGAGAAAAATAAAAAATGGATGAAACAAATAGAAAATAAATAGTAATGTGACATAGCTAAATTCAACCATACCATTAATTAAGTTACATGCAAATGGACTCAACATTTAAATGGCAGAAATTGTCAGTCTGGATAAAAAGCAAGATCTAAATATATAATATTTTCAAGATGTGTACTTTGTACACTTATAGGTTGAAAGTAAAAGAATGTAAAAAGACATACCACACAAACAGTAAGTATAAGAAAGTGCACACACCTATATTAATATCAGACAAAATAAATTTCAGGACAAGAAATACTAGCAGAGATAAAGAAGATGTTTTACAATGGTACAAGGAAAAATTTTTCAGGAGAATCTAACAATACTAAATCAAGATAGCCATTCATCTATTAATGAAATGGATTATGTTGTCAATTTTCCCACAAAGAAAGCTCTAGAACCAGAAGGGTTTATTGGAGAATTCAATCAAGTACTAAAAGATTGTATAATATCTACCTGTACAAATTCTTTCAGCACATGGAAGAGAGAGAAACACTTCCACTCTTGTTTTTGAAACAACATAATGCTAACAACAACAAAAAAACCCTGACAGATTCTAAAAGAAAATAAAATTGCAAACCACTATTTGTTTGCAGAAAACAATGACAGAAAAGTCCTCTAAAAATTAGCTAATCAGAAACCCAATGTAGATATAGACATGCATGTATATATGTATACAGACATACATATATCCATTAGATCATAACTAAATTTGCTTATTCCAAGAAACTAGATTGGTTTAACATTTAAAAATAAAAAAAATTCATTTTATTAAAAGACAAAATGAAAAAATAATATAAATAGATGCAGAAAATAGCATTTGACAAATTTCAACATCCATCCATAATCAAAATTCTCAGCATACCAGAAAAGAATTTCCTTAATTTAATAAAGAACTTCATCAAAAACCTAAAGGTAATATTATATTAAATAGTGAAATATTGAACAGTTTCCTAAGATAAAGAAAAAGCCAAGAATATCACTCTTATTATGTCTATTCAGCATTGCACTGGAGATTCTAGGCAGTGCAATAAGAAAAAAAAAATGCTTGAAGATTAGAAATAAGTAAAATTATCTTTATTTGTAGAAGACATTATTGTTTATATAGACAATTTTAAGAGACCTACAAAATAACTACTATAATAAATGATAAGGTTACAATATACAAAGTCAGTAGAAAAAAATCAAATGTATTCTTAAAGTAGTTACAAACAACTGAAAAATAAAAAATTTAAAAATACGATTATGATACTATCAAAATATTTTAAAATGCTTAGAAATAAACTTAATAAAAGCTTAATAGATGCTTAGAAATAAACTTAATAAAATACAAAACATTGTTGACAGGAATTAAGATAAACAAATAGAGACAGAGATATACAGATCATATTTATAAGCTAAAAAATCAAATTGTTGAGATAACAGTTCTCCTATAAATTCAATGCAAACTCAATCTAATTTGAATAGGCTCTTCGTAGAAAGACAAATGAGTCATTTAATCTATGTAAAAATCAATGTAACTAGAACTGCCAAAACAATTCTGAAAAAAAAATATTTTGAGAACTCACAATTGAGGATTTTAAGATATGCTGTAAAAGTCATATAATGATAAAAGTTATGTAATCATTAAGCACAAGGATAGACAAATTGCATCAATGGAACAGAATAGAGAGTCCAGAACTAGAGCTACACACAAAAGACCAATTAATTTTTTAAGTTTTATAGATATATAATTGATAATATAGCTCTGTATAAGTTTAACTGTACCCCATAAGAATGACATACATATTGTGAAATGATTACCATAATAAGTTTAGTTAACATCCATCATCCTATGTAGACACAAAAAGAAAAAGGGGAAAAAAATTTTCCTTGTTATGAGAAATTTTAGGATCTACTCTTTTAGCAACTTTCAAATATACCATAGAGTAGTATTAACTACACTCTTCATGTTATATATTACATCATACAGTTCTTATTATCTTGTAACTCAAAGTTTGTATGTTTTGACCACCTTCACAGATTTTCAACAAAGGTGTTAAGGCAATTCAATGTAGGAAGAAAGCTTTTTCAATAAACGGTACTGTAACAATTAGATAAATGTATGAAACAGAAAGATGATCCAACCCTACCTCACGACACACATTAAAATTCAGATTTAAAATAGATATAAATGTAAAAGATAAAACTATAAACCTTTTAGAAAAATACAGGTGAATATCTTATGAACTTCGGGTAGACACAGATCTCTTAGGAAACAACATAGACTGAACATAAAAAAATAATACACTGAATTTTATAAAAATCAAAAGCTTCTACTTATTAAAAAAACATTAAGAAAACAAAAAATTTGAGCTATATCCTAAAAAGAAAAATATTTACAATACTTATATCTGATACAGAACTATGTCCAGAATATATAATTAACTGATATAAATCAATAAGAAAAAGAGAAACAGCCCTAATGTTTCGAAGGACAAAATATTTGATCAGATAAGTCATAAAAGAAGATATAAAAAATGATCAATAAGCACATGAAAAGGTGCTCAATATCATCTGTCCCAGGGAGCTGAAAACTAAAAGAGCAATTAAATATTGTCTGATACCCTCCTCAACTGCTACCCTCAAATAAAACAATATCAAATGTAAATGACTATGTTGAAAAACTAGAATACTCAAACATTCCTGAGAAGACTGAAAAATAATACACTTACTTGGGAAAACTGTCAATTTCTTATAAAGTTAAACACATATTTATCCAGTGACTCAGAAATTCTACTGCTAAGCATTTACCCAAGGAACAAAACTCAAAACAATCTAAATGTTCATCAGCACAAGAAATGATAAGCAAGTTATGATTTATTCATACAATAGAATAATATATGGAAACTAAAAAAGAAACCTACTGACTTATGCAACAACTTAAATGAGTCTCAAACTATGTAATATGTAGGCAAAAAAGTCAGACACAAAACAGCACATATTATATAATTTCATAAAGTTCAAGAACAGCAAAGCTTCTGTAATAATGGAATTCAAAAGAGTTAGCTTTTGTGGATAGGAACTGACTGAAAGGGAATGCAAGATAATTTTCCAGAGTAATGTAACTGCTTTATACCTTGATTGGGATGGTAGTTACAGGGTATACTCATTTATCAAAATTCATCAGCTCATATACCCAAGATCTGCTTACTTCACTTTATTAAAAAATAATTAGATGATGTGATTATACACAGAAACCTCAGCAAACTAGAAACTTGAGTTTAGCCAGTTTCTGTTGTATCCTCATTTACTCCCTATACATTCTATTGTTTTCCATAATAGAAAGTAAACCTTATATTCATATTTATACTTTAATAACCTTGGAACACACAAAAATATATTTCTATATGCTCTGTATTATAATGCTAGGCTGGAACTATTACTAAGGCTGGAACCATTTTGAAAGATAATTAATAATATAAAAGTAAAACCACTAAAGTATTTAGTTTTGAATGATTTCTTTCTCTTCCACTTCTTTAACATTCATTAAACAACATGTCCTGTGAATGGATTGGTTATCTTCCAGTACAAGAAGTAATAGCTAATACTTGTATATGCCACATATAAGCACTTTTGTGCCTACTTTACCCATTTACTCTTTTACTCTTCACAATACCCTTTGAGCGA
Source organism: Macroglossus sobrinus (assembly GCA_004027375.1). NCBI lineage: Eukaryota > Metazoa > Chordata > Mammalia > Chiroptera > Pteropodidae > Macroglossus > Macroglossus sobrinus. Next base: position 97,118 of record PVKZ01000566.1, on the reverse strand, counting down.
ATATTATCATTGTTATCCTTATTAAACATATGAGGAAACTTAGGTACACAGACTTACTCAAAATCACGGAGCTAGTTGGAGCCACAGCTGGATTTTAAACCCATACATCCTGCTCTGGAGTCCATGCTCCTAACCACTATGCATACTGCTTCCTGTGACAGGTGACAAGGAGTAGAGTCACAAATTAAAGACTCTTTATAGCTCATCTAGTCCAGTAATTCTCTCACCGGCTACTAGAAAATCAAGCAGGCATTGTTAACAATATGAATTTCAAGCCTCACCCACAGATAATTGTGATTCAGTAAATCTAGAGTGGAATCAAGAATCTGCTTTTTTTTAAAGCTCCCCAAGGTGCAAATTGTAAAGAACCATTGGTCTAATCCCAAATCCCACATGAAGTTATTTTCAAGCAGAACTGTTTCTATCTGCTTGCATTTGGAGGCTCTTTTATAAACACAATCGAACTCTACCCATGGGCCTGAGCTCTGCTTCGTGCACAAGTTTATTCTCATCTCTTCAAATACATCAAATACTTGAAGAAAGTTATCCCATCCCCTAAACTATAGTTACCAGGCTTAAAGTCCATGGGTATTTTGACAGTGTTCTGAATTACAACAGAGGTTCAAGTTATCTGCATCATGTCCATCATTATCTTCTGGATGGCATTTCCTGTTTGTTGATCACATTCTTAAAATAGAACCCTGAAACTGAAGGTCAAGTCCCTAGTGTAGTTTCATGAGCACAAAGCAGAGCAGATCTGTCATAGCCCTTGTGCACCATTAATTCTATCAGTACCTTTAAAGTTTTGAGTGTGTGTATGTGTGTCCTGGCAACCCTGACCCACTATAATCCATATTCATATTGAGCCTGCTGTCAATCAGTTCTAAGTCTTTTGCACACAGGTTTCTGCTAAGTTGAATCTTCATTTATGAATTCTGATTGGATGGCAGTGGCTGCTAGAGTGCTATGGAAATGTTATGAACCCTCACTCCAAATGATAGAGAAAGATTGCCATCAGCTATTAGCCAAGTCTGTCATTGGTGAGGGGTATAGTGCCAGTGGCATGCTTTTCATGTCTGTCATTCCAGGTCCAGCATGTCAACATAAATTATAGAAAAGTCAGGGCAAAGAATATTCCAGTAAACCAGGGAGTCATCAACATATACATGGTAGTTAAAGCCATAGGGGTGTTTAAATCATCTATGGAGATGGTTGTACATAAAGAGAAGAGAGTGGCGGAGAGTGCTCGAGCAGTTAGTACTCCTTGATATCAGAGCATCACTGATCTGATCTGATGCATGGGGTAGGAGCCAGGCCCACAGGCATCTCTAGTTCCCACTGGATCTCCACTTTTAATGTGGTGAATCCTGGGGCAGATGTGACTATGGGAACCTGGTGCAGGGCTCCAGCCTATCCTGCAGATCACTCATACCATTCAGGCTGGAGCACTAAGACTGTGATAGTCTGTCATTTGTCCTCATGAAATTCAGTTTTCCCTCAAAAGCACAATTTATCTTTATTCTTTTCTTCTTTATGGCCATTTTTCCTTTCTGACTGTTAAACCTGCTAACTTAAGGCCCAACGCCAGTAGTAGAAGAAATAGCACTACATCTACCTCACCAGGTCCCATAATTGTATAAAGTCTAGTCCTTATACTATATCAATTATGTTGGTTATGCTTCTCATATCAAACACTTACTAATGGAGATGCTATTGAGGAAGTCGAGAGAAGAAAGTTTTTCTAGAAGTCATTATCATATTTAATCCTCAAAACCACCTCATAAACATTATTATCTCATTTTACAGAAGAGAAAAACACGGTTCAAAGACCTCAAAGTCAGAACTAGTGAGTGGAAAAGACACATCTGAATTTGTTTGTTTCTGGTTTTGAAGCTAGGGGCTTTAATAACTACACTAGGGCATTTAAAAAAAATGGAAGTAAAGGAAGAAAAAAAGGTAGAGGAATCTGTTTTTTTTTTAAAAAAAAAAACAACTTAATTTGAAACTAATATGTAAAATAGACAAAACATAACTGCTCTAGTTGAAATTGAAGTTAGAAGTCCCAAACGCCCATCAGTTTCCCATCAAACTCCAGGCATAGCACTTGGGGTGCCCCAAGGAAGGGACACTGGGCTTTGTGGAGCAGAGTTTGAAAACTACTGAATTTTGCCATGTTACTGCTGGTGTCCAATCTTAGACATTTACTATGTTTAAGCTAAGGAAATCTTTTAGCTAAGGTCAGATTTTGCTGTAGTCTCGGTTAAAGAGCCTATATCACTCCATACTACAGCCATTAGGATGTGCAGGATATTTAAATGTTTAACCTTCTGAATTCATCCCATTGCCTGAAGACATAGACTGCATGGTAACAAACAGTCAATTAAACAAAGAACACACATTTTCTAAGACAATCCTTTCTCTATTTAAATAGCATATATGCAAAGCCTTGCAAATGGAATCAGGAAGCAAATGACTTTGCATCTTCAAAAGCTATTTCTAAACAAAGGAAACCTAGAGCTATGAAATAAAATTTATTCTCAGTAATTAAAAGACAATTTTAACCATGTTGGATGCCTGACCTAAGAAAGGACTAGAAAATTGTCCCCTACTGTGAAGATTCAGAAGGGACAAAGTAGTTCATTCTAAATATTTAAAGAGCTGGTTTATTGGAAGAAAGTTTAGATGTGTTCTATATTATAGCAGAGAATAGATATACATTTTTATACTTTAAGCCCCCATACAGCCTTGATTTTAGCTTCGGAGGTTATCACTGTTAAGATTGCTATTAGAAAACCACAAGGAACACAAATAATTGAACTGGTTTTTGTTTATGTTTCTACGATTTGAATTAAATGTTAAGAAAACAGAAATAAATAAACCTATTTTGAAGCGATCTACTAGTTGAATTGTACTCAAGGGTTTTTTAACCATATATTAAATAACAACATATGGAAAAAATAGCTTCTTCCTGGTCTGGATGTTGATGTGATACAAATAAAAATTCAAAGAACATGAAATTTGTGTTTTTCTCTTGGTCCCATGGCAGTGCCAAGATCTCAACGGATTTCGGCAACTAACAACTTGGCAAAGCATTTTTTAAAGGTAAAGCATTTTCATAAAATTTGTTTTTCTCTACAACACAATATTTGATTACAGAGTATTTTCTGCATAAAGTAGACAGTACTCTTAACATAAAGTTGTAGATTATGGCATCAAGTTAAACGACAGGTTAAATTAAAGCTCAAACAGTTACTTGCTACTCCCTCAGCGCAGTTAAAAAGTGGAGTGTAGGATAGAAGCATGTTTCCTCCCTTTTCTCTCTGTCCTGCAGTGGTGTCTCTTCCAGGTCATCTCTCATTTATTCTTAAAGGCTAGGGAATCGCAGACTGCTGTGATGATCAATAATTATGATAGGTCCACAGCCGTCAAGAAAAAAAAAATGGAGGTACTAGCTGCATTAGCTGAGGGATGTAGTGATTGTCAGCTCTTTTAGTCATCTGCTAGAAGCCCAAATACATCTTCTGCAACCCTTGTTTTGGAGCTGCACCAGCTGCCTGGTCAATCAAAAGGCCCCAGGATAGAGAAGAAGCATTGGTGATAATTTTCAAGAGATCTCATCCAAGAAAGATTCAAAGGTGAAATATGAACAGCAATAAAGTCCTAATTGTTAATATCTCCCTTGAATCACTTTATAAATGACAGTGTACCCTTCCCCTCTTTCTCTGTCATTCACACACAAGCAGTCCATTAGGTACATGACTATAATCTCTGGTGTCCTCTTAGTTCTTTTGTGAATCCCTCTTGCTGGTTTATAGACATTTATCTCATATGACCAGGTCTTTTATCTTGCTTGTAGCAAACAGCCTGCCAAATTCTACGCTAAGTCATGGCTGTCTGCTGCTTCCTTGCTGCACTGGCCTTTTAACAGGGATGTTTGGAATCAAAAAGCCTTCAACATTAGAAGAAAGCAGCTTGCAAGGTAGAATTTCAGGCTTGACCAAATGGGTGGGAGAGAGCTTTATGAAGACAGTGGCCTTCAAATCACTAGGGCCACATAGCTTCCTGCTCTGCTCTCCCCTGGGTCAGCCTGACACAGGAACCCTGACACACAGGTTTCCATTTGTGACTTGCATTAAGTGACTTCTCTCTGGGACACATGGCAGGACACCTCCCTATTTATCATTATCATAGTGGCTTTACCTATTTATAGAAATATGCCTGATCTTGTCTGATTTAGAATGTGACAGAGAATATCAGAATTCATAATTTATAGGTAATAAAAACTGTTGGTTTTAGAAAAAGAATTGTATAAAATCTGAAAAATGAATGTGACTCCATAATTCTCAAATATATTGGAGCCTGACAATATGGGAAACAAAGAACATGAAAGAATGAAATACAGATAATTTTCAGGAGGAGGTATTTACATTTTTTCCCTCAATCTGCCCTTGTTATTAACACTTAGGTGTCTCCATTTCCTAATCTATAGAATGAAGATAATAATTGAACCTATCTCAGAGTGTATATATAAATTTAAAAAGTTAATATAGGTGAACAACTTAGAAAAGAACCAAACAGTTCAACAAATGTAAACTCCGACTATTATTTTTAATCATGATGATTCTTTGCCTTGGAAAAAAATAAATACCTAACTCATGAGTGGGAGGTTTTATAATAATTTAATACTCCAGAAAAAGTTCTCTTTTTTAGCATCATGAGGCATATTCTAATATTTCTGGCAAGCTGCCTTCTCCGCAGATGCTATTTATACACCTCTTTTTTGACAGGTCAAATGCTTTCTTATATACTAATCATCCTATATATTTGCTTGGCATCGAGTTGAATTGAAAATTATCTCTATTCTTCATTTAAAAAAATTTTTGAGAAGATATGACATTTCATGAACTGCGTCTTAGAAAGCTGTTGACATAGTGGATCTCAATATATTCTCTTTGTTTTTAAATTGGGTGATTGAGGCTATTGAATAGGTAATTAGCTAAGTTCATAGATTAGATAAAAAGAAAAAATGCAGAAGAGTATATTGGAAGTCCTGTAATTGCATCTTTTTTATCCTTAAGAAGCACACTTAAGGATCCATCTGAGGACTTTTCCCCCTCCCCACCCCCATTAACAGCCTCTGCTAATAGTACCCTTTATTCTCTAGGGTTCTTATAAACACTGAGCGGGCAGTGGCTCTGGTAAGAGCAGCAATTTCTTTCCAACTGCTCAAAATGACTTCCCAGGTGATATGTGTGTGTATGTGTGTGTGTGTGTGTGTGTGTGTGTGTGTGAGAGAGAGAGAGAGAGAGAGAGAGAGAGAGAGAGAGAGAGAGAGAGAGAGAGAGAGAGAGATTTGCTAAATCATCTACTTGGTAATACTTGTTAATTTTTCTTTGTAATTTCCAGATTAATACTGGTGATGCTTCGCAGTAATTCTCAGACAAGTACAGAGCAGTCATGTGCACATTCCCAGCTGAGATTGAACAGGTGGACTCTCACTCTGCCTACCTGTTTCAGCTTTCAAACAGAAATGACCAAAGGATGGAGATGGTATGGAGCAGTCAGTGTAGTGCAAGAAGTTCCCACTTTGGGGCCAGTTGTTGGAATGTGAATCCCAACTTGACAACTGTTAGTGGGGCAGCCTCAAACAAGTTATCTGACGCTTCTGAACCTCATTTTCTCTATTGTAATATAAAGAAAATAGACTCTACTGGTATGAATCATCTGTTATGACTATAACCTATATGAATTATGTGGACAGACAGGTAGATGGATGCATATATTTCCCCTAGGAGCAATGGTTCAGTATTGGCTAATTCACTTTTGGTGTGGGAAAGATGTATAAACTACCTTGAATAAAGTAAATTTACTGTATATACACACACTGGGGGAGGTCAAGACAATGGAGAGACTCATAGACCACTGTAAAGACTTCGGCTTTTGATCAGAGTGAGATGGGAAGTCATTGGACTGAAATGTTAACAGGATCACCCTGACTGCTGTGTTGAGAATAGTCTGAAGCATGGGGACAAGAGCAGAAGCAGGGAGACAATGGGTATAGAGACCAACTGTAATCATTCAAATGGGAAAGTGTTGTGACCTGAACTAGAGTGATAATCCAAAAATCATAAAAATGCTAAAATTGAGGTTAGACTATCCCCTTCTTCCCCAAAAGAAGAAAAGCAAGAGAAATTTAATTATAAAATGACTTCATGTCTAAAACCTAGTTTTTCATCTTCCATTCCAAACTGCTCCCCACACAGCACTTTGCATTCTAGTTTGCAAAGGCTAAAACTCGTCAACACCATCCAGCTCAGTAGACATTCGCTTGGCTCTGTCCTCAAAATAGATCCAGAATCTATTCTTACATTTAAAAAATTGTTTTAGTTGTGGTAAAATACACATAACATGAAATCTTCCATTCAGTGGCACTAAGCACATTCACGTAATTGTTATCTCTCAATACTGAAACTCTGTATCTGTTAAACAACAACCTTCCTCACCTCTCTCTCTTCCTAGCCCTTGCCAACCGCTATTATACTCTTTAACTCTGAATTTACTACTCTAGGTACCCCATATGAGTGGAATCATACAGTTTTTTATCTTTTTATCTGCCTTATTTCACTAAGCACTATGTCTTCAAGGTCCATCCATGTTATAGCATGTGCCAGAATGTCCTTTTCTAAGGCTGAATAGTATTCCATTTGTATTTATATACTACATTTTGTTTTTTCATTCATCCATTGACAGAAGTGTTGCTTCTACCTATTGTCTATTGTGAATAAAGCTGTTATGATGATAGGTATGCACATATCTGCTTGAGTCCTTGCTTTCAATTCTTTTCAGTATATACCAAGAAGTGATATTTCTGTATAAAATAGATTCAGAATCTATTCTTGACATCTCTGCTGCTATCACCCTAGTCTAAGCCCCCATAATTTCCTATCTGAATGATTGCAATTGGTCTCTACATCCATCTCTTTGCTTCTGCTCTTACTCTTCTACTTTAGACAGTTCTCAACACAGCAATCAGTGATCCCATTAGCAATTAGCTTCAGTCCAACAGCTTCCCATCACACTCCAATCAAAAGCCAAAGTCATCATAGTGGCCTCACACTGTCATATTGGCTGGTCATCCCACATTGCCTCTTTGCCTCACCTCCCTTCATTTTCCCCCTTGCAAATTCCTGACAAGGGCCTTGCCCTGCTGTTCCCTCTGTCTGCTCATCCTCAGACCTGTGCATGGCTTGCCCTCAGCTCCTTCAGATCTACATTCAAATGTCACTTTCTCTGTGAGGCCTTTCTATACTGCACTAGTTAAACCACAAACCTACTCACCTCACTCCCTATTTGTTTTTCTTTCTCATCTTTCTCCATACCACTTAGCAGCATATAACATAGTACAGATTTTACTTTTTAGAACAATTTTCTAAAATGCTGCATTAAAATCTAACATTAAAAAAAGACATACATTTTTGTCATTCTGTTAACCAACCTCAAAGGTATGCCTGACACATAGAGGTATTCAGTAAATATTTGAATGGATGAATGGATGAACAAATTAAATGAATAATTATTAAAAGGTAATACAGATAAAATGAACTCTGAAGAAATGTTTAATCTTTAGAGAAATATCTAAATTGCCCTTTCTTTTTGGTTACCTGAATGGAAAATTCATTGAACTTTTATTTGAATTTCATGGTTATGGTTATTTAAAAACAATATTTGTAGGTGAGGAAGGTGAGTTTTCACCAGTAACTAAGATTCTAATGTGTCTCTCGAAAAGAACATATTTAAAGAGGCAAAGAGTGTGTTTATTATTAAAATTTCCTGAGTTTTCTGATATAGGATTATACTACAGATTAAAAAAAAACAATTCAATTTTTCATGTTAATATGTGGAATATTATTTTGAACAAAAAAGTAATGCATAATGTATATTTTTAAAAGTAATAATGAATTTATTTTGAAATTCTATGTGAACATGTAAAGGAAAATAAATAAAATATTAAGCCTATAATCCAGTAAAATAAAATCTCAACAGCTACAAAATACTTCTCTGATATTCCATTTGATAGTTTCCAGATGTAATTATCATGAGGTATATGAATTGTTACAGGATTTTTCAGGATCAGCTAATACAAATGACTTATCTTTCAACAATTACAGTTTGGTGGGAAAATTTGACTGGAAAATAGTTAAGTCAATAAGATAAGTAGACACAGTCAAATAATTCAAAAGTTTTAAATTTGAGATTTTCTGAACTCTTACAAATGTCTGACATTGATCTCTATTCCAAAATACTTTTAAAATAAATTCTTAGGGTCCTAGATTTACTCATTGTAATTTTTTTCTCTTTCTCCTATTTTTCCCCATTACACTTTAATTTTCTAATATTCTGGCCTCTTGTACTACTTGGTTATAGCCCTAGAGAACAAGGAATGTCTGATTCATGTATGTATTTCCAATAACAGGAACTGGAACATAGTAGGTATTCAATTACATCTATAATTAAGGTTAATCAGCAAGACTCTGTCAAATATATACACATATACACATATACAAATATGTGCACACATATAAATACACATAAGCCACATTCACATATATATACATACACATAGACACATATAGATTTAATTGTTTTTTTATACTGACGTTTACGGGGTTTTTTTAATTTAATTTTATGCTGACTTTTAGGATGTTGAAGAACTGAATTTCCAAGGTAAAACTGAAAACCTTCACTAAACAAGGACTTTCCTAGTATAAGGAAGCTTCTCCATTGAAGAGCTAAAATTCTCTTCCATTTGATAAAAATAAGGGAACACCTCATATGATGACATACCTAATCTTAGGAAAATGTCAGCTTGCTTTGAACCTGAGTTGGAGTATGCAGAGAGCTGTATAAGTATGTGACTATGCAGTGCCCTAGGTGTGCCTTTCTCCCCCAAGGCTATGCCTAGAGGCTGGGGAGCTGGAAGTAGGTTGAAGATGTCTGAAAGGAGGATATAAAAGGACAATAATTGCTTGAGTGTGTGCTGTATATAAGTAAAAGGGCATGGAAGGAGATGGAGTCCCTATCACTCAGTCCATGTGAGCCTTCAGTTCCCAGTACCAGTCCCTCGTGTCTATCTTTCCTCACAATGTACTGCACCAGAGCCATCCTCTGGATGCCTTGAATGGTGATCGTCTCTACTACTCATGCAGAATTCTTCTCTTGGTCCTGAATTTCTCTTAATCCTGAACAATTCAAACCAGTACAATCCAATTTTTCCTATGTTTGTATCCCTCCATCTAAACTAAAAGCCTCGTTGAAGCAACAATGGCATGTTAAGACAGTCATCCTTTCATCTACCCCAGCACCTGCAAAGATTTCTGCTCACAGAGCTTCTCACTTAATATCTGTGTAATAAACGTGCGTGTGTGTGTGTGTGTGTGTGTGTGTGTGTGTGTAAAGGGGGCATGTAGGTATGAATAAAGCTCTTTTATCACCTAATTTCCATGAATTGGAACATCTGTCATTCTTCCTAGGACAGAAGTCAGAAGGAAGGTCAAGTTTATCTGGCATTCAGATATTCTGCTATTCTGACCTCCTTTCTGGCTTGAGCTTTGCTAACTTCTTTTTCTAAGTTCTGCCAAGATAAAAATGGACCTACTAAAGCATTCCATCACAACTCAGTATAGGATATCATCAGGGTCTTGCTTGGGTCCCTCCTTCACAGGTGAGTCAAACGACTTTTAATAGGCAAATGCACATGCGTGTGTACACACACACACACACAGACACACACACACACACACACACACACACAAACTCAGCCTTGGCAGTTCCTAGAGCTGCCCTCAACATCAAGTAGGAGGAAGTGAGGAGGTTCTAATCCTGATAATTGGGCTTCTGAAAGGATCTCAAAGTAGAGACTCTTTAATCTCAGTCTGTCTCAAATCTAGAGACTATTCTTGACTGGGTCATGATGCTTGAGTCATTGTCCTGGAGAAGCACTTATTTCCTCATGTCAGCCCCTACTGCTGTCCCAGTCCCAGTTCAACTATCCGCAAAAGGAGACCAGTAAGCTGCTCTATCCTTCTCTTCAGTTACAGAACCCCAACAAGGTAGAATGTAAGTATCTTTTGTCCCTCTGGCCAGGTAGGTTTGAAACAAATCTGCTATTCAATCTATATCTGGGCACATACATGTCAGGAATATAACACAGATCGGCAGCAGTATAAGACTCCCTTCTATCCCCTCAGCTGGAAAATGGCTCTCACTTTCAGCACCCCTTACGGCTTCAATATTTTCAGTTAGCAAAGGAAAGAATTTATGGGCCTCAAGTAGAAGTGAAAGGCTTTATTCAGCTGATGTGTCATTAGGGAGCACTGAAGACCTGGTGACTACCCATTGAAACAGGGTCAGGATTTTATAGGGAAGGGAAAGTTGAGGATGTGTCCTTGTGGTTTTAACTGAAGCAGCCATTTTTCACTTTAACTAAAACCAGCGAACTGGGTAGTAGCAAATAGCATAGTATTTTCCAAAAAGGATTTTAATAAGCTTGTGACTTATCAGGTCTTCAAAGTTCCTAGGCAGGAAAGAAAAATAGCAGAAAAGCAAGAAAGAGGGCAAAGGAAGAAACTGGGAACTCTCTGGGGTCTATTTTATTCCTTTTACATAGTCAGTGCTTCTAAAAATATTTGTGGTAAAAGACTGGACTTTTTGTTTTTTTTGACTTTTAATTTTCAATATGTTGCAGACCATACTTTTGTAAAATCCAATAAAAATTAAAATAGTAAGAAAATAAAATAAACAAAGTCATGGCAAACACAAACCCAAAGTTTTCTTTTCAGATCCAATACACTTAAAATGACCCTACAAAGTTATGGTAAAAAGTTTCTAAATGTTTACTCTCAATTTCTATGCTTTCCTCATTGCAGGCCAGTAAAAATCAGATCTCAGACAGGTACCAGTCCATGAACTACATTTTGACCCATATTTTTTAATTACCTGGAGTTTTTTCATTTCCTCTAGATCTCAGAGCTATGTTCCACCTGAAGGAATATGTCTTCTTTTCCCTTTAGGCTTTCCTGTGGCTGACTGTATGTTTTATTGGCAGCAACATGCTGACCACTGCCCAAGGGTTGGTTACAATGTTCTCACTTTCAGGAAGAATTTAATCACCAAACCCACAGGTAGGCTCCTAATATTGGCCATTCTGATATACTATCAGCATTTTGAACTCAGCCAAACCACACATATTGACAAAATGGCAATCATATTTTTTTCTGGATTCTTCACAATTTTCTTCTTACCTACCCTCATTTTCTGAACTCCTGATGGATAATTGATTCAAGATCCTTTGGTCTGTCACACCTCCAAAATTTTCTTTAGTTTTGGACCTTAGCTTCCCTCAACTTTCAATACTTTCAGTTCACTCATTTATCTTTGAAGAGACACTCCATGTTCCAGTTGAAGCCAGAGGCCTGATTAGAGGGGATGCAGGTCACAAAACTGCTGTGCCAGTGGCCAAATCTAAGCCCTGGTCCCTTTATTCTATTCTGACACAGTTAGCCAGTTCCAAGGTAAGGCAGCATCTCTAACCTATATAGTTGTTAGAACATTAACTAGTGCACAGCAATTTTAACAAATTCCAATTGGTGAACTCTATGGAGTTTGTTTAAAGAATGAAAACAAACAAACAAAAAAGTGCCTTCCAAAAATGCCAATCCTTGAAAACAAACAAACAAAAAACTACAAAGAATCCACCAATAAATCTCCACCAATTATTGAATCCAGAGCTTGGAAAGCTTCTAATAAATCTCAAAAAACTGAGAAATTATCCACAGAAGCACACATGAATAAATTTAAAGAATACCAAAAATGTTTTTCACATGCACAAAGAATATCTGGGTATATACTTATATTTTATCTTAGATCAAACTGACAAACCTTTGTAAACACATCACATTTGAGGTAGATACACTATTACAAAGCAAAAATGGGTCATATGAGGCAGCTATGTAGGGCCAGAATTCTATAAGGGGATATCCAAAGAAAATCACACAAAAATATACTAATCAAGTGGATGATGTACCGAATCATATACATTTTTTTCATTGCATCTGTCTGGAAAGCTTGATTGCCAGTTGAAACACTTAAGGCAAAATGAGTCGTCTGCCTCATTTGGATGAAAGCAGGAACAATTTCTTTCATAAATGGCATGAATATAATTTAATTCTGTTATCTTTTCTGCTTAGCAAAAGTGCCTGGATTTCACCCAGAAATAAGAATTTGATGTTTGTATATTTGCCATGTTTTCCTTGAGACTGTAAATAAGAAAGAGATGGTGCCTCATGCACTTCTAAATCTTTGGGTATGTCTTTGATTGAAATTTGCAGGCTTTGTAAACAGCAAAGAGGAGTGACAAGAAGTGTGTAACAGAGAAAGCAAGCTGTGTGTAAAACCAGGGCGGTTCCAGACTAAACTTTCTCCTCTTCTCAAACTGAATAACCAGATTTACCTTTTTGTATTATTCAGCTGGTCTTAGCTCATGGGTGTGATGATAGATAGAGATCTCTTTTTATCACCATGTGCCAAATATACAAATATAATTTTTAAAAAGACCCAAGGTGGCATTTGCAATCTCCTTTGAGTTCTGAGAATAGTGGTCTGTACTTAATTGAAAAGTTCCTTTTGCAAATGCAAAAGTTGTGTAAGCTTTTGCTATAGAGAGACACTTAAAAGTAATTTTAATGGACCATGTAATAGCTTATTTGACTGTGCTCTTTTATTTTAGCATAAAAGCATAAACATTCCATTCAAATATTGAAAACTATTCAAGGTAAAAATACAGGCCCAGCATAGCAGCGACAGCATTACTTGGGTTGTGGTCCATTTAAAATACATCAATATGTTATTATTAATTGTGTCTGCTTAGAACTTTTACATATTATCTGTGGATTTGTTTGATTTCTGAAATTCACACTTTAACTTATTGTCTGGGGTATGTAATCACATTTATAAAAATATTATTCTGTCCTACAACATATAAATGCAGGGTTTCCTTCTAGAAAATATATTTGTATGAGCTTCATTATTCTGAGCACTAGTAATGGAGATCAGTAAAGATGAAAAGTAAAAGTTTGAAGAGTTCAAATCATTTCTCAAGAGAGGATAAAAATAAAATTTTACTATCATATATGTTAGTTTGCAGACGAGCAGTTTAAATGCAGCACTAAACTAGAATAAATAGGGTCTGGAACTCTCCCTGCTCAATAGAGAACTGATTTTTCAGCAAGAATTGTTATGATCAGACCCCCACTGTCATAGTTGAAAAGCAGAGGTAGTCTAGTAAAAGGAAAGTACCTGGGCTTTGGGTTTAAACAAACCTAAGGCTCCATTCCGAGCACCATTACTTATGTCATGAGGTTCAATTTCCTGTGTTGCAGGAATAAAGATAACACCATTCACTTCACAGGGTTATTGTGAAGGAATAAAGTCAGTAATATATGCAAAGTACTCAGTCAAATTCATAATATTCTCTCTTTTTCTCTCTCTTATGAGTATGTGCATGCATGGTAGCCACTACTGTTCTGGACAATATTACATACCCAAAGACTCATCTGTGTGGCAACACAAATAGGGGCAGAAAATGCAGGTTCTATGCCAAATAAGTTACTAGTAACACCCAAAAATATTGTCTAATTCCATATCTCTGGATATTCTGTTTCCCTTATTGCCACCTCTCCACCTCCCCCAACACACACATACACACACACACACACAATATCTGTTCCACATACATTGATATTCCTTCAGTTCCTGTGCTTGGCCCACTTTTTTCTTGCTTTTTTTAAGTCACCAATCTTATCCACTTAAGGACTTTAGCTGCCACCTCCATGCTGATGATCAACATGCTCAGTCCTGGCTTCACTTCTAAGCTCCAGACTTACATATTCAATAGTTGACTGGCATATTCACTTGAGTGACCTGCAGGTACCACAAGCTTAACATGTCCCAAAAATGTCTTCACCACCTCAATTCACTCAATCCTCTTAACTCCCCCCAAATCAATTTCTTTTATTTTCTATGTTCTGGTTAATTGTATTTCTACCTACACATTCTCTAAGCTAGCAATTCACTTGCTAATTTAAATTGGTTAAATAAGCTATGCCCTTTTCCCAACATTCTTATATTCACTACTCGATTCAGCGATGAATTTTCATTCCTTTTTGCCTTCTTCTTACCCCAAACTTTAACCTGCTCTTCACTTTTTCATCTACTTGCATATAAATTTCAAATCTTATCTGTCATCTTGGATTTCCTCAGCTGGCCAGTTTCCTGGACTGGATGCCACCCCCAGGAGCTATATGTCACTTGGCCTTACTGAATGAAGTTCTAGGCCAGGCACATGCACTGAAGTACTGCTCTTTCAACCGCTGCCAGACCTGACTAAAATACTACTCTTCAGAGCATGGGATATAACAATCCAAGTAACCTCCAAAGGCATGGATGGCACAACTTGAAAGTATGGAAGAGCTTTCCATGGAGCCAATGTTGTCCCAAAGAAAATTAGAGATGGGATAGATCTGGACAAAGGAATTCCTCCTTGTTCCACCTTTTCATTTAAGGTAGGTCTCCTCAATACAGACCAGCCAGAGGCATTCTACATACTGAGTGACAGCCCTGCTGGGTCACCATCTGTGTCTCTTCACAACTCACGGTGAAGCAGCAACCCACACAGTAATGCATCACTTTCTGATGTTTCATATCCCCCTTTGCATCCTCTTCATTTTTCCTCACTTCTGCTATCCTAGGTTTGCACCTAGCAAACAAAGCATCAACATTAATCCTTGCTTCAAGTTCTATTTCCTAGGAAACTTAGAATAAAGAAAACTTCAAAAAAATTTTACATAACTTTACATAAAAGTCTTTTTACAATAAGTAGAACCCTTGGCTCATTTTCCTTTTCTTGCATCAAGTATTAAAGGAAAAGAAAAATAAATATTCATAGTTTAAAAGCCTGTTGAGAGTAAGCTACAGTGGTTGTTTTAAAGTTTGCTGTAGGTTTTCTAAGTGTCAGAGTAAAGAAGAAAACATAATAGTTCTCACAAGTAAGTAATAATTAGAAGTAAATTGACCAAGAAAAAAATATCTGAACTATTACTAGACCCTGAGCTTTGGAAGAAATTTGTCATGATGTCATGATGAACTTTACACTGGGTTATGAAATAATGTAATGGATCATGTCCTTTATATTACATATATTTTCAGAAAATTTTAAAAAATACACAGAGTACTCTCCACACAGGTTTTTCTTACACTAATGTTTCAGAAAAAGCAATAGTAAGATTTTTGGACAGCAGTTGTAAAACCTTGGTATATATAAGAACTTTCTTGAAATACACATTTCAGAGTCCCATTCTAGACTCACAGATCAGGATTTCCAGGGCTAGGATCTAAGCATGTATATTTTGGACATGGTGAAACTAGTGTACATCGAAGATTGAATATTCTAACAGTTCAACCTAAATATCATCTAGAAAATAGTTATAATTTTTGTAGCAGAGGCAGCTCTAAGTAAGAATATCATAGAATTCTGTTATCATAGAATGCTGGATCACTACAGAAATAAACACCATTATTTGTATTTTATGAATTATAAAATGTATATAAAACTAAAATGAAATGGAAAATTATAGATCAGTTGAATATTATTTGAGCAAATATTTGGGAAACACCCTCTTTGGGTAGAAAGTCTTAGTTACGTAAATAGCATTAGATGTGACATGTGGAATACTTAAAAGTTGAAGCAGGTTCCTAAACACCATCAATAAGGTTACACTATAATTCAGAAGAAAAGCTACACAACAAAAGATTCTATCACTAGGGCAAAACACTATGCTATGAACTACGCTCACAGATACAATCTGCTACCTGAATATTTAATTCATTGAGGAAGCCCAAGATCGGCCAACTTCTTTTTTGTCTTTTCAAAAAAGAAGTTGTCCTCCCATAGATAGTTTTGCTGTAGACAATTGTGAGACAGACTGAAAATAAGACAGATGAGGTATGTGGCACAGGTCAAACCAACGGAATGTTTTCTCAAACTCTGCCCACCCCCCACCTTCAGAGGGATGAATTTGATACTGGCTAGATGTTCAGAGATGAATCCCTCCCTGCCTTCCGCACATTACCCATGGGCACCAGGTTTCCATGATCCGTGTGAGTTTTAACAAGCCTAACAACCATTAGGAACAGCACCATCTTACTATGACTTTACAGATTCAATATTTTGATATATTTTTAAATATTGCTTTAATTATAACAACGAGAAAAAAAATTCTTTGACCCGGGTATCCAGGACAAAGGCATACGAGGCTGTGCTTTCCTTTGTAACAAAGTCCCGCAGGAGCCATGGGTATTTATCTTCCATATCACTGCTCTAAGAGGCTAAATGCTCACAAACAATGCTGTCAGAGGGTCTGGGGAAAAAGCGGGTATAAATAATACTTCCTGACATCAAATATATTTCATAGTGTCTAACCAATGTTCCAGATTTAAAAAATGAACCCATGGTTTAAATATCTTTAAAGAGGACACAGTTTGTATTGACAGAAAATCAGATACTACTTAGTACAAGGTTTTTAATTGTCCTTTGATATTTTAAAATCCAAGCTATGAACTCAGTTATTTAATGTAAAATTTAAATTGTGTAATCATTTTTATTGAGCATATTATATTTGTCTTGCAACTAGAAAAAGAAAAAAATACTTACAGTTTGTAGAGGTCAGATCACACTAAAGATGGAAGAAGAGAATCGGGGGTCTAGCTCACTCAGGCTGATCATGCACTAGCCTGAAAGCACAGCTTCCTATCTCATGTCGTACTTGCTATTGTTTGGGTGGTGTCTTCGTTTGGCTCTCTTCAGATATGACTGATTGAAGGAATTGAATGCAAGAGGTTTATTCTGGAGGCAGTTTCAGGAAACATTAACAAGGAAGTGAGAAAATTAGACAGGTAAGGGAAACAGCTAATGAAAGGTTTGTTTTCCAGCAGGTGAGCTTTATAAATAAGGCTGAATCCCACTGGGGACTCTGGAAGTGAATGTAGAGTGTACAGAGTGTCACAGAGTAATCCCACCTAAGGGGCAAGAGAGCAAGACTTTAATACACCAACTTACAGCCAATCATTGAGGGTAGGTTTCTGGGGGAAAGCATAGAGTATGAATGCTCAGATGCTTCCAGCCTGCCAAAGGGAAAGTGAAGTGGACTCTGGTGACCAGAACAAACACTCAGAGAAAGATGCTGGTGATAACAGTGTTAAGTCAAGTTGACATGCACTGAGGAGTTGTAAGTGATTAATATGAGCAGACCACCAATAGGGCTGGCCCCAAGTGAACTTGGGCTTATATTTCCACTCAAACTCTTTTTAGTCTTCCTAGTTCAGGAAGATGCCTCAGGATAAAGAAGAAAAGCTTAAAAAAATGAAATAAATAAAAGCACAATTTGGACTTCTCTCCTTGAGTGGAGCACACTTGGCTCCTTCAATACTTATGCTATGCTGGGTGGGACTCAGGCTGGAAGGGTGGGATTCAGGTAGGATTCAAGCAGAGCTAGAGCTCACAGTGGTGCCTGTAAGTCCAGATGGGAACAGAAAGAAGGGGCAAGCAGGAAGGGAAGCAGCAACTGAACCTTTTTCTCAGTCACTGGGGTAACAGAAGGGGGCGATCATGTAGCTGGCAAGAACAAGGTCCAAATAGGCAGGTACCAGAGGGAAGCAGGGACCTGGAGATAGTCAGAAAAATCTAGTGAATAGCACTTGCCAGACAACAATTTTTCCTCCCCCATTTCTTAGCATCACCTATGCACTCCAGTCATTTAAACCAAAGGTATGGAAGGTGAATGGGGGCATTTCTACATTCCTTGAGTAAAGAAGCACACCCCACTAAGAATTTCTCAGGATCAACATAGACCACATCCACCCCTAAAATTTCAGACTTGAAGTACAGTCTATTACGAGTGGCTCAAGATATTTCAATCCATTTGTCTGAGCAAATCATTTACTCACAAGGAAAATATACAAGAGAAACTTCCAACTCTGTAAACGTTAGGTTATCAGCCAAACAAAATCCCAGTGTTTGGAGGGTGTTTGACAAGAAACATAAATCTAGATTTTTCTCACTAGCCATATAGAGTTCTGAGGGATTCTAAAATATGAAAGCATCCGGACTCATTTAGGAATGCAGCCAGCTACAAATTACTACACTGCCAGAGCACTGACCCAACTCGTGATAATTTCACCTCTGCCACTCTAGATCCTAAAGGGTCACAGCAGAGGCAAATTTTAAAATGAAAAGTAAAATTCTGGGCATTTAGAACAACAAGAGAGTCAACGCTGGAGCAAAGGTTGATGTGGGAAATATGTCTGAGCACTCCTTTCTTCTCTATCCTTCCCCAGAGCAAGGCAGGGCTCAGGGCACAGAGCCAGGAAAAGGGAGGTCTTTTCTGCCCAGGACTAGGTGATCTGCTATCAGGTCAATATCGCTGTTATTCCTCTGTTAAAGAACAATTTTGTAGTTCTGGAGCCTTCCTTGAATACCTAAGAATTCTATTTAACAGCAAAGCAAGGATTTTGTTCAAAGGGAGACAGACCAATTTCAGATTTGAGTTGCTCCCAATATGAAATCTAACATACATTATTATAACACAAATTATCCAACCAACGATTCCTCACTCCCAATTGCTTGTTTACAGATTTTATTAAGTTCTTGATCTAGCCACTTGGTTTTCTATTGCTTCTATTTGAGTCATCCTATTACAAATGGCCTTGATAGGGTATAATTCTGCAGTATAGTGCCTAAAACAATCTGTATGCGAGCAGGCACAAAATTGTTGAGACATATCTGTTTATATTTTAATGGAATTCTCAGACAAGCCTTTTTATTGCTCAAGCTCCTTTTAAGCCTGCACTGTACGTATTTCAGCAGAGACATTTGATTATATATACCTTGCTGCTTATTGATTTCCAATGCCTCGTAGACCATTTGGAATATCAGCAAAGACTTGACGGAATTATTTATATTCTAATACGTATTAGCAATGTTCCACAAAATTGAGGCCTGAGACATTTTACTCAAGAAGTGATATCTATCATTTCTGGTCTCAGTGATTCTAGCCTAATAAGGGTGGGTGATGTACTACAAAGGATAATGGGCTAGGTGGGAGGTGAGACATAATGATTTTAGTCTCAGCCCTACCAGAGAAGTACCAAGTTACTCAGGGCCAGACAGAGCTTGTACTTGTGAGACAAGTCAGCATACACCAGGACCACCCGTCCAGGAAAACCCACTAGGCAGAGATGGAAAGATGTCAGAACACTTAGGCAAGGCCAAATTTTGCTTTACTATAGAGAGAATACAGACATAAGAGACTAAAGATAGTTCCAAACCAATACATAAATTTGGAATGAGATATCTAGAAGTGAGATATAATTTCACTAGCTGATACTTTGAAGTGAGTCAAGGCCTAAGTAGCTGTAATTTAAAAAGATTCAGGGGTTCAGGGTTGAAGAAGATGATGAGGACAGGGGAAAGCAGAGACACTCACCTCGGTGGTACTAAGCTGGCCTGGAAATTTAAAGTCTCAAAGTTGAAAGAATCAGCAACAACAGTGACATAACGTAACATAAGCTAATGGCATCAACTCCTTGGGCCCTTTGGTAACACATCTGTAAGTGGTCCAGTGGCCTCAGCTTCAAGGTTACTAAGAAATGGGGTGGGGAATTAGAAAACTATTACATGTCTCCTCTTTGGATTTTCCCCTGTGTAAAATGAACGACTTGGACCAGATCTCCAAGCATCACTCAAGGTCTAAGATCTAATTATTATGATTCTTTGATACCACCTATGAATTATTCAAGGCAGGTCAAACCATATTTTGAAAAAGCTTACCCATGGCTCAGTTATGTCAGAGCTAACACACCAGTTATGGTGGTTACAGAATTTATTGAAATGGCACTATAAATATTGACTCTTTCAATTACTATAGGCAAAAATAGAAACTCTACTTCCAATTATCAGAATAACAGTTCTCATAAGCTTAGTACTAAGAGTCAATTCAAAGTATTTAATATGTTTAAATGGTATGTCAGCAAGACATGAAAACACAACATAAAGCTCAATTGATAAATGACCTTATAATTATTTCTAATAACCAATTACTATGGCTTATAATTTAAACATATGAAACATAAAGGGAAAAGATCATTTATTTCAGACATCCAGAGTTTATACTCATATCCACCCAAAGAAAAGAGTGAAGAGAATGAATATGCAGGTGGCACACCAGTGAAACATACTGGGAAGGACTCTTGGCCCAAAAACCTGTCTTCTCAAACACTAAGAGAAGGCCTTTCTGAGGCTGAGGCTATAAACTTCCAAGAATCTGGCAAGGCTAAATGTAGAGTTATGAACAAGAAAGAATGCTAGACTAAAAATCAGTTCTACTTTAAACAATGGCATTTATTTGGCAACCATGCACACATCCTTTACCTTCCCTGAGTTTTGTGCCTCATTTGCTAGAGAGAATATATAAGGTCAGCTCAGTGTTACGATTCCAAGAGGCTATATAGCATTAACAGTTCATTTAACAAACATTTATTCCCTCCTTCTTATGACTCAAATTCTGTGTTAAGGCCTGGAACCCCAAGACAAATAAGAAAGTATCTGAGGCCTCAGGGAGCCTTCTGTCTAACTGGGTGAATAACAAGGACACCTCTTACCACTGAGCAGAATGAAGACTGGAGAAGGCAGCACAGGATGTTACAAAGACAGAGGAAGGGTCATTCAACATGACTGAAGAGGGTAGCCAGAGATTAGTGCTAGTCATCTGGCCTCAGAGGGGGCATCGTGGCAGAGCATGTGACATGGTGTGGTGGCAAGTATGCATACTCAGAGACTACTCTAGCGAATGACATGCTACTCCAAGCATTTTTCTGTTGTTATTATGTGTATATGTACACAGAAGTGCATAATAATCTAGTTCACGCTTTAGAAGTACAACTCTGACTGTCGTGAGGAAGAGGAAGAACATTAGGAGCCCGTGGCAGTAGTCTGAGAGAAAGCTGAAGTGACTGAGACTAGAGGAGTCGTGGTAGAAGCGGTTAAAATGGCCAGATTATGGGTACATTTTTTGGAATAGAAAATTTTAACTTACAGATGGAAGGAAAGAAAGAAATCATAATGACTCTATCAAGGTTTTTGGCATGAGTAACTGCATGAATGTGGCACCATTTTATAGCAACAAAGTGAGAAGCAAGGCTGGCAGTGGTAGCAGGGAGATTGTTGATTCATTTGAGACATTTAAGGTTGAAATACTTATTAGACACTAAGTGCAGATGTAGAATAGGCAGCTAGATAAATCACTCTAGACCTTAGGGAAGAAATCAGAGCTAGATAAATAATCTGTTAGTCATCAGCATAAAGACAGTATTTGAAGCCACGGGCCCAGCTAAGTGCACTGAAGGACAATATATAAATGGAAAACACAGTAGATGGTAAGGATAAGGTGCTGGGGCACTTCACTCTCTGGAATCAGATGTGAAGAAGAAGCTAGTCAGGAAGCCTTACAGGTGAAGCTGGTGAGGACAAAAACCAGGTAACTGTGATGCCTCAGAAACCAGTCAGGAATAACAACGTTTCCCAGTTGAGTAAAATGAAGATTCTGACAAAATAGGAATTTGTATAGCTGCTTTCTAAGAATAGCAGCATTAGAAGAAATTTTGGACTTCAAATGAGGAAACAGAAAAAATAATCCCCCAAGGATATACAACTCGTCTGTGTAAAGGGCCAAGACCAAGACTAAACTAGCCTGTTGTCAGTCCTGCATTCTTGATCTATCCCATCATGTCTTCCTCCATGCCACCATGTCATAAGCAGTAAACATGGAGGACATGGGGAATGGCAAAGCTGGTTGTTTAAGGGTCTATTTGTGAGTGACTTCTGTACAGCACATTGTCTTAGAGAACATACAGATTTCTGTCCTGCTAGTCTGACATTAAGCCTCTGTGACTAAAGGAAAATGCCCCTGTGTCTTTAGAGTCAAGAAAACAAAGCTGCAGACTCCTAATAGAAGATGAGTGGACAGGAACCAATTAGAATTCAACTGAGGAAATAAAAGAAAGTCCAGAGAAGATGCAGTGTAGGCTGGACAGAGCCATTTACAGCTGCAGCCCCTTCTAAGAGAGGACACATGGACTGGGTTTGGAATTTAGGTAAAAGGAGGACAGAATGAGGAGCTATAGAATTGTCCATTTGATGAACTTAAATTTTAAACCAAAGTTTAGTACATATAACCCTGTGAATTATCCACTCTGAATTATCTGTTCCTTCTGCAGTTTCCCAAAGAATTGTTTATAAAATTTCATTGTTCTTATCTACCTTTGTACCTATCTTCTCCACTAAACTTTGCCTTGTCTAGAAGATATACAATAAGTGATTATTTAACCAATCAATAATCAAGAAATAATGGGTGAGGAGGTATGAAATTTGGTTTGTCCTTGAAAATCTGAGACATATATTTCTCTTAAGAATACTGCTATGGAATATTCTGCCAGAGAGGCTGAGATTTTCAAGGGCATTAAGCACACTAAGAATGTATCATGCATTATATAACGAGAGCATTTTAGAAGTAGATATATCTGTAGCATTGTCAAACATTAAAATCTACTATTTAGATAAAAGACAAATAAGTATGTACATATACACATATGCACACATACATATACACAAAGTGTATATATACATACATATATGAGTGTGTTTATAGATGTACATGTATGTGTTTATATCTATATATTTCTGTGTGTATATATATAAAACATATATATACAAACTATACACACATACACACACACACACACACACACACACACACACACACAGAGCAAGAGAGACAGAAAGAGAGAGAGAGAGAATTCATTGTTTTAATGTCTTCATGGACCAAGAAGATGATATATGCTCCTAAAATTAATACTCAATAACTTATTAATTATATTTAAATTTATCATTTGAATTATAATTTTTCTATCATTTCAAATATTTCAACTATGTATAAGCAGAGAATATAACTAAAATATCTTATACCTGTGAGATTTAAATAGTTTCAAATCTGATTTTTTAATTTAAATTATTCCAACTTGCTCAGATTTTAAATCTATGAGAGAAGCATCTTTTTCTTGTTATAAAGCAATGAGCACTCTGTGTTCGATGAATAGACCTGTTGATAAGGCTTTGTCATTGCAATAGGGAATACTTTGAGAGAATGGGGATAGAAATAAAGGTAAATCCTTAGGTACTGAGTCAGAAGTCCTGGGAATTAAGTATTTGAAGGGCTCAATTTTGTCTCTGCAGTAGGAGGGGAAGCCACCCATGGAGAGAGAATGTGATGGAGGTTAGGAGAAGTTTTCAAACAAATGATAGCTTTGAATTGTCTGTTCTTAGAGAATATGAAAGCATTGCCACTACTTAGAATCTAAATATATATTTATAAAGATACACTAGACAATGGAAATAAAGATTGAATTTCTATGGAAGATCGCGCGTAGATATCCTATAATGTTTACATGAGAAAGTCCTACTCTCAGTCTTCCTTTTCAAACTTAATTCTCTCTACTTACCCTCAGAAATCTTATTTTCAATACCTACTTAAGATTCACTGCTCCATCTGAAAAGTTTCATATGAATCACGTTGGTTCCTTTACTTGGAATGGCCAACCCTCAACTACATTTATGCAAATTCTTTCTTGTCTGGACCAAATTCTACATTTGACACAAAGTTTTCTTCCCTCTTAAACATAAGTACATGTTACTTTCATTTGTACTTGAAATGCCTATCCTGCCTTTCTCAGTTACATCCATAATTAAAAAACAATAGTGCACATTCATTGAGAACATATTCCCCACCAGGCTTAGAATTGATCCATTTAAGTGGATTATCTTCTCTAAAATTCTCACATAGCTTGTTAGAAGATAATTGGTATCTGTTTCATCTTATAGATGAAGAAACTGAGGTTCTAAGAGGTTAAGTTACTTGTCCAAGCCCCACAACCAAATAGTAGGAAACCCAGTATTCAAACATAGGCATTGTGACACCTACAATCAATCTGTTCTCAACCCCTGCACTATACTACATTTTCAAATTTACATTCTATAAATCTTACATATTTCCTAAACAGTAAATACATACATTGCACATATGCAAGTATCTACATACATATCCCTGCTAATTAAAAGCACACATTGGCACATGATCACTATATATAACTCTGGACATTTGGACCTTAGTCTCAAAACTGTTTTTCAGAGATATTATAGAACAGCAGTGGAAAACAGAAATATAATGTGAGCCACACATATAATTTACATTTTCTAGAAGTCACAGTAAAAAAAAAGCAAAATAGGTGAAATAATCTTAATAATATATTTTATTTTACCTAATCTATTCAAAATACTATCATTTCAACATATAATCAATATAAAAATATTAATGAGAAATGTACAATTTTTTATGTTAAATGTTTAAAACCTGTTATGTATTTTACACCAATAGCTCCTCTTCATTAAGACTAGTCACATTTCAAATGCCCAATAGCCACATGTAGTTAATGGCTATCATATAAGACAGTAACATAATGGAATGTTAGACCTGGAAATTCTCTTAGAATTATGCACTTTGATGCCATTCTTTTATAAATTACACCCTATGCCTCAGAAAGTTTGAGTGATTTGTCTAATTCCATTCAGTTCTCACACAAGATATTTTCGGTTCCCCTTCCTGGAACCGAAGTTTTATATCTGATAGAGTTACAAGGAGATAGGTTGCAACAGAGTCAAATCATAGTCTTAAACCTCTTGACACAGGAGGAGCATAATGATACTATGTAGTCCAAACCTCTCATTTCACAATGAAGAAACTGAGAAAGAGGAATGGAGTTAGGTATTTTGAGAGGGTTTCATGTTCCAAGCTTTGGGATGAGAAATCTGAGGCTTGTGTCTGTAGCTGTTTCTGGAACCATAGAATAAACTGACATCTTAATCCTGAGGTTATACAAATAATTGCTCAGTTCAACATGAATCTTCCATCTTCAAATACGCAGAATAAAACTCTTAAGTCAATATTGCTCTGCAGATATTTTGTGTCTACACATTAGAACTAAACTATTCCTTCTGGAACTAGATTTCTGTTCACATCCAGTTCTTTACTAGTTAAACAAACACAGGGAAAACTTTCTTGACTCACACAACTAATTAAGTGGAATCAAGAGTTTCTGTGACTGTCTAGTGGTTGTCTAGGTTGCGCTGCAAATTCCTAGGTTGGAAGATTTGGTCCCTGACATCTTGAATATCAACTTTACACACTTCAGTTTTAGATGCAAGAATTGCTTTAAAAAACAAATTTATTCTCTTGCACTTTGGAGGCTAGAAGTCAGAAATCAAAGCGTCAACAGAGTCCCACTCCCTCTGAAAGCTCTAAAGGAGCATCCTTCCTTACCATTTTCAGCTTCTCAAGGCCCCTGACATTCCTTGGCTGTGGCTTTCATAACTCCAAACTCTGCCTTGTCCTCACATGGCATTCTTCTCTGTTTCTGTTTTTGGGATTTTTTTTTTTTGTCTCTTACATCATTAAATTTAGGGCCCATCCTAATCTAGGATGATTTCATCTCAGTCTTACCTTAACTACATCTGCAAAGACCCTTATTCCAAATAAGGTCACAGGTCTGAGGTTCTCATTAGACGTATCTTTCAGAGCCACTATTCAATCCACTACAGTGATGTGTTATTCTCTTTTACTGTTTCTAATTTCCGTGATAGTATTGTTTTTACATTATCAGTTGGTAATAAGCAGGAGAGAAAATAGCATGCTTTTAAAAAATCTATAAAACTCTTGACTAGGATGATTTAAGTACTCTATAGATGGAGTGTTATTTAAAAGGTTGTTTAAATATCAGATAAAATTAAGATTTAAATGCCATTGGACTGAATAAAGTTAATTTCTTATTTGGCTCACAGTAGTTAGAGATGCATGAAAAAAAGACCTTATAAATTTAGACAAACAAACGAGCTTCTTTCCCCTATGCACCTAAGCACAGTGCAAATGAATTTGTGATCATCGTAGGTTTGTCCCCTTAAGTACCTGAGGAGAAATATTTTCTATTTGCTGCAACCTCTAAAGAATTATATTTCACAGCCCAGAAACACTCCTAATAACATCAATACTACTGAAAGAAAACTTTCCAAACCTTTAATTTCACCTAGAAATTTAAAAGTAAGCCGAGTCAATAATGTTATGCATCAAGCAGTCATTCTACATGTAATTAAGAGGTTCTAGAAGTTCTAATTCTGTACACAGGGAGATGGGCAGGAAATGTGCAGTTTGTAGGTAAAGGTTCCCTGTCTATGGGAGTCATTCAGCATGGTGATCTTTAGCTCAATTATCTTTTTTACATTCAAATTACCTCTGATCACTTTACAAAAAAACAACTCAAACATCAATAATCTCACAGAATTCACTTGTGCGTTAAAGGTTTCTAAGGTATAGAGCTATCCACACAGTTACAGAAAAGATACCATGATTTATTTTGCAATCTAGTTTTTTTGCAGATTCTAATGAGCCCATTACCCACATCACTTCAGCACCTTGCACATCATCTGTAGTATTTTAATTTGTACACTCTTATAGGGACTTTCTAGTAATATTTCTGGAGTCCAGTAATATGTCTTTACTGTCTCCCTAATTAGATGGTGGATGATCTCAAAGGCACGGGCAGGAATTTCCCAGTGGTCCATGTGTAAATTGCTCTGCTGCTGATACAGATAACTTAATTCCAAAAAACTCTGATGAACAACAGATAATGTATGTAGGGGTTCCCTCCTGAACCTGCATAAAATATTTCTATTCATACGATTTCTGAGAGGTCCACTTAGCCAAGGCACCAACATATAAAAGGTGGCTTGAAAAATCAATCAGTCTTGGTCGCTGCTTTTACCACAATACAAAACAATTGTGAACACAAGTGATGAGGATGACTTGAGAAAACTTCACCACTATTCCTTCTGTCTTTTTCTCTGCATTGATTCCTTTCCCCTAACAATCCCTTGCTGTCTCCTGTGCTCTCTGAGACTCCTTTCTCTTTAAAGAACACCCCCATCCTACCACACAAACACGCTCACACACACTGCACCACATATCCAGGCATAATTAGTGGCTCGGTTCCAAGATATCTCATTCTCTGGCTTAAGCAATCAAAACCTCCATTCCATGGCAGTAAAAGTACACTAAATATTTATTTTAAGTAATATCTACTGAGAGAGTGGCTGCAGTGTTCCAGAGAGAGCATCAGACTTCAGTTTGGAAGTCCTGGGTTTGCATCCTTGCATTATCATTTACTAATTCTGTAGCCTGGAAAAATCACTCTGAATCTTTTAGTGACCTCCTCATTAATGGTGGCACCATGGCAATGAAAAGGCTCTTGAAAATATTTACTACTGTAGAGTGTATGACTAAGAAACATAGCCCTTGTGCATTTATTTGGAAAAGCAATATTTTAAAAGGAAACTTCATTATGTCAAATAAACTGTAATCTAATTAGTAAAAGTTTGAGAAAAGATTGAGCTCTGAAACATTTTGGGGGCCCCCACACTGCACACCAGAAAAAATGCTAGTGACTCAGGACTTTTTCTAAAGGTTACAGACTAGTAAGCTTTTTTTTTTTTTTTTTTTTTTTGAGTAAGCTTCTTAGTTTGTGCAGAATAGCGAGAAAGTTCAGCAACCAAAATTGAGGAAATTTCCACAAAAGCCTATATTATTCAAATGCCCTTCTCAATGTGTCATTGCTTTCTCATTTAATGGGCCTGAGAACATTCCTTATAGAAATTTGAG
Source organism: Macroglossus sobrinus (assembly GCA_004027375.1). Lineage (NCBI taxonomy): Eukaryota > Metazoa > Chordata > Mammalia > Chiroptera > Pteropodidae > Macroglossus > Macroglossus sobrinus. The sequence continues at coordinate 69,192 of PVKZ01000566.1, read as the reverse complement.
TGTGCAAATACACACACATACTTATACACACTCACAAACATTATATGCCTTTTCTTTTTGAGAAACGGGCTTGCAATCACAGACTGATTGCAATGGAAAAACTGACTCCGACAAGCAATAGGGGCTTCAGTATGGTGCGCAAAAGCTTTGGTTTGAGAAAAAACAGCATCTCTGACATAAAGTCAAACAGTTGCCTTAAGTCCTGCACATAGCCATCATTTTTTTAAAGCCAGTGTTCAATTAATTTTGACAGACACAATCAAAACTGCCTATGATTTGTTGTTGTTGTTTTTCTGGTGTCAGGTCAGCTTTAAATGTCTTCACATTTCTTCGTCTATTATTCTTTCAGGAAAATAAACAACTTAGAAAAAGAGTATAATTTGCTATGGCTTCTATAGCTTCTGGGGCTATAAGAAAAAAAACAGGGATGGGGCAATCACAAATAACATAGCCTAGAGGAGCTCATAATTAAATTGTGGTGCTTTGAGTACCAACAAGAAACCAGAAACAATGGATCAATGGGTAAGGAAGAGTTTGTGTCTCAGACAATCAAGTAACAGTCTAACGGGCCCATTTGGGGCATTGAAGAATCTTTTATGAGGGATTGGGGCCCTAGGATCAATTTTAATTTAACTGAATTCAGAAGATGCATTTGCCAAGTTTTTTAATGAAAACCTTTCATCTTTTTAACAAACACCTCCCTCCAGAGGGAGTCACAGTACTTTTTTTCTGATCTGAGAGCTGCCAAATGCAGAACTAGGTATCCTTAAAAAGTAATTGCTTCTTTAGTTGAGGCTCAAATGTGTAGTTCTCAAAAAAATAACCACCTTCAAAAGTTCCAAGAAAAGGAAAGGAAGACAGTCTGAATCTCAAATATATATAAAAAATAATAATAAAACAGCTTTAAAAAAATAATTCTGCAATTCCCATGAGGATACACAGAACTCATGAAACATCTTCTCTGTCTTGAAGTTACATTTCTCAGCCAAATTGCAAGTGCTGGAAAGGGGGTCAGAGAGAACACTATGGTATTATGACCAAAAAACATAACATAAAATTATTTTCAGATTATTTTCACAATGGAACCAATTTCTGAGAGACAATAAAAGTCAACAGTTATCATGGGAATTGCTGAGCACCAAATCAGAATTAACAACTATGAGGCTGACTCAGACTTGAAGAGGCCGACATCCTAGTAAGTGTATGATTTCCATACTGAAGTCTCTGAATCAGCCAAGGTCAGGATAAAGTTACTTAAAACAGATATTAACATTCAATTCCTTAAAGTCATGCACCCACCGCTTCCTGTCTCCCCATAAAGAGGAAGAGATTAATGAGACTAGGTTATAGAACTCTTAAAATTAAGTTTTATAAACATAAATCTTCCCAATGCTATGTTAAAATAAGTATAGTGTGGATTATTTGCTGAAATAGAAGCTATGTATAGAAATAGCCACTGATACAATTCAGGCCATGATGACATCCTAGGCAAATGACTGCTTTTAAGAACACCTGAACCACTCATGTGACTGTTAGATGGAGGGATCCTTTCTTTCCAAACTCCCCATGATGTTATGTACCAACCCCTGAGCGGCCAGTGAACAGAGCTGTACATACACTATGAATATGTTGGGAACACATTCATGCAATGACAACAAATCTTCAATTTGTATTTATAGTTATTTAATGGAAGATAGATACTTTCATTGCACAGCTGAAGTAGGGTTAAAAAGCACTTCTGTTAGAGAGAAAACACACTGAGTCCCATCTACTATAAAAGTAACTGCTTATCAGGTATGAGAACATGAATGTTATAAGGAATAAAGGGTAGAGAGAGGCCAGGAGGGAGGTACTATAGGAAAGGCTCTGTGAGGGAAGAAAAAGCATCAGAAGAAACAAGTGGGAGCATTAAAATCAAACTTTATACACTTCTCAATTTTGCATTTTCAGGCTGTGCCTGGATGTAAAGACCTCAGAAAAAAAATTCTGGTGCTTTGGATAAAATAGAGCATAAACAAGAAGGTCAAGCAATGAATATATGCATTGTTTGAATTTCTATGAAATAGGGAAATACTGAGTAAATGTATAAGGTTGTAATTGGAGTAAGAAATAATAATGAATAAAAGGCACATTATAAATATTAAGTGCAACAGAAAAGTTTTGATGAGTTCAGTCTATTATACGGCTGTGATCACTCCAACACATAACTGTTAAATCATTGTATAAAAATAAAATACCTACTCTGATTCACAGTAAGCTCACCATGCTTCTGTAGCTCACCCTGTGCAGGAAGACTGCAGGACACCCCCTCCTGCAGCCCAACTCTCAGACCTAAGATTGGTGCCTGTCCCTGCCATTTCTTAAGCTGAGCAAAGCCTCCAGGTGGTAACATGGGCTGGCCACCTTTAACAGGAATTCATAAATTCATTTTACTATTGTGTTTAACTGTATTTCCTGTCTATGACGTCTTTGATCTAGATGTGAAAATTTGGGATATGCAAATTGTACTCTGATAAAGTTTCCTATGGGTTTTTGAATGAGAATGGAGATAGTCTGTGAGGTGGCAAGGCCCACCTGGGGCTAATGCACCCAGGCAGGCTCTGCATCCTCAGGCCTACACAAGGATTCCATGCCTACCCAGGAGTCCAGCTTGGGCAGTGATCGTAGAGCTTTTCCACCATTCTAGATCATGAGAGTTGTTCTAACAACCCTTGATAGAGGTGGAATGAAAAGACAAAACTCTGTTTCTCTGAGGTTCAGACAAGGTAAGGTTGGATTTTCCCATATAAATTTTCCTACAGAAAATAAAGAGGAGGTGGGGAAGAGTGAGAGAAGGCAAGAATACACAAACACATGCATACATACATACACATAAACACACATGCACATTGATAAAATCACAAAAAATGCTGTATCTGAGTTCCTGCTTGCCTAGATCTAACCCTCATAGCTTTGAGGGTAGGTACTTGTCTCAAACTGACAAAAAAAGACTTTTTAATATAATATATTAAATACCTTTATATTATATTATATTTTAATATGATATAATGCAAATACATTATTATACAATAGAAAGATCCAGGAAAGAACTCAAGTGAGAAGGGAGTTTTAGAAAAAGAAAACATGACAGGCACTCCCTTCCCCTGTCTTCTGTCTTTCCCTTGTACCCATTTTAATGTTTACAGAAAATGTGAAGGCTAGGAGGGTAGCACAGCAGAATCCCGCATGGGCATACATTACATTGATACCTGGAGCAACACAGTTTAGAAGTGCTCCAACAATGACTGCACCTTGATTGCACAGAGGCAGCATCATTGTACAAGTTCCCTCTCTTTGTATGGTTCTTATTAAAAAGATGAAACAATCAGTGCCTGCTAATGAGTAACTAACAAAAGGCCATACACACACACACACACACACACACACACACACACACACACACACACATTTGGTTTATTGCCCAGTAATTTCAAAAATATATCACAGGTGTGACTTAGTAGTTTGGGGAAGTTCTTGTTTGGAAAAAATAATTAGTTTTTGTCAGTTTAATACACTTAAAAAAAAAAAAAGGACAGCACATATTGTAGCAGCAACAGCAGGGTACATATGACTTGCTTGAAAACTCATAAACTTTTCAAATCAAACTTTTAAAATATTTTTTAAATGACTAACAGTTCACTTTTAATAAGAATCATTCTATAAATGAGTTAAATATTGCCAGGATATCTATATGTGTGTCTAGATGGCAGATAAAGTAACCTATCTGATAAAAAAAGTAGAACAAAGGTTAGTATTGAATAAAATTGATATTAAAAAACCCTTCAAAAGAAAAGAAATAGTTGAGACTTTGATGTCACAATATAATGGAAAAGAAGTTTTAAAAACAACACAACAGGCCCCAAATCGATTTGCTTATGCTGAGTCCCATGTCACCAAGCAAAAACTTAATACAGTTTCGGCTCCCCCAGAAATGGAATCTTAGTCCTTCAGGAATAGCCTGATCATCAATAGTTAGGTAATCTGCCTGAGAAACCTCTGCCATCCCCTAAAGGAAAGTGACATTGCAATAATTAACCACCCTTCCTTTTTCTGCCAAGTATAACTTCCTGTTCCTGCTCCCTTCTGCTAATAAAATCTCTTGCCTTGTATAGCTTTCTGGAGCTTCTTTCTATCTGCTAGATTGAATGTTTCCCGATTCATGAATTATTAAATAAAGTCAATAAGATCTTTAAAATTTACTAGTTGAATTTTGTTTTTAATCGAAGCCAAACTTTATATGGAAAAACATTTATATTTATTTGCTTAGGTGACTTTTAAAATCTTGTTAAGGAATAAGAATGAGGTAAAAGCTTAGAAATTTTTACCTACTTTAAATGTCTCAATAATTTATACAAAAATGAATATTTTTCTAAGGCAGTGTTTGTGACTTTATTTTTTAATGACTTTGCAAATTTTAGTATCCTGGATAGCCAATGCTAATGTTATAACAGTGAAGTGAACCCACTCTCTCCTCCTAAGATAGTCTTCTGCTCTTTCTTTGATTGAAATTTAACCTTTAAAGATATTTAGGCCTGAAAAATTAGGCATGATATTAAGCTGGCCAAATTTAGCGAATAAAAATTCAAGATGCCTAGTTAAATTTCAATTTTCAATTAAAAAACTTTTTAGTGTAACTATGTCCCAAATATGGCATACTTCCATATTTATATTAAGAAATATGTGTTGTTATCTGAACTTCAGACTTAACTGATGATGCTAAATTTTATCTGACATTCCTAGTGGACATAAAAAGCATACCTGCATCATATGATCCATTGTTTTAGTGGATGAGCATTGATTAATATAGGGTATTAAAAAAGATTACCCTGGGCTACTATAGACAAAGAGTAGAAAAATAATTAAATATTTAATAATCCAAATTGGTGTGGATGAGAAAGATAATTATATATACAATCAACATGGCTTCCAGGAGACTAAAAGAAACTGAGTACTTTAGTGTGTTCAGCTGTCTTAATTTCCTTATATCCAGTTAACTTAATTTACTATCAAGGTGAAAGACTTTCCTTTTAACCTAATACAAAACCATGTACTTTCTTCATGAAAAAGACCTGGTAAAGTTATGGCAATTTTAGCCTCTCACCAGGAAAAATTGTTAGAGAAGGGCTATTAATATCTTCTCCATTTCCCCATCTAAAGGAGAGATGAGCTAGAGGAAGAGCACTGCTGTGCATATGTTTGAAAGGAATAGAAATGATTTCCATTCTGATGGTTCTGGAATCCTCACATCCAAGTTATATAGATGTGACTGTCAATAGTAAAATGACTGTCCGAGTTTCCCAAGGAAAGAGATTTAATAGACACCAAAGTTTTCTCTCGGTATAAAAGGGTATGGATGAGCAATGTTGAAACTTACCTATTTGTTCTTGTGTTAGAGTCTTTGTGAATGTGTAATTGTTAAAGTGAAAGTGTAGAAGTTTTGGAACTTGCTTGGAAATGCCTTTGAGACCATGCTCTTTTATGAGCCATAAAGTGCTGTAAATTTCTTGGCTGCTTTAGAATTCCTATCCATTTCTTCATGGCTGGTTTCCCAGTCTGTTTAACCAAGTGCATGCCCACACTCTAGATTAGAACTGAGCTCCAGTAGTCCAGAAGCTGCATTTTGCCTTCCGTTTTCATTTGGAAATGAAAAATGAGGGAGGCCAGAAACTCTGCCTTATGAGTAACAATAGATGGATTGTATTAAATGTTTACACACTGATGAATACATTGCCTGCAAAAATTACTATATATTTAACTTTTGGCAAACCATATTTTTATGGAAATAAGTCAGTGACTACTACATCCTTGAGGCTAGCAGGATGGGTAATACCCCATAGGTCACTTATTGATTCACCAAATACTTCTTTAGTACATATCAAGTGTCAGACATTGGGTTAAGTGTTAATAATACAGGAATAAAACAAATGTACAAAGTCCCTACCATCACAGCTTTCAGTCTAGAAGGAAGAGACATCTGAAAGATGATTGCCAACCACTGTGATGGGCACTGCAATATGAAACCACAGTATGGGTTCTGTGGGAGAACTTAGGAAGGAGCCCAGCCCTGATGAATTCCAGAAAAAGTTCCCTAGAAGATACTCACCTAAGGAGAGATTTGCAAATTGAGTGGGACTCTATCTACTCAATCAAATGCGTGTGCGTGCGTGCGTGTTGTTGTTGTTGTTGTTGTTGTTATTGTCAGAAAGAGGAGTAATAGCAGATTCCAGGAATAAAACTATGCAAAGGTATATAATAAATTAAAATTATTTTAGTATGGAAAGAGTATAAACCAAGGTTGAGAGATTTTAGAGGTGAAGTTGGAGAGGAAATAGAAACCAGATACCCAATTCTTTCCAATAATACTAAGTTTAAACTTTTTCTTGAAGACAATACTGAGCTTGTGAAGATTTCTGACCAGGGTAACAGAATAATAATATTTGTATTTTATAAAAATTTCTCTGGTTGCCAAATGGGAAATAGATTGAAGAGAATGACTATTTAGAAGACTCAGCTCAGCAAAGGAACAATGAGCTACAAGATACAGATAAATTTTTTTTAAAATCTTTAGAGAAAGAATTTAACTAGATGGAATAAAAGGGGGGAAAATCATTTAAAGTAAGCAAGAAACTTAGCACCTAGATTTTGGTTTTAGGACTGACGCAGAAAATTGAAAATATGAGCCTTAAGTACCTTATTGTTCCAGTAAGAAAGTGCAAATGAAACAATACACAACAAATATTGTGTTCCACACAATAATGGGAATACATTAAAGAGATATAGAAGCTAACTAAAGGTGTTCTAAATGGTAAAATCTAAAATAATTAGAATAAATTTAGTAGACTTGGATTATAATCAAAAGTATAAAATATATCCATGAGCTCATACTGATATAAATGACTGAATAAGTAAACAAGGAGAAGAGACAAATCTCCCACACCAAGAATTCCTAATAGTTTATATAGCTACTCCATTCTCAAGGAGGTAGAAAGTAACTCTCCACTCCTTAAGTGTGAGCAATGCATAATGACTTCTTCCCAAAAAGTACAGTATGACCAGTCTGATTATGAGCCAGGTGTCAAGATTAACATCAATAGCTGTAAGTCATTTTGATACGATGAATGCATAGAGACAAATAAAACCTACAGAAGATTTAGGTTCATTGCAGTGAGGGTCTGTATTTGGGTAAATATATGTACAAATGGAGGGGAAAAGGCAATAGAATAAAAACTTTATTTCCAGCCACATTCTTGCTTCAGGAATAGAGTTATCTTTAGCCCAATGGATAGGGTATAGAGAGCCTTAAGGTAAAGGTATTAGAAAAGATGCCTGATTGAGATGTGATTAGAATGCTTTAAATGTAGCAGGAAGGTTTACAGCTCATAAAAGGGAGGTGATCTAAGTAAAACTGAGTGACAACTCATGATGGATACAGTTTCCACATGAAATAAAATAAAAGTAAAATACCTTTGAACACCCATAAACTATAGTATGTAGAGTTGTGTGCATATAGCATATGGTGTAATATATATAGTAATGTAACTGGGTAATTTTGTTGGGATAATACATATCATTTACTAATAGACTCATTATCTGTTTACTGTGAATTATTCATACCCAATAGATAAGCATGTCTTCACTGTAAACTAACAATGTTCAGGTCTTCACTGGTATAGTTGGGTCTTAAAACTTTTTCTATTCTACAAATGCCTGCCTTTTAATTAAAATGTTTAATCCACTTATATTTAATATAACTATTAAGATGGATAGGCTTCCATTTTTAATTTGTTTTGTGTTCTTCCAATCTATTTATTATTCCTCTGTTCTTCCTTTCATGTTTCTTTTGATTTAATTGATTTTTAGAATATCATTTTAATTTCTTTTCTTTTTAACTATACCTATTTGTGTCTTTTGATGATTTCTTAGGTTTATCCTATATATGCTTTAAACTTATAGTCTATTTAGAATTAATATTGTATTACTTCACATAGAGTATAAGAACTTTACATTTCCATTCTTTGTGCTAGAGTTGCCTCTTTTATTTAATTTACATATGGTATAGAGACAAAGTACATTTTATAATGATAAAATAGTCAATCTATCAGTAAGATATAGCAATTATATATGCACCTATTACAGACCTCAAAAATACATGAAGCAAAACTGACAGAATTGAAGGGAAAAACAGACAATTCAACTCTAATAATTGCAGACTTCAATATCCTACTTTCAATACAGCCAAAAAATTCAACAAAGAAATCAAAGACTTGAGCAACACTGTAAACCAAGTAGACCTGAAACATTTACAGAACACTTCACTCATCAACAGCAAGATACACACTCTTCACAAGAGCGTATGGACTATTTTCTAGAACAGACCACAGGAGAATAAGTTAAGGTGCCTCCAGAGTTCCAACAGTGTTGACTTGCTCAGGGCTGCAAGTCAAGACATGGCTTGTCCAGATTCAAGTCAAATAGTAATTAAAAGCTTTTTGCTATGACCACATGCCTGGATCAAACCCTTATATTGCCCTTGGACTGCGGAAGCCCATGGGATCAAAAATAGCAAGGAGATAAAATAAAACTCTTTCTTATGTGTTTAAGTGTCAATTTCTCATTAAAATCGGGCTTGGACAATCTGATATAGCAAATGCTACTCTGAAGGTGAACCTATTCACACCCCAAGCACACAGACTCACAATAAAGCATTACTCTGTGGTTCAGACTGACCTAGATAGAAACTAGATAGGGAAAAAAATGTAGAAGAGATACTGTGGATAACCCATCCCAACACCTTCATTTTATGGAAGGGAGACTGAAACCCAGAGAGATGAAGTGAATCATGAAGGTCTCACAGCTATTTAGTAGCACAGACAAAACAGAACTCCAGGGTTGGACTCTGAGTTCACTGTAGTGAACCTTAATGATCCGCCAGGATTTTGTGAGACCATAGTTTCCCCCAAAATGGTTTAGACTGAGCAATAGATGCCTAGCTTTTACATATAATGGCAAAAGAAATCAAGACTTATTTACAAAACAGCAGTGCTTGATAACTAATTTCAAATCATTTAACAGTTTGCCAGCTGGTGTCTGTGAAAAGCTGTGCTACCACTTCACTGGTCCATTAGCTATTTCAGTAAATGTATCATTATTCGTCATACATTGTAAAAATAGACTCCAAATTCAAGTTATTGCATACTTTTGTTCATTATTCAGGTCTAAGAACCCATTTAGCTACTGTAGACATCATACACACCTTCCAAATAAAAGATATGTTTTGGTAAATAACGTTTCAATTGGCAGCATAGAAACAGTTTCTGTATTTCCAAAGAAACCTTTAGATTTAATGCTGCATATTTTTAAGTTAAAATGGTTTCCCCAAGAGTTTAGGAGAAACTTTCCAATTTCTTACAGTTAAGACATGTAAATCACTTGAAGATTTTAAACACATCCTTTAAATAATGTTAAAATGCTTGCAGTTCCTGCCAGCATAGAAGTTTCCTGAAGGCAAGGACCATTATTATTGTATCAAGCATGATGTCCATAACATAATAATCACCTAATAAGTATTTGCTGAATGATGGATAAATGAAGAGATCTTTCTTTCAGGTGATTCCATTATAGAAAGCATCTATCTATAGGATTGAATTTTTCCATTTTCAAGTAGCAGTTTTGGAACTGGCTATATAGCCATAAAAAAGTTCCTGACAGAATTTATTGGGATGCTTGCTTCTTCTCCCTTATCTCAAACTCAGCTTCAACTAAAAATCCCAATTTTCTTGGAAAAATGTCCACATAATTGCCAGTAGCAGAATCTATTTGAAAAACAGATAGAACGTGTAGAATGGACTACATTTTATGTGTTTCTTTCTTTCCCATATCTCTATACACAAGTCACATCAGAGATCTTCAAGTAAAAAGCTTTCACAACATCTCACTTGCCACAGCAACCACAATGCCTGTGAACTTCTTGAAGACGAAAGAATATCTTCCTTTGCATTTCAGAACAATGTCAACTTTATAGTCCAGGATTTATCACAAAGCCTATTACACAGTAAGTGCTCATTAAATATTAGTCAAAATAAGAGAGTGTACAAATACATCAGTAGGTATGTTCTACTTTGGATAAATCTGACATTTGATTTTTATACCTTAATCTCAGTTCACAGTCATCTTTATAGAGTCCTATCCACTGCAGAAAATTATGTCTATCTCTGCAGCAGATTTAAAATAAAAGACACTCATGACTGATGTTTTACAAGGAGTTGAAGTTATAGTTTCAAAAACAAATAAAATACTTTCCTATTTGTTAAAGGATAGGTTCCTTCTGATTCTGCATCTCTTCACAGGCATCCCTTATTTTGTCAAATGAATACAAGTCATTAACAAAACCCACAGCTACTAAAGAGCCAACATGACAGATACGGGTTATTAGAACCTTAGGAAAAAACTGTGCTGAGCTCTTGCTAAATACTATCCTAGTTCTTGAGCTTAAACTAAACAATAGAGACTTTTAATCAATACCAGTGTAGGGATTTAGAGCACAGGGGATAAAAGATGAATTGTTTAGCAGCTTCACACAATATTGTCGGCTTCTTTGATGTAGCCAAAATTGGCAACTAAAGAACACTTAAGTGACTTGGTTTTGGGTGGATATGTTTTGATGATGCTTTTGCCCTTTTCTTGGTCAACATCTCACAATCAAGAAAATTGGTTCCATGTATCAAATTTAGAGCAGTTTCCAATGTATTAGCCAACTCTGAAATTAGAAATCCAAGTTGGTTTTCACTTCTCTATTTTGTAGTGTCCACAATGCATAAATAAAGGCACAATGATTCCATTTTAAAAGCCAAACTCATCTTTTGTGGACTCTAGTCAGTGATAATGAAGAGTTAACCAAGCTTCTTTAGGCAGTGTTCCATTTATTAACTTTATTAATAACAATAATAGGCAGAAACCTGTCTTGAGTGAAGAAAGAATTGCCCTAGACTACTGTGCATGTTCATCAACTACATTTTTGTTGGATTTGAGAATGAATAAAAATTTAAATTATTACTCATATTACTCATTAAATTTGTACTTTGCTTTTAGTGTTCCCAAAGCCTTGCCAAGGTATATTTGAGAATTCTAATATTCTGGCTTTTTTTTTATAGAAGGAAACTACGCTGAACAGTACAGAGAGAAATACATCTTTCACTTTTTCTACTTCTCTCCTCCCCTTACTCTACCTCAGTCTCCTCTAGGCCTTCACACAGGCCTCTGTATCGATTCTATTTGGTTTCCTGACCTCTTGAATCTCCCCATTCCAATCCATCACACAACAATCCTCCTCAAGCACAGAAGAGACCAGTCATCTCCCTGCTCAAAAAAAATGTCAGTGGGTAACAAAGAAAGTTCACCTTTGCCTGACATACAAGAATATTTATAATTTGGTTTAATTTGTCTCCCTAACTTTATCTCACTTACACAGCTAACCTCACTGAACATGATTGCCAATTATGCTCACACTTTTCCTCATCTCTGTATGCCTGTAGTTAAGCTGACCTCTTTGCTCTACAGAACCTGGTCACCAATTTCCACATGCCTTAAAACTAGCTCCAAGTTGGAAGTAATTTTTTCCTCTGTTTTCAATTTCCAAAGCATTGGGAACATAAGCTCCTATTTTTTCATATTTTGTGTTATATTTATTTCAATAAAGGCATCTTATTCTCCTTCTCCCTTTGAGATTTGAAGATGAGTCACAGACATTTCAATATTCCATATAACTTCAGAGAACATAAAAGGTATTTAGTTAAGAATGAATGAATGAATGAATGAATGAAATGATCTCTTCTATATCACACTATTTTCCCACTCCAATAATATGACAGGAACATAAGCCATTTAAGTAGTTTAATTATCTAATCCAAAATGTGGACTTTCAAGATCAGAGTGAGTCTATATGTAACAGCTGAAGTGTCAAAACACATTAAAAATAATAATGCAAAAATAACCAGGTGTAATCTAAGCTGAGTATTTTCTTCTGGCACCTCTTCCCCTACCATTCAATTTAGAATCGTGTTCTATAATTATCATAACTGCTTAAAGGTCTTATTTTCTGCTGATTCTTAACTAGATAAAATATATACAGCTTTCAGAGATTGAAAATATCAGTATAAGGAATGAACTAAAGCTTTTGTTTTAAGTAATTTAATGTAATAAAAATACAGCTTGCTTACAAGCCGACAGTTGCCAAAAGGGAGGAGGGTTAGGGGATGGGGAAAAACACACCTTACTTGACATAGTAATTTTTTATCAAGTATCCAGCACTGGCAAATATTTAACCATCTGTTTGAGACCTATAATACTGAATGCACCATAAAAATTAGAGAATGTAAAGTGTGGACTTTAAGTTGGTTAAAAGGATCAAGACCAAATTATTGGGTATCCATTCAAGACCTTCTATCAACAATGTACTTTTGGGAATACTGTGGGTGAAACAAAAAAGAATAAGACATGAACTCTTCCCACAAGGAACTTTGACTAGACCAAGACCAAATGCCCAGGACTGGGATTCATACTTCAAAGGAAGGTTCTGCCAGTATCTGGGTATGTAGCATGGAAAGTTAAGAGGAAATCATAGGCAGGCCTTCTTCTACATGGAAGAAGCAGCTATCAAATGGCTCTGGAGGACCAACTGTCCACCTAATTCTTTGAATTCACATCCAATTTTTTTCTCACCTTCTTCTCTTTACTTATATCCCTACTGCTACTACTTTTTTAGTTCAAGTAGGCAAAATTTCTCACTGTATTAAATTAATAGCTTTCCAATAAATCACCCTGCCTCACATCTATTTTCCTTTTAATTCAGTGTCCACAATTCTGTCTATAGAGACCTCTTTCAAAAACAGAAATATCAATATGTAATTATCCTGCCAAAAATCTGTAAATCATTCCCTATAAGTGGATTTACTCAACTCCCACCATGATCTGACTCTTTATTGCTCCAGCTACTTCTCCCATTTATCTCAACCCTGTCATTAAGCTCCAGCTACACCACACAGCTCTTCAAAGGGCATTGCTGTCCCTTGCCCCCATGCCTTTTTATAGGTTCTGTCTTCAGCCTGCAACTTTATCCTACTCAGCTGTCTGACCTGGATTATCTTCCAGTTATCCTTCAAGGCTCACCTGACTCTTCTGATTTCAGATGTGGAGTTCCACATCTCCATTTCCACTGTCACCTGAGCCATCTGGCTCTTTTATTTGCCCAGTTAGACAAGGCTCAATCAGTGGCCAGAATCCTCTGTTCTCAAATGCAGACTTCAGTGGATACTTGCAAAGTCTGTTTTCCCATGAACAAACTGCCCCTAACTGCCTGAATGCATCTAATGCATTTTCTTTAAACACCCTTGCTCTTCTACACGAGCAAACATGCTGTTCCTGAGCTTGGTTTCTTCCTCAATGCAATGACTATCAGGAAATTCTGTTCTCCAACCTACCCACCCACCCTTATTGTCAACACTATTAAAGAGAGTTTTGTTTTGTTTTGGCCCTGAAAACCATGATGAATGATGGATCTCTTATCAGAAAATTTTGCTACCCTAAAAATCTGTTAGTAGTTTGAGAAATGTGGCCTTGAACAAAGGAAGCAGGCAATGAATGCCTTCATAGAAATGGTAGGAACAGGTCTCCTTCTTGGACAGAGGGAAGAACAGATGGAAATAAACCAAGCATTTAAATAGAAAAAATGTGAAACATTTGGATTCACAAGTAATATTAGATTCAAACATCTATGTGCACTTAGAATAAATAAAAATTCTTTAAAATAACCTATTAGGATGTACACAATATAATCCCAGTATTAATTTTCACCCTCTCATTAGCTTCAAGCACTCTGCCTGCCATTAGGCCTCAACTAGGCCTGTCAAGTTGCTCATAAAGGGCCTTTTGAACTTGATAGTAGCTCTGCTTGAAATGAGCAGGTGCTTCTTGCCTAGATCCTTTCTACCCTTCAGGTCACAGTTCATAACATCAGCTTCTCTGAAAGGCTATAATGGACCATCTCATTTAAAGAAACCTACCTCCAATCTCATTATTATCGTATCACTCCACTTGTTTTCTGTTAGCCTTTGCCACAGTTTTAAAACATTGTGCTTGTTTATCTTCTATCTCCTTCTCAAGATAGAAACCTTCACCTATTATTCACTGTACTATGCCCAAATCTTTGTGTCTGGTACCCAGTAGAAGTTCAGTATTAGCAGAATGAATAGAAAAATGAATGAATAGATGAGTGATAGAGGATATTAAAAATAACATATAATAAGCTTTTTTGTTTCTAAAAATTTGACCTTAGGTCAGATAATCAGAACTTCTGCTTCTATCATCTCACATGGAACTTCAGAAATCACAATCAAGCCATTAACTCCAATTAATTTGGTTCTAAAATCTTTAAAATCCCTCAAGCATATTGAGGTGGCCAAGTACAAAATGATTATGGTTGTTGTATGAAGGAAGGATTGTTTAAAACTCATGTGGTGATTCTCAAGCAATCTTCAGATGGGAAAGTAAGTCCCATCTCTATCAACCTGAGGCACGACATTAGACCAAGACCTGGTCTTGGGCACAGGACCTCAAAGAAACTATATATTTGTTTGTTTGGTTCTTTTAAGAATAAGCATAAATTTGTTAAGATTTTTTTAAATGTGATCTTTAACTTGGGTTATCGCATATGTGAATTCCTTCTGTGGATGAGATGCTTTTCACTCCAAAGTCTACAAAGGGTATAACAGCATAGTGTTTGGCACACAGGTTAGTTGTCCACCTGCATTCTGATAGGTCGTAGTAGTTTTTAAATGTCCTCGTATTCTCTATAATCTTGTCTTCAAAGGCATAGTTTAATTCCTTACCACTCCCTTAATACAGACTGGTATTGACTTCTAGTTAATAGAATATGATGGAATTGATGCTGGTGACCGTGAAGCATCATAAGAAGGATAGCTTCTACCTGATGCTTTCTTGGATGGCTTGCTCTGTGGGAAGCAGCCACCACAACTCAAGCACATTCAAAACCCCTGGGAGAGGCCTATAAGGAGAAAAACAGGCCTCCTGCCAACAATCTTGTGAACTAGCCACATTTTCTTCTTCTTTTTTCTTGGCTTTATAATTTTACATATCACTCTCTTCTTTGTGTATATTTAACAAACACATACATACAAGCACACAGCCATCACCATATCAAGATACAGACAAGTTTCATTACCCTTCAAATTCACTTTTATTGCCCCATTGTAGTCGGCTCCTTTCCCCCAACCCCAATGCTGGCAACCACTAATCTGTTTTCTAGAATGGAATAAACTACTTTGAAATAGAACTGTGGCCCAAGCTGATACTTGGCTGCAAGATGTTATAAGAAACCCCAAGCCAGAATCACTCTGCCAAGCCACTCTCAAATTTTCCCCATGGAACCCAAGGGAGATTAAAAAAAAAAATGTGTATTATTGTTTTAAGCCACTAAGTTTTGAGGTAATTGTTATACAGCAACAGTTGAATACTGTACACTTTTTACCTAGAGTGCCTTTTCTTTCATTGGTCTTAGAGTAGATCCAGGGCCTAAGTTCCCCTGCACACGTAATTTAGGTAACTGAAGTAACAGGAGTGTCATTGGATGATATGACTAAGCTATCTACTTCCTGAGATGTGGGCAAAAGCCAAACTAAGATTAAGTAGAACAAAATATAAAACAGCCAATCCACAATCACCTGGAAGTCCACAGCAGAGATCATTCAAAAAGTATAATTCTTTCACTCCAGTGTTATGCTTCTTTTGAGGAAAGGATACACATTCTGACTCACATATTACTTTTCATTATTTGAAGTCCTAGATAAGTATCCCTTAGAAACTAATTCCCATTCCTGATAATAAAGGCAGACATCGTATTATAGAGGAGTAATAAGTTCTAGTGGCCTCTCTAGCATAACTTCGCTTCTCAATCGCAGGCCATATGAATAGAGAATATGATATCTTTGCATTTCTATTTCACCCCAACTGAGATGGAATCATGAGTGTGAAAAAATTCTTTTATTAAAAGTATATAATGTACTTTGGAAAAAATTTATTCCCAGAAAACTGAGAGTTAACTGTGCCCATTCTATACTATTCAGTAGTATAAAAGCAAGTTTTATACTAAAATATATAAGCTCCCAAACTCAACTGTTTTAAAACAAAAGTGTTAATTATCAGAGTTCCAGTTAGCCAATAATGAGTCACTGAAAACTGGTACATCTGCAATTGGGAATCCTGGATCTAGCCATATCTTAAGAGGAGACAGTCATTTTTAAGAGGAGACAGTCATTTTTCTAAGCTTCAGAATCCTGCTCTGTAAAAAGATGAGGCATAAATCCAATAATGTTTGATGTTCTTTCTCACACTATCAATTTATGATGCTCAGAATCATCATGACATTTTCAAATGACTTCTTTTGCCTGTGTCTTTAGATGAGAATTACAGCAGAATAGTCTAGTTTCCTCTGAAATAATAAAATGACTGTGCATTTTTTAATCCTAAAACTTTTAAAAGAATAAATGATAAAAGTCTGCAAAATGAATATTCTATTTCCACCCAGCTATAATTTCATAATTTACACTGTCACTGTTTCTGAATAAGAAATTGCCTTATATTTATGTTTTGTGCTGACAAGAGGAATTTAAACTATAAAGTGAATCTCTAAAGTACTTTCTGACCATTGAATTTATAATTCCATGATTCAATAACTTCCTTTGTTTTCTACATTGGTTTCTATATTGAGAAAGAGGTGACTATTTTCCTCATTACATTTCAACTTGGATGTAGAGACAAATATCATCTGTTTTCTGGGATGAATAACACTGAAGTTATGCATATTAATAACTATTTAAGCCAATCTCATTTAAAATTCTTTGTTATTCTGTAAGAATAATTTCCTTTAAAAAAATTTGACCTGCCACTTGAAGCAAAGAAAGGCAAGAATGTTAACATAGTTCTATAGTTTCCAATGGCTAAATAATATAATACCAAAAAAATATAAAAGGTGCAAAATTTTTGTGTTATTAAATTATATACAAATAATAGAAAATTATGTGTAGGTTACATGATTCAAGGTCAACATACAAAACTCAATTGTATTTTCTATATTTCAATAACAAATATATATAAATGAAATTTTGAAAAAATATAACTTATACTAGTGTTAAAGGACATAAAATACTTGAGGGTAAATTTTGCAAATAGGTTTACAATTTCACAATGAAAACTGCTGAACATTGCTGATAGAATTTAAAGAAACATAAATAAATAGAGAGAGACAGAATGTTCATGGATTGAAAGACTCGTTATTATGAAGAATTTAAGTAAATTCTCCCCAAACTGATCTATAGATTGAATTCAATCTGATTCAATATTCCCATAAATTTTCTATGTAGAGAATGGCAAGCTAATTATAAAATTTATATAGAAATGCAAAGGGCTTAGAACAATCTTTAGAAAGAAGAACAAATCTGGAAAAATTGTACTACTTGATATCAAGACTCCTGTAATTAAAAAAAAATCAATACAATGTAGTACTGGCATAAAGTTAGACAAAGAAATCAATGGAACACAATAGACTGTATAGAAATAGACTCACACATAATTAATAGATTTTAAATAAAGGTGCCAAGGCAATTTAATGAGGAAAAAAATATTTTCAACAAATATGCTATAACAACTGGGTAAATAGATAAAAACAAAATGAGTTTCAACACCTACCTTACATGATATACAAAAATTAATTTGTGATCATCATAATCACAGATGTAAAAGCTACTCTCTTACACTCATGAAATACTCTCTTATACTCACTAGAGTGGCTACAATTTAAAGACTGACAAAAACAAATATTGCTGAAAATACGAAGTTCATAAACAGTAATTTTCTTTGATGTCCAGGAGATATGTTACAAGACCCCCAGTGGATGTCTGAAACCACAGTAGTACCAAACTTTATATATGCTATGATTTTTCCTATATATTAATTCATTAATTAAGCACAGTAACAGATTAAAAATTATAGCTAATAATAAAATAGCACAATTATAATGATATACTATAATAAAAGTTATGTGGATGGCTTTGGGGCAATTATTAAGTAAAATAAGGACTGTGATACCCCAGCAGTCAATTTCCTAACCGAGATGGCTACTAAAGTGACTGAGAGGACTGGGGAGCATAAACAGTATGGAAATGCTGGACAAGGGATGATTCACGTCCAGGCCAGATGGAGGGGTCCAGCCCGAGATTTCATTACATTACTCAAGATAGTGCACAATTTAAAATGTATGAATTATTTCTGGAATTATCCATTTAATGTTTTTGAGCCATAGTTAACCACACGTAACTGAAAGCAGGGAAAGCAAAACTACAGAAAAACATTTTGCTAGTTTCTTATATAGTCAAAAATACACCTAACTTATGATCATCTAATTCTACTCCTAGGAATTTACCAAGAGAGGTAAAATATGTCGACAAAAATAAATAAATAAATAATGTTCATAAAAGCTTTATTTTAAATAGCACCCCAAAAATTAAAAGGAGAATAGACAGACAAATTGTGGGATTTTGATGGAATATTACTCTATAATAAAGAGCAAAAAGCTATTCTGCATTACATGCAACAAATGAATATATTTTTAAAACAATATGCTATGTAAGAGACTCTAGACACACATAAAAAATATACACTTTCTATTTCCATTTATATAAGGTTTTAAAACAGACAAAACTAATCTATAGTGAAAAAAATAAGAAAAAATGCTTCCCTGGAATGGGAGATTAGATTTCCCAGGAAAGAGGCAGATAGAAATTTTTTCAGGATGAAGAAATTATGTATCTGAATAGGGGTATGGATTATACAAGTGTTTGCATTGTTAAAACTAATTAAATTATAACACTTAATATCTCCACATTTTATAGTATGCAAAATATATAATATTTTTTTAAAATTTGAAGAAAAATTCATAAATAATTTCCTGTAAAAATTATTCAATCGAAATTTTTTTAGAAGTGAAAATGATTGACAGTAAAAATGTAGAATTTTAGGTGATTTTTAAATTGTGCTTTCTCTGTTTATTCATTCGTTCATCTATTATTAAATACCTACTATGTGACTGTCACTGTTCTAAGTGTTTTGAACACACCAGAGAGCAAAATAGACAGAGATGCTCCTTTCAAGTTGCTAACAATCTGTAGAGGGGAGTAGGAGAAAGACAGATAATCAGGAAAACATTATAAATAAGTAAATGATGTAGTGTTTAAAAAAACAAGAAATGTTACTAAAGAAAGCCTGCAATACTGCCATATTATGCTCCAGCTGCTTGACACCATTATTTAAAAAGTTATAGATATGTCTTTATTAACTGATTAGCATTTTGCCCTTATTAATTGCTCAGTCATGCATTAGAAACATTCCAGAAATA
This sequence comes from Macroglossus sobrinus, assembly GCA_004027375.1. Lineage (NCBI taxonomy): Eukaryota > Metazoa > Chordata > Mammalia > Chiroptera > Pteropodidae > Macroglossus > Macroglossus sobrinus. The sequence continues at coordinate 49,691 of PVKZ01000566.1, read as the reverse complement.
GGGGAGCATGTATGTGTGTGTGAGTGTGTGTGTGTGTGAGTGTGTGTGTGTGTGTGTGTGTGTGTGTGTGTGTGTAAATGTGCTGGGTTATCATCATTGCTTTATTTCTTAAGCTTTTGTGATAATTAATGCCTGAATAATTATATGTCAAGATGTCCTGGAGTAGGTGAAAAGATTTGTTTCAAGGATATTGTGTTCAATGCTAATTGCATTTCATGTCTTACCGAGTCAGAGTGACACTGAGTTATCAAGTCAAAGAGCAGCCCTTTTTGTCTTCTGAGTGAAAGACAAACAGCTCAAATGTTACAGAATTCAGATGCCCAAGTCATTAAGATATGGTTGTACATAAAAAGATGGAGCACTGATCATTCAAAATAGACAAGAAGAATGTGCCTTAGGAATAATTCTTCTGTAAGTCATAATATCTGGCACAAAATATAAATAAAGCCCTATTTTTCTCCTTCAGTGCCCTGCCATAAAGGAGTCACTAAGCCCACTTGTCATCTGCCACTAACAGTAAGTCATACGTAGGCCTTTAGCTATGGAGAGACTACCTGTACTTTTTCTACAAGACACAGACTGAGAACATAAGAAATCCCCCAACAAAAAGCAATATGAACAACAATTCAAAAGTTTCTGCAATGAGATTATTCAAAATACAAAAATATTAAGACCCAAGTTGTCTTTCTACAGCTAGAAAACAGACAAAAATTAAGTTTTTAATGTTTGCTCTTATTTGTAGCTTTTAATCATGTATCTTGGAAAAATCAGTCTCTAATCAAGTTCCAATCTTACATATATATCACCTCTAATCTTACATATATATTACCTCCAATCTTACATATATATTACATCAGAGGATTTCCCCATTGTGTTTATTTGCCAGCAACAGCTTCTATTTTCCTGTCTCATTTTATATATATAAAACTCTGCTCACATGGGACGCCTTCTTACCTGCTGAAATGCTGCCTGCATTTCTAGTTTCACCTCAAGTTCCTTTCCTTGGTGGAGTCCTCCCCAGCCAACAGAATGAGAAGTGACTTGTCCCTCCTCTCAGCTCACACAGCATGAACTGCTGTCCCACTTATTTGGTCTAGAATTGTACCAGATTATTTCCTCACTACAATTATCCCCCTTAGAGGTTCACAGCCTGGTTAGGGTAATATGAATTGTGGGCTCTATATGCACAACCCACTTAAATCCAGGTTGCATTTGCAAAATTGATTTGTAAACTTTATTATTACAGATACTGATGATTCCCTGGTCAGCCCATAAAAGCTTATCTAACTCATACACTATCTAAATTATTTTTCTGAGAAAATGCATTTTTATGTAATTTTCTACACTGCCAACATCAAGTTAATCAAAAATTTTTAGTTGACCAAAAGATGCATAAATGATTATTAATGGTAAAATGTTCTCTAAATTCCCACAGATTGGTATATGGCTTCCTGAGAAATCCACAGGACTGATCCTCACCCTGTGATTTCCAAGTTTCTGCTCAGCAGTATCTGTTAAACCTTACATGAACTTTGAAGTCTGCATGTTTTCCATCACTCAAGAAAATACATCAAAATGGGGTTTGGAGAGTTGGATATTAACTACATAGTGGTGCACAGAACCACCTTGCCTCAGTTTCCAGGATATTTCTCTTAAAGGGGCTTGGGCATGCTTTAATTCCTTAAACAGAATCAATGTGTTGCTTATTTGGGCTGAATTCATAAAAGTACAAAAATTTAAAATAAGATAATGCTATTTGGTCTTTTTACATTGTCTTTCAAACTGTTTGTGTACAAACGCATTTATTAGATAAGGTCTTTAAAGGTAAAGTGGAAGAAAAAATTCTGGTTCATGGATGGGTGGTTTTGATGTGAAAAATAGTCAATAAAAATATGGAAATAACAAACACTTTGAAACAAAGGAGATTATAAAAATTAAGCTAGTTTTGTGCTCGTTTCCTTTTTCTTCTATTCTTTTTGGATGAGCCTAGATGATTGATTAGAATAATCATGCAATGTATGACAATACAAGCCTTTCTCTGAAAGCCCTATTCTGGGGCAGAAGTCAGAAGAGCTTCTCTTACCTCTTAGTTCCCCCATATCCAGAGTTGTCCCAAGTTGTTCTAATAAAGCAACTCTTGCAGCATTCTTTTTGTGTTTCTTGCCATCATAATGTTGCTGGGCCATCAGAGGATTATTAAACCAGGCTGCACAGAGCCCACAGTATCTATCTGAATCTCTTCTTTGATAGGGGGATGTGACCACTGGAGCAGCATCCACCCTTGGAGGTTTAAGTGAGCTCAGCGGGGTGGCTGTGAAGGCAAACAACCAGAGAGAACCACAAAACAGGTTAGTACACTTGTCTTCAATCTCTGAAGGTGGAAGAATCTCATGAACATTCTAGAGCTCAGATATCCAAGTGTTTATTGAGAGCAGCAAAATAATCATTGCTAGCCTTTATTTTTGAAGTTGGGATGTGACTAAAAATTCCTAATTTATTGAGAGCAGTTTTCATTTGTTATGCTTAAATCTTATAGTTCAGGAAACCATCCCTTATAAAGAAAGATTTTTTAAAAATAAACTTTTGAAGAAAAAGAGTAGTCTATTAATCAAATTGAAGCCACAATGTAAACTAAACATTGAACAATAGTGACTTGAGAAATTCTGAATGAATAAATAAGACATTTGTGTGCCATAAATAGAAATCACCAATAAATAAAGGATTCACCCAAGTGATAGAAGCAGATCATTCAGTGACGTGGATTGTACCAATTGACAAAATCATGCTAATTTTATTGTTTGTTACTTCTGTTTATTGTGATAGGTTATTTTCAAGCTATATCTGCTAAAATTGAAGCTGAAAGTACAATTTTATAAAAAGACCAAAATACAAACATTGTAGAGCAGATGTTATTTCTCTAAACAGAAAAAGGCATATATCACTATTTTGAGATTACACAGTCCCAGCTATTAATTTAACACATTCCATTGTGAGCTCACATTTATTTTTGGTCCAGAAAAAAGAACCTGGCTTGAAGTTTACTAACAGAAAGTAAAAAATAACTTTTTATGCATTAAAACATACAAGTAGCTCACATTCTTAGAACAAGTGTGACTCAGATTATAGTCCTATTTCCCAAATGATGGACTTCAGAGATGTCAAATGATTTACTGAAAGTGAAATTTCTAATTAAGGTAAAGGTAAGACTCCAAAACAAAATCTTACTTTCCTAGGCCAATGTACCTTTTGATACCCTTAAAGACTCTTTTCATACTTTTTAATAAGCAAATTTTTTTCCTCGACCTGTCATCATTATATTTTATATAGGACTTAACTTAATTTGGGGAGAAAAAATTTTGAGTCAAATATTTTGGAGAAGAAAAGAAAATTTAAATTTTCACATAGCCTGTTAGTCATAATGCCATATAGCAGTATCTTCTATCTGTTCTTTGCCTCTGTGAATTGAAAAACCATGAAAATTAGAATCATTCCAAGGAAAAGCTGAGATCTGGAACCCCAATAACAAATTAAGGAACCACTTAATCAATTCCCCAAGCTTTCAAATAATTTGTATGTGGACTTTTATTTTTCAGAATAAGTAATTGATATAGAAATAAATACTTGCTAAATGCCATTTTAATTCAAGAAATGTCTGTAATGTAACAATACCTTGAGAAAGTCTTTTCCTCTAGATCCAGAGATTTCATAGATAGGAAAGTTTTAGCGCAGATTAAAATTAATGGCATTATTTCTATAGTAACTTAGAGAAATAATACATCTCTTAAAAGCCTCATTGCCAGATTTTGTCATAAATCACTATGTGAAAATAAAGCTCAAATGTGGGCTGCATCATCCTCACAGCCACCCAGTATCATTCTGCTGTGACGTAGACATGCTAATAAAAAGTTACAAATATGCAATTGACCTGTATGTGAAAGGAGTTCTATCCACTTTTCTGAAGGAAATTGAATCTTGCTTCCAAAGTTTCTTCATCGTTATCAGTTTCTGAGGATTTATAGCCACCTATTGTTTCTGATGGCAATGGAAAACATATCAAATCTTTACAATCTGAATGAATGTTAATTTTTAAAGCAAAATATATTTTTTTTCTCTAAACTGAGTCCTAAAAAAAATACCTCACAGTCAGATTTATCAATTGATACTTTATACAGCATATCCTGGCAGGAGTGATGCACAATAGAATATTCACCAATTAAGATAGTAATCTTATTTTGCACATAAAAAAGTAGTTTGATGCTGCCTCTGTATTGTAGCTTCTCCTTTTTAATAATGCCGCTATCCTCTGTACAGCCTGAAAATTTAATTTTTCTTATGCTTCTGTTTCCAACCATCTTCACCAATCTCAATTCAATTGATAGTCTGCATAAAGGCAAACTAAGGCAGTAGCATGAGGTGAGTGGAAAAAGTTTAGAATCAAAGTCAGAAATCAAGGTTCGGTTGGACTCTACACCGTTGAGCTGTGTAACCTTTGGCAAATCTCTGATGTCTCTAGTTTCCACATTGTTAAAATTCAAGGTTATCATCTATTTAAAACAGGTAATGTGGGGATGGAACACCTTGTAGAAGCTCTCTCTTTTATGGCTTTTACTAGATGCCAAATAGCAAAGTTATATAGCAGGGGAGCAGTTTCCAGGTTATATTGTTAAATATGTACATGTATTTGGATCATACTTCTTTGGCGAAAGTGCATTCTTCTAATAAAATGAATACAAAGTAGGATAAAGATTACTCTTTTGTTTAAAACATCTTTTTAACAAAACACTTTCATTGATATATAGTTAATTTTTAATTTCATGCTTTATGTTTTTACTCTAATTGAAAATATATTTAGCAAAATATAATTAGCAAAATATTGACTTCACTTCCCTTATACAGAACTAAAACTAGGAGTGAATTCATCAAAACCAGTAGTTTCCAAACTTTAATGAACATTAGACTTAAGAGAGCTTAAAAGTCTCCAAGTCTAGTTTGTTCCCATAGTAATTACATTAGAACCAGGATAGTTTTAACACCTTCCTGCTACCATCACCCTCACCCATGTTTCTAAGGCACAGACAATGCTGTGAAACACTGACCTAAATCTTGCCAGATTGCATTTGAAAATGGCTGTAAAATAAAGTCTTCTTGGATCATCACAAAAAAGTCACATATTACATACAACAGAAATGGAGTAAAAATTTTTGTAGGTAATAACTAAAATGTCACATCTTTATCCATGAGACAGAAAGGAATAATAATTACTTGGTATTTTCTTGAAACCCCAATCGTTTTCTCATTTCTCCAAGATATAAAAGGTTGTCCAAAATAATGGCTGATGTAATACATTAATATGATAAAAGTTAGATAGCAAATCTGATCCCTTTTCACTGGCAGAAACCCAAATACACATTGAGCTGTTGAGCTGTTGTACCACCTACTTCTGACTGGTGCCATCACCTGCCTGGTCTGCTGCTCTGTGCTGTCCTTCTCCACATGGCTAAATGCCTGTCCTGTGGGATGCTACTCAATCCCATCTGGTCTGTGAGGCCTTGACAACTGCTTTATAATCTTGTGTGTGTGTGTGTGTGTGGTGTGTGTGGTGTGTGTGTGTGTGTGTGTGTGTGTGAGACAATGAAAATTAGACTGTAATATTGATGCTTTGATAACTTGCTATTTTTATGTTTGCTGACTTCTCTAGTACAAGTCCCTAATCCCTTATTTTAATTCAGAAAAATGTAAAAATCTCTGAAATTAAAATTTCTTTATGATTTATTTCACTTCAAAACCTGACCTGAATTTACTCAAGGCTAATTATAATATATGTAACATATAATATATTATATATAGTAAACACACATACATATTGCAACAGAATCATTAATATTTCTCATTATGCAGTACTGTCTCAGATCTATAGAAACAATATATGGTACATGTACCTCATTATATACCAAAAATCTTAAAATTTCTGATTTTCAAAATATAGCCGCAGATATTTTGAACAAAAGATCACAGATCTGCAGTCAGTTTAGAGTAACTAAAATAAACACATTATCCTAATGCTTGAGACAGTTGAACAAGTCATTCCCCAAAACTTGATTTCTAAGAATCATGTGATACTGGAATAATTTGCACTATCATTTTAATGCTTTGCGTAATGTTTATAAAGAATCCAGTTATTAACTGCTATTTGTAGTTGTCTTTAGCAATCTAAATCAATTTTTGTCTTTGTCCTATATTTGTTTCTTTCTGGAAGAAACCAGTGGATCTAAGGACAAAAATATTTCCAGAGTATCTGCAGAAAACTTCCTCACTCTATAATGTAACACTGTGTACAACCAAACTCTCCATGATGCCAGCACCTTGAATGATGAGAGACACACAGTGTATACATCTCATGCCTTTTGCTGAATACATGAATGAATGAATGAATGAATGAATAGATGTTCTTCACATGAAAAGTGAATAAAGTATACTAGTAACCAGAATTTTTTTGTTTCTTCTAAATCCTGTCATTTAGTTTTGAGTAGTTGGTACTATACTGCTAGTCAATGTAAATACTAACATACATTCCCAGTCTCCCTCCTCCTTTTAGATTTAACTGGATGTTTTGAACGTCAGTATCATTTCAAACTTTTGTCTATTTGCTGGAGTGACCTATTTCTATACATTTCGGAGAGTGAAAGTATGCACATTATTCTGAAAATTTTACTTTCAAACAGGAAGTCTTCTATTCTAATTTGTTTATCTGGTATTTAAACCCTTACCCCAAGTTTCTGGCCCGGTACCAGTTGGCCCAGAACTGACAGAGGTCCTAGGACATGGATCTTTCAAGAGTTAAAACAGAAGTCCTGGACAAACTGGAATGATTTGGTCGTGCTAATTTCTGGGATCAGACCTGATTTAACATCACGATGGAGAAACAGAATTCATAAAAAGTTTGGAAATAATTGATCAGGAGCCAAGAGCAGGTGCACTTTCAACCAAGGAGACAGGATCCACCAATAGGTCTTAAAGCTTTACTTGTCAGATCACCAAGTGGGTGTCCTTAGTCAGAGAATGGGGTAACACAATCAGCAAGCAGTGGCATTCTCACCTCCCTGTCTGCCTTCTGGACCACAGCCACAGGGTTCCTTTCAACTCCGACAACTGGAACTTGGGACTTTCATTCTCATTCTCTCTCTCATTTTCTCTCTGTCTCTGTCTCTGTCTCTGTCTCTGTCTCTGTCTCTCTCTCTCTCTCTCTCTCTCTCACACACACACACACACACACACACACACACACACACACACACTTTCTAGACTTTAGAATAAATTAGTTCATTCTCACAAAAGATTTGGGGGGCTTTTTTCAGGGAGATAAATCAATTAGTGTTGGGCCCCTAATTAATAAGCAGCAAAGGAAATAGGCAAGACCAGATCTTCTGACTCAAAGACCAGCACATTTCAATGGCAACTAACTTTTAATGATATCTGACTCAAAGACCAGCACATTTCAATGGCAACTAACTTTTAATGATATATTACTTTTAATGGGCAAGAGGCCCAATAAACATATAGATTAAATATAGGTCAGAACACATTTCCTATGCCTCAACGCTCATTCTCAGTGGGAGTTATTTGTAAATGTGCATTGTCTCTAAAACAATTTTTCTGATTTCCAGTCCCTATGATAGACTGTCTTTCCATTTTCTTTTTTTTAACCTACCCTAAATCATATTAATGACAGTAGAAATTCTTCAGCAAGTATCGGTTTTTTGGCAAATGCTGTTGACAGTTAAATTTGACTGGACCATTCAGTGCTGGTCTGAGGAGACAGATGTCAGTATAGATTGACAGCTCAGTCCTTAAACACTCCAGGCTCTTCTGTAGGTAAATTCCTCAACTCAGTGCAACTGTGCAGTTGGGGCTCAAAACATAGATTTCCTTTGTATCTCTGGCAGAGGATAGTGCCACCTGTGTAAATGGTAGATACTCAACAAACATGTGATGAATAAGTGAAAAAAAATACTAGTGAATTTCAGTTACTGTCAGTTCATATGAGATTTTCATATTTTAATAAATAACATATAAAAGCTAAATTTTAAACCTTTAATGATCTCATTAAACTTACTTTAAAGGATTAAAAACTAATTAGATATTAATAAATGAGGCTAGATCAAATAAATTGTGGATATCTATACTCTGAAATACCAGGCAGTAATCAAAAATATGTTTTAGAAAAATGTTTGGGACAGAATGTAAACTAAAAGATAATGGTTTATATGTAGGGTGTAAACCAAATTACTTATTATTAAATTATACACACATGTGAAACTATATATAAAGACTATAGATAAAGCTATAAATAAAAATATTAGCAGTGGTTATTTCTAAGTTGTGGATTCTGGGTAATTTGCTTTATACTCATGGATATACTCTTTGATGCAGAAGAAAAACATTTTTATTTTACCACTCATATATAGGCCACATTTCATGCTAATTTTTTTTCAGTGCAAAGTCTAGAAAACATTGCCTATGAGACTTGTGGTGCCACAACCAGAACTTAAATAAAATCTCATAATTTATTTTCAATGAGTTGCTTATTAATTTATAATTGATTTGGGATGGGGAATGGGTTGGGAGAAAGCTGGCTCAGTCAGAATATGATATGAAAGATCCTATTATATCTCTTATTTCTGTGAAAGACACAGGGAAAAACTGTCTTTCCATCACATGGTAGATCTTAAAACGGCTCTAATTATTAAGATAAAATGAAATATCTTTTTTCCTTCTCACATGATATGTTTGAAAGTGATTTCTGCTATCCAAGGCTACTTCTTCTTCTGCTATTTCTTCTATGCCATGAAGGAAATTAAATAACTATAAAATATCCCATGTTCAAAAAATGTGCCATTAAACACTTCCTGAGAATAAACAAAGATGAGGATGACCTAACAAAAGCATCATTCCAACTCAATTTTCTTATCAACTCATCAACTCTCTAAGTATAATCAGCCCATTAATGGAAATTGCTTCCTCACTCAGGCTAAATTCATATGTCATCAGTCTTCATTAATATAATATTCATAGATCATTGATTTTCATTAATATAGAAAAATTTTCTCTAGTTTCAGTCACTGATTAGATTCTAAATATCTTAAATACGTCTGTTTTCTGCAGAATCTAACTGTGGAAACAAGCCATTAAATAAGGCCTTTAGAGGTGCTAAAAGTCCTTTTCTAACCTTCTCACATTGTTTGACAGAAGAACCCAAAAGCTATGCTGCTCTACATTCTTCTATTCACTGAAAACAGGTGGACAGAATGTAAATTTCACAAGGAAAGGGATCTTTATTTGTTTTGTATCCCAGGTGCCCAGGACTGGATCTGGCCCACAGCATGTGTTAAACATTTTTAAAATGAGGAGGACCGTTGATTCTCCAGAAATGTATCTGTGGAACAGAGGGAATCATGTTTATTTAGGATATTCTGCTAATACGATGTAATAGCATCCTCTCTGTCTTTAAAAACAGCTATTGCATTGTGAGTATTCAGGCAAACTGCATTTTAATTGCACTTTGTTTTATGGCACTTCACAAATATTGTGTTTTTTACAAATGGAAAGAAAAGACCCTTCACCAGCATTAGATTGCTTTATTGTGGCTGTCTGGAACTGAACCCACAATATCTCTTAGCTTTGTCTGAAATGCATTCATGGCATTTGGTCTTCAAACAGTATTCAGTTAGGGTGCTTTACTCCTTCTGAGTTCAGTGTTAAAATCTTTGGTTCCGGCCATAGTTCTGAAACTCTGCACAGAAGCACCGTGGGATGATGCAATGATCATACAGGAGAGCCATAGATATTTTAAAATTCTGAGGAAAGAATATTACATCTGTTGTACACTATGGGAACCACTAGCTCAAGATAGTCACCGTTTCAACAGTGGAGGTTACAATCATTTCAGTCAGTTCATATTCTTGTGAAGCTGGATTGTGGATGCTACTGTGTACCTACAAATCCACCCAGCCAATGAATGAGAAACAAGAAATGAAAGTGCTAGTATCCCATCTAATTCTAAGATTTGAGAAGTTATGCAGTACCCAACAGACAAATGCATCCATTAGTAAGTGTGGTTACTTAAGAAAGAAATACAAATATTAAGTTTTCTTTCAATATTGTATTGTTTTCCAGATGGCTGCTAAATTATTAATACATAAATACTTATTAAGTTGTCTGGAAAGAAAGAGTTAAGACATCATACTACTGTAGGATGCTTGAGTAAGACTCGATGACCTGCTAATTGGGTATGGCTAGATACACCTTTCTCATAAGTCTCAGACAAGAGGCAGGCCTCAGAAGGGCAGAGCGGGCTTCCCTGACAGGGACTCACTGACTCACTGCCACCCCGACTCCCACCCCAGCAGGTGCCGTCCATAGACTAGTAAGCTGGAGGGCATCACCCAGGTCACAAGCAGTATTGTTTGTGCAAGGGGTGGTGAGCTGAAACGTGGGATCTGATAGTAGCTTTTGTTCTTTTCATTCTGTCACCATTCCCTGGCTGCATCTAATCCATACTCCATGCTCAGGGGTGGGAATGATTTACTTATCTAGTAACAACAGCTATTCAACTAGAGAGCCAGCTTCCCGGACCATTTCTTACAGCCTATGAATATTTATAAAGGATTCAAAGACAAGAAGAGTGATCAGTGCCAGAAGCCCAGGGGAAGATGAAATGCAGGCTGAGTTTAGAGGAAGACAGAAAGAAAGGGTGGCCTCTTAGCCAGGGCTGGGAGGAAGCTGAAAATTTAGAAGCAATTTTAGAGAAGTTAGTACTGATATCATTCCCTGAGTAGAATGTGTGCATCTTATACCTCTCTACTTCACTCTCGGTCAGCATGCCTCCCCCAAAAAGGGATCTCCTGATATATCTGCTCACCCTCAGTTGTGAGTTACCGTAACCATGCATCCCCAAAGCTAACATCGGACTTAATCACCCACAGTTTGCAAGTTATAAAAATTGCCTCTACTTTGTACTTAAATCTATGAATATTAACTATGCATATAGTTTGCATGTAGCTGTTTGAATTTAATCTAGAAATAAAGCACTTTATATTAACTGTCACTTAGAAATTGCTAAATCTAAAGGCTTGATGCTATCCTCAGTTAGCTCTATAAAACCTCAAAGCAACTCTAGAACTTCTTGAGGCCAGATTTGAGCTGCTTTGCTCCATCATGTGAGGTGCCTCCCAACACTTGGATCAAGAGAATCCAGAGTATCAAATGCTAAAGCAAGAAAGTTTTCCAGTCCTTAGTAATTTAAAGAACATTTCCTTATACGTCATATTACTGCTGTGAGGATTAAAAGTACCTGCTTGATAAAAGTTAATTCCCAAGCATCCAGAGAAAACCAAGACTAAAACCCAGTTCTCCTAAATCCTCCCCTATGCTTTTCCACTGTCCTACACTGACATTAGTCTGTCCAGCCAGTACAGTGCCTCTCCTAACAAAGATGAGGAATGCAGTGAGCATGAGACAAAAGCAGTGGTTGCTAAGAGTAAGTCAGAAAACCGCATCTACTGGGAGTGAAATGTTCAAGTAACTAGCCATAAGTTTGCAATTACTACAGCAAACAGAATGTGTTGTAGAATAATAAAAAGTATATAAAAGCCAGAGAGATGCTTAAGAACGAAAGATGTATGAGTGAGTAATGAGTATAGGATTTGGAATAACTAGCCAGAAGAAAGAAAGCGGACTTAATAACATTTGAGACACATAGAGGATTATGGAATTTGGATTATGACCAGATGTTTTCCAATGCTGCTGAAAGGGGGAATGGATTAAACTTAGAACAGTAGGCCTTTGGAAGAGCGGTAACGTAAGGGAGCAGATCCATGATGTTAAGACTTGTTTAAAGCCCCTCAGAGAGGTTTGTAGAATGTAAGCATTATAAATACCCAGTGGTAGAAGGGGGAGCATTTAAACCACACCAGAAGCTGGGGCTTAGAGTTATATGGAATCTTACTGGGAACAGATAAAACGGTAAATCAAGATTCTATGAATTTCTAGGTATAACACATTCTACATCCAAGTCTCTTGATGAAACATATCATTTTTTTAAAAAATGTAAAATTATTAAAGATCAAGTCATCAGGATTAAGCAAATGTATGGACATCTTTCTTTCTGACCTATTTTGACTAAACATAACCTTCCCTTGTGTTAAGAAAGATCACCTAAAATGTTCATATATATGCCAGAGTTAGTTCTTACCTTTCCTGACCATCAGCATTCTTGATATATTAGATTTACTAACTGAAAATGAAAGGTCCAGGTAGTAAGATTTCATCTGCTCTGCTGACTGGAAAGCAAAATAAAGATGCCAATGATTAGCACTTTGCACTAATCAAAATATAATTAGAGAGAGAATTCATGGGTAGGCCATTAACCCCAGTCTCCTGCTTCTCAGTTAAGTGATCTCAACAGGTAGCATAGAGCAGCAATCACGCCTCCAAGTGACTGAGGACCCTTGGCTTCCAAACATCTCCACATCACACAGTTTTGAGGACTGTGCTTGGAACTCTCCATTCATGTCAGTATTACTAATGACAAGAATGGCTGCCTCTAAAAGAAATTGCCAAGGCTTGGTTGTGGCCCTTTAATCTAGCCTTCGCAATTTGTAATACCTCAAAGTAGCCAAAAATCCTCTTGAAAGCCTTGGATGGATTTACAATCAAAACCATAAAAGTAGTGTGTGCTCAACAATTGAGAAAGTCACTTAGCAGGAAATACTATACAAGAGAAGCAGCTTTTCTGAAGGCTGAGAGTAAAGTGAAAAAACATAAAATTCCATCTTTTTGTTTTCAGGTAGATAAACTTCCTTGGTGTCTCCATCATATGACAATTTATGTAGCAGAAGAGCCTATTGAGAAATTAATTGTCTTACTTTCCAACAGACTCATCTTCATAAAATGGGAGGTATTTCCAATTACATTCCAAACTGAGATTTAAGCCTTGAAGTCTGGTTTTCGCTATTCTCAGGATAGAATGAACAATGCATTTATTTGGGGCTCTCTGAGAGGCAAGAGGCTCTTGGTATTCGAAGAGGCATGTGTCTGATGTCAGGATAGTAATTGCTTCTTAGAGCCTAGAAAAAACGGGGGGCGGGGGTTGCAAGTATGGATGGAGATCCAGGCATATTTAAAAATATGCGTTTAAGGTGGTAGAACCTCCCCCATGAATGTCCATAATGGAGCCTTGACTTTCTCTTCCATAGCCTAGCTTGACACAGAGGTGATGGAGCCATCACTGGAAGTCACTGACCTGGAGGAATATGTTAGCTTGCACAGGGAAAAGGTGAGGACCCATTCTAAGGAAGCCCAGGTTCCACCTCCAGCCTGTGGAGGCCCAGAGCCCAACAGTAGCTGGGTGGTCATAAAGTAGCCAGAGACCAAAGGCTGAGAGGCTCCTCTGAGGACACCTAGTGCCTTTAGACCCTTGTGTGACCTAAAAGAGGGAGAGGGTACCCAAAGAAAGACTGATACTGGCCTTCTAACCAATCTTCAGGGCTAGAGGACAGAAGTTATTTAAATTGATTTCAAAAATATAAAGAAATATAATATTTATTATACTCAAATGCTATCTAGTAATTTGTACTTATTGTATCTGATTATTAAAGGAACAAAACTTAATGTTAACCAAGACTGTGGGGGTTGATGTTTAAAAAATATAGATATTACAAAAGATAAGAATGTAGTTTGGGACATTAACTACCAATTATTTTAGGTGGGATAATTGTGCATTCTCAATTTCACAGACTTGACAATTTCAGGAATCTTATTTTTAATAAATGACAAGAATTATTGCCAGAAAATCTCACTCATGGTTTTTTTCTGAATAGGAATGCATTCTGTGTATGGGTTCCAAGTCCTAAGCACATTTCCTATTGACAGTTCAGAGTAAGTGCAGGAAATTGATTATTTTATTGTTCTACTATATTCCTCATAAAAACGTGTTAAAGAACACTTTCTGAAATAAAGATGTAACCACATTTTAAAAATCTGCTGAAATCATCAACTGTTTTATACCACTATTTGATCACCAAAAAGAGAAAAGTGAGTTTATGGTATTTAAAAGGATTTGTGAAAATTACCTAGAAGTAGCCTCATTGTTAAAATTTTTAATTTTATCCAATCATCGATCCTTTGTTTTATTGGTCTTCGAATATAAAATAAAAGGCTTTGATCTGTCATTCTTCCAAGCCCCTTATGATTCAGTGTGCAAAAGTAGTGGTCAAAGAATTTAGCTCACCTCACATGGCTAATTTATTTATATGTTATTCACTGTAGAGTAGGCAGAGGCCTGACTGATGTGGTTTCTTTTGACAACTTGACACCATGGAAAGATGACTGCAAGCGAAGTCTCTTTGCCACCAGCTAGTTGTATCACCCTGGACAAAAGATTGCACGTCTCTAGGCCTCAGTTTCTTCATTGGGGAAATAAGATGATTGAAATAATGATTGGTAAGTACCTTCCAAGCTCTACAATTCTCTAAATCTATTACTTGTTGTATTTGTAAACATTCAAAAAGCCAAAGACATCATCAGAACAGATGCACTGATCTAGAGATGACACCTTAGAACACGCCAATTCTCCTAATTCAAAAAGCAATGTGCTGCTATGAAGATCTGCCTGTTTGACAAACTATTACTTGAATCTATTAAAGCAAGTATCTAGATAGGTTACACCAGGCAAATAGCATAACCTGATTTAGACGATAGAAATGCCATGCATTATAAAATCTTATATGCAAATACGAGGTGCTGATTAAACCTGAAATGCATGTATTATTCAAAATCTGAATTTATATAATTTTTTAACAGATCTAGAATACCCTGATCTTTATTCATTCAACAGAGAACTCAAATAAGCCACCCTATCTGGCATAGAAATTTATAGAAAAGCGCTAAAGCTCTGTCTCATTCATTTTCAACAGAAAATAAGAAAGAAGAGAATCAACAAGATTTTAGAAGAGAATATACAATAAACACACTTAGACACAAGACAGGCAGGGTTGACAAGATCATTACTTATCTGTCCCATTTCCTACTTGTTCATTATTCCTACAAATGAGAAATGCTGGTTTTAAGATTTATAAATATCTGTCTTTGTTGCTTTATTACTTCCAGTCATCTTAGTGAGAACCTTGGGATTTGAACCATACTGTTCATTAGGTGAGCAAAAATCTACGGATCATTTTATGAATCATTATTTATCACCACTTAGAGATAAAGGAAAGTCCGGGAATATGCAATCACAAGTCCTGGGTTCAAGTTCCAATTATGTATTTTACTATGTAATACCAGGCAAGTTACTTTACCATGTAGAGTGTTTCTTCATCAGTAAAACGGAGATAATAATATTTGACACTTTGTGTTTTTCATGAAGAGTAAATGAAACAATAAATGTGATGGTTCTGATATCATACCTTAACAATTATTAGTTATGATCATTGATTTTATTATTAGGTTATAATCAGCTGACTCAACTATAGTTTTACCATGCCCCAGGATCTTTAAAATATTATTTATTATTTCATTGTTGAGAGATGAAGAGTCTTTTTGAACCTTATTTTTTTTCTACATGTAATAAATATAAAGTAACTTTTGATATGTAGACAGTTGATTCTTGTTATTCATGGTACTTATATTCTATAAAGACTCCAAGAACACAATTAGCAAATACCAAACCATTGCTCCTTGTGGGGAATTCAGAGTTTAGGTTTTTGTGAGCCTATGGTCACAACAATTTAATCAGTTGATCAATATAGAACTTTGTTTTATGTGTACTTCTGTTTAAAGACACTTCTTTAATATACATATTTGATTCAAAGCAAACACTATAACTCATGTTTGGATGAAGCTTATCTGAATATACTTGTTTTACCCAGAAGGCATGTCATCACCTTCGTGCACTTAGGAACACTAAACAGCACTTCAGCACTATCCATAGGAGAGTCACTGTAAATGGCAACAGATCACCATTTACATTGTAAATCACCAATAAAAAGAACAAAAATGCAAAACATATGGCACTAAGTAGAAGGTAAAAAGAACACTTGTTTGCAGTATGAAAGTTGAAACTAGAAAGCAGAGGTTTGCCTTGTCAGCCTCAGCTGAAAACATGCATATGGGACAACTCAAAATTTTTACTGCTTGCTCAGGTCTGCAAATGATCACTAAACTGCCATGAGTATTGATGCTGTGTTTACAAAAAATTGTAGTCAGTAGGCAAATTTACAAATACAGAATCTGCAAATAATGAGAATTAATTGTGTGTGTACTTCCATATATATTTAATATATTATATATTTACATTTGATATTTAATCACATGGCATGTACTATATTATTTTACACATACCTTCTTTTTTATTATAATTATTATGTAATATAAGTATCATCATAATTTTACCAATATAAAACTGAAGGTAGAGGAGTTAAAACAACTTGTTAAAGTTCACACAGATATAACCAGAATTTAAAACTGAATCTGATTTCAGAGCTTATGTTCATACTTTACATTATTCTATATTTTACCTATTTTACAAAGAGAAAAAAAAATGTTTAACTGAACAAGTGGACAGCCACTACAATTCCTGGAAAATTAGAAAACCACTGCCTTTGATCATCATATTTAATTAAAATTTAAATAATATGAATAGACCTTAAGATAATCATGCTAAGCAAAATAAGTCAGAGGTAAAAGGTTGAGAACTATATGATTTCACTTATACAAAGGATATAAAACTGAAAGCAACAAATGAATAAGACAAACAAAAACTCATAGACACAGTTCAGTGGTTACCAGAGGGAAAGGGGGAAGAGAAAGGTAGATAAGGGTAAAGGGGGTCAAATATGTGGTGATGGAAGGAGATTTGACTGGGTGATGAACACATGATACAATATACAGATGATGCATTATCGATTTGTATACTTGAAACTTATATAATGTCACCCCAATACATTTAATTAAAAATTAATTAACTAAGAGAACTTAATTTGAAAACAAAGCTATAGATATGTAGTTGATATTATTTTAATGCATGCTTTCAATTTTTACTCATCCATCAAATATTTATGAAATGACTACTATATGCTAAGAAGTGTTTTATATGCAGACATCAACAGAGAGGTGATGCTGTGAGGCCTCAGGAGCACACTTCAAAACTGCTCTCTATCTTCTAGGCTGTTACATCTCTACAGCAACTTTAAACTCTTAACGGTCAAAAATGAAAGAAAGGGTATTACTAAATTTGATGCCATTACCATGGATGCCTAAGAATTATATAAAACAGTGTGCTCAATATCCACTTTTGCTAAGAATGACATATGTATTCATAAAATCTTATATGTGAAACAGTCACTTTAAAGGACAATGTATCAACCAAGATAGATTAGGCCCTCTTGCAATAACAAACAACCTCAAAGTGTCATAATAAAGGTGTCTTTCTAGTTCCTACAAAGTCTAATGTAGATTGAATGGCCCTCCTCCATCTTGCAGCCTGGTCTTAAAGTTATACTAGTTACATCTTCTCACAATCAATTGAAAGTCTGAGGATGTAGAAAGTAAATGGATTTTAGATGAGCACTTCCTCTGCCACAACAGATTTTCTTGTTAATCATGACTATAATACCCAACCATTTAGATGATGGGTAATCTTAAATTTCCCATGGATTAATGCAAGATAGTTGTAAATATCTGTCGCTTAAAGCTTTTTTCCCCCATGCTTTGAATTCCTTCTAAATAATTCACATGCTCTTCAAAAAAAATTTTTTTTAAGAACAGTTAAATGATGCCTTCTTTTGACATTTTTAAAAAGATTTTAAGTAAGAACTCAGGCTCATTCTTATTTCAATCATCTTGTTTGTATGGGTTTCTCATAAAAAGAAATAAGAAAAATCAATAGCCAGCAAGCATAATATCTGGGCCTGAGATCTCTATCAGTTACAATCAGTTAAATGAAGGTGGCTTATGTATTGAGTAGAATAATGTTCCCCCAAAATTCATGTCCACTTGAAACTGCAGAACTTATTTGTAGACTAGATCTTTCCAAATATAATTAGTTAATTTAAGATAAGTCATACTGGATTAGGTTGGGTTCTGAATCCAGTAACTGGTGTCTTTATTAGAGGAGAAGACACATAGTTATATGGGGTTATGTGAAAATGGAAGCAGAGATTAAAGTGATAAAGCTAGAATACCAAGAAAGAAGCCACCAGAAGGTAGGAAGAGGCAACAAAGGATTCTTCCTTAGAACCTTCAGAAGGAGCCTGGCCCTGCCCACCCCTTGATCTTAGACTTCTAGCCTTCAGAACTGTGAGAGAATAAATTTCTGTTGTTTTAAGCAATCTAGTTTCTGAGAATTTATTGTAGCAGCCTGGGAAACTAATACAGATTGGATCTTAGATTTCAAATAAGATTTAAACATCAAGAGATACAAGCATATTAATATTATGGCAAAATCTGGTTATAATTTCCTCTATTTAGTTTTCATAAACACCTTCAAATTTTAGGCTTCATGGATACATCTGCTATCACTCAAGTCTTGTAGCTTCTCTTGAGGGCTTCTGCATTCTTAAAAAGGGGGAGCCACTGGGTTCCATTCATTCTCTATTTTTGAGGTACTTCCCCAAGGTACTTTTCTCTAGCTTTCCTGGGTTCTCAGTCTCATCAATCCACCAAGCCCTATCCTAGTGCTTACCCAACTTCTCAAAAGCGTATGGCCCAGGAAAATGTTTTCCTTTTATACTCATACCCATACCACCACCATTCTCTCCTTGCTGCCTCTTTCTCAGGATCATTCATTATCTAGTCAGGGATCAGCAAATCTTTTAGGTAAAGGACCACGTAGCAAATATTTTAGGCTTTACGGACTCTATGGTCCCTGTTACACTATTCAAATTTGCCATTATCTCACAAAAGCATTCTAAACAGAACACAAACAAATGAGTGTGGCGGTGTTCCAATATAATTTTATTTATGGACACTGAAATATGAATTTTATGTTTTCCCCATGCCACAAAATATGCCCTTTTATTTTTTAATCATATAAAAACATGAAAACAATTTTTGGCTTGCAGGTATACAAAACAGGTGACAACAGGTCAGATTTGCTCTTTAGCCTGTATTTTGCTAAACCCTGATATAGATCACTGGTTTTCAATTGGGGTCAACTTTGTATGCCCACGAAGCATTTGACAATGTCTGGAGACATTTTTTTATCATCACAACGAGTGGGGTTCTCCTGGCATCTAATAAGTAGAGGCCAGGGATACTTCTAAACATCTTACAATGCACAAGACAGCCTCCCCACCCCAACTAAATTATCCAGTCAGAAATTTCAATACTATTGAGATTAGAAATCCTAATCTAGATAAAGGAGTCCTATGAGAACCCTCCATAACAAATCCCCATAGGTTATACAGTTATTAAGGCCTTCTTTAAGTGACTCATTTTATAAATTCTTCTCAGGTACAATTACTTGAAATGTTCTTTAATATCCTGTTGTATTTGTAGATCTTCATGGACTATTGTTTATTGTGCTCAAGTGCATATGTTCCCACCTGGTAAACTTGAGAAAGGCAAGGGTGTCTTATCAACTTTTATACTCCTAGGATATAAAATATTTGTTGAGAGGAAACTAAGCTAAGAAAGTAATAAAAGGAAACTTCCAGGTTATGAACTCTCTTAAGGCAGGTACCAGATGAAAGAACTTCAACTTTCATAGAGAAGCCACTTCTATCACTTAGAGTGTCCTAGAATGCCACCTTCACTGCATGATGATGGTCATTTATCAAAAAGGTCCCATGATGGATGCTTTGGCCTAAAATGCTGGCTGGTGGGACTCAAACTGGCTGAGGTTCTACTCACTGAGACGCTCCATTTAGAGCCAGATAGGATTTGCTACACCACTTCTGGAGGCATCAATGACAAACGGGCAAGCATCTATTGAGCTCAGAAGCAGAAGCTAGGAGCTGTACATTACATGAAGATGGGGCAGTTGAAGCCACAGAGTCAATAATGGGTTTGGCAGAATCACCCAGCTCTGTGTTTGCTCTGCCCTGCTCCCATCTAATGTAGTTGATGGCTCTTGGATGCCTGACTAAGCTTCCTACCCCAACTCCTGATTTTCTCTCACCCTTACTCTACTCTTCTCTTCCAGTCTCATGGCTACTTTCGGCCCCCACCCTAAACCTCTGCACTGACATTTTTAATGGCTCCCTCACAGCATACATCTAAAGCGCCAGGCTTACAAAGCCTCAAGGGCCAGCCTCTCAGGGGTGCAGGCCATTTCTCCCACCCTCCAGTTTAATTTCTGTTCAAATCTGGTCTCCTGCTCATTCCTATTAGCTCCCACCTGTCTCCCCTCTCTACCCAGTCACACTGCATTAATGTCCCATTTGGCAGATTTCTGTGGCTGTTCTGATTCTTCTCCTCAAGGTTTCTGTGACCTTGTACCCTGTTCTATATTTCTATACTTGTACTTGTCCTCAAGCAGAGACTGAACACCAGGTTACATTTTTCTGTCACTCTCTTACAGGAATAAGAACATGGCAGTCAAGCTTGTACAGAAATGTGGCAGAACACAGAAGTAGAGAGACGTGGTTCTTCTGTGAGGAGTGCTTATGGACCAAGTGGTAAAGTAAACTCACCCAATGGAAGCAACAGACAATAAGATATTTTAAGTGTAAAAATATATAACACAGAGTTCAGAGCAAAGTAAATAAAAATACCTTCATTTTCCTGAGTATACAGAGCTAACATTTATTGAACTCTATGTAGTACTCTGATAAGCAATTTGCATTTATTAGCCAGCTGTTACAATCACTATGGAAAGCCTTTGATATAAATAATAACATTATACCCATTGTATAGATTAGGAAAAGGTGTTTCAGGCAAGTGAAATCTTCGGCTCATAAAGAGTAGGACCTAGATATGTCTGTCTTTGCAGCCTCCTCTATGTAACTATGATTTCTAGTAGCTGTGAGAGACTCCAGAGACCAGGCGAGACTTGAACTAGACCTAGGAAGGTGAAAGATGTTTAGATCCATGACTGGAAGAGGGAAGGGCATCTTACATATAGGATAGAGGTGGAAAAGGCAGTGGACTGGTGGTACAGGAGACTTGCCTGGCAGAGTATTTGAGAATGTGTGTTGAGAAGATGGAGAAAATAGGGTTGGAGTTATAGAAGAGCTAACTTCTGCAGCTCCAGCAAGCTAGAAAGACTAATGTGTCTTGATAATAAAGGAAATAGCCACCAGAACTTTTGCACAGTATAGTAATAAGTTATGTTTGACCTTCAAGCAAATCCCTAACTACAGTTATGTAAGCATTCGCTAAATTGAATTTGAGGTTCCCCAAGGTGAAATTTGTAAAATACACATAAAGGAGTACCTTGTTCGGCCAAATATTTACTTACATCAGTGTATTAATTTCCTATAGCTACTGTAAGAAATTACCACAAATAGTGGCTTGAAATTATCACAAACCTAGTGGCTTAAAATAACACAATTTTATATATTATCATTTTAGGGGTCAGAAATCTTAATTCAATATGCATCCTTAATTCCTCCTTGCCATGTAGCACATATTCATAGGTTCTGGGGATTAAGATGTAGACATCTTTGGATACCGCTATTTGGTCCCTTACGGTGATCTCACCTTTGGGGCTCCATCAAAGGCAGGCTTATAGCAATATAACATATATCATTATAGGCCACCCAGGTAAGCCACTTGGGAACAAAGCCACAGCATAGTGCAAGGAACCCAGATGAAGCTGTCATAAAGTGCACAACCTCAGGGTTCCATCTGATTACTCAGCTTCTGCACTCTGTGGGAAGTACTCATCTTCTCCCGCAGAGTCAACTCCCTGAGAGAGGCCTCTAGGGCCAATCCCAGCCTTAAGTGAGCAAGATTGCAGCAGCCTGACCTCTGAGGTTTGGCATCAAGCTTCCAGCCCTTTTATCACTTTGTGTTTCTACTCTGATAACAGTTTCTTCCGTGTTCCTGAGATCTACACCCTCTTCTGGTCCCTCATTCTGGTGTCCTGTTATTTATTTTATCCTCTAGAGATCTTGAGTTTGTCTTGAGAATGACTTACTATTGCCTCTACTTTCCTCCTCTCCAGTCTCAGATCCATGGTCCTGCTGCCAGCTTGGTGGCCGAGTCTCTCCCTCCTGACAGGTTTGCTTAATGCCAGAGACAGTTTATCTCCTCAGTTCCATGGCAGCCCCTGCCCCTGAGTTCATAGCCCCTTCTCCCCACACCCACTCTAGTGGGCAGCTCCAGTGCCAGGCCCTGTCTCAGTTCATAGAACTCATCCCAGAAAGGTTTGTCTCCAAATAGACACAACACGATGTCCATGTACTATTCCCAAGGTAGCGTTTGAACAGCCCCATGTTAGTCAGAAAATCAGAGGCGCTAATAGAGGAGAGGAGTCAAGCTGCCCTCCCATAACAACTTATTTACAAAATGTTCACATGGGAATAACACAACACCTTCTACTTTTCAGAGTACTTTAAAATCTATTATTTTCGCTGTATAAGGTCAGTGAGATAAATTTATCCACTCTTAGAATTAAATGACAGATGAGAAATCTGAGGTTGAAAAGGATAATGGAGCTATCAAAGTTTATATAACTAGGCAGAGTTAGGGCCTGAGTTCCTGTCTCTGGACTCCGAGGCCAGCATTCTTTCTGCTCTATTATATCAGCAGATCAAGTCTGAGGTATTATGTCAGTGGGTCAATCCTGTAGATTCTGGCTGGAAATCAGAGGGTTGGAAAGACTTTTATATCATCCTGGCCAATCATATAATCCGGGGAATTTATATGTCATCTAGGCTAATGCCATTATGCTGGAACCCCCTCAAAAAATGTCCTGCCAGCCTCTGCTTCAACAGCTCCCACAGCCACACATTTTACCTTTAAGTATCTCTGAATATTAATAAACTCTTCCTTATCTTGAGCTCAGATATAATTCCCTAATTTTTTTCCTCACTCACTGGTTGTACCCAAGCACACATACTCATGTGTGTGCACACACGTATACACACACACACAAACACAGCATGAATCTTTCTTTCCTATAAGAGCCTTCCAAAAGATATACCCCCAAGTTATCATTATTCCATACTTAACAACCCCTGCTTCCTTTACTCATCCTCCAATGAGAGAATTTTCATCTCCTTCATTATTCTGGCCTAAGTCCTCCTCTGAGTCTCATCTAAATGTTCTCATATTGTGGCAAATGACATGACTACGGCAACCTCAGTCTAGCCTCTGATCTGGGAAGGACCTCCATGCTGTGGTCTGCTGACCCTGCAAGAACATGGGTCTATAGACCTCCCCATGCTCTCATCTTACAGCGGGATCTGGAAAAGCACAAACTAGAACAGAGATTCTGAAACACACTAACCAAGAACTGGAACTGGTGTTTGTTCCAGTGACTCTGCCAAACATTTCAGAAATTCTAGTAAACATGCACCCATCTGGAGAAGGCAACTCAAGCGACAACTAATTCTGCAGCTGATGCTTGATCATGGTGCATCTTGAGTAGGAGGAAAGGTAATGATTCACAGATACCAACTGCTCACCCTCATCAGATGAAATAGCTAGGAGAAGCAATGAATTGTGCTTCAATTATTCCTACCCAGAAATCACTACAGTTCAAGAGCCTATTATTCATGTAGGGGCAGCTTAAGCAGCATACCTGAGCAGGGGAATTGCTTCTCTCTGGCATCTTGATTCAGTTGGTTGGGTTTTATATGTTCTTTTTTCCTTTTGTTTTCATTATAGAAGTAATTTGAAGCCAACCTGGTTGATTAGGCAGAGCAGTTCCTAGATGTGCACAGAGCAGCCACAGCTTGGAGGGTGAAGTCCGTTAGGAATTTCTGCTGGGCTTGGCTGCGGGCAGCAAGAAAAGATAGCAATCCTGACACTATTCAAGGTACCAAAGGGGCTGCACCTGGTAGCTCAGGACACTCATGGCCTGGGTATTCTTTTCTGATGTCTCTTGGTCCTTATCCCGTACTTGTAAGTAACTGAACTTGTGCCTGAGCCCAAGCCTCCACCTATATCCTAGGTCTAGGAATCAGATTCCTGATTTGTTGCTTATGCTTGGTTTCCAGCCCAGTACTCTTGTCCTAAATAATGGTGCCCTGCCACACTCTTAACTGCCTTTCCTTTCCCTAGAATCTCAGGACTGCAGCCAGGGCTTGCTACAACCTGCCAGACTTTCTTGATGCCAGTATCCTGCTCGAGGCTCTACAGGTCCTCCATTGCTAGGTTCTCCATTGCTAGGTTCTGTCCTCAAGCCCTCAAACTCTTACCTTGTGGCACATCTCCCTATGCTGCCTATCCTCTTTTCATACTTGTAACTAATTACTCACCTCTCTCTAGTGGGATATATTGCTTCCTTTACTCCCTGACAGGAGCTAAGGTGACATCAGTCTAAGCTCAGGGGCCAATTTAGCTTTCCAGGCCCTCCAATTCTGCCTGGTATTGCCACTTTTCAATATTATTTCTGCTCAATGCAGTTTTAGAGGAGAATGAAGGAGCAGATATGCTGCAGATGAGTGATATGCAGCCTGGAACCCTGAGCTAGACAAGAAAGGAGGATACCAGCACAAGGCAACTAGAATCTATTTCTCCCAACCCAAAATACAAGTTATTAGGGCTACTTTCCCCCATCCTAACCCCATTTTCTTCTTGCCTACCCCACAACCTGATTTCTGTCACAGTGAGGACTGGACCAGCTCTGTGGACACTGAAACAAAGTCACTAAGTAAAGATTTCAGTTTAAGTGCTTTTGATTTTGCCTTTAAAATATTGACGGTAACTAACAAATTACACCCAAGTTATGTTTATAGCTCTGAGTATATTTGAATTCAGGAAACAAACTGGTGATTGGTTATCTTAAGGTTGTAGTTAAAGTCACAAAAAACTATTTTGCCATGTGGTGATTTTTTTACAGAAATAACATTCCATTTGCTAAGTAACATTATAAACAATGGTACAGTTTCCTTCATCACTACTTCCAAAATTAAATTTAATAGCAATTCTCTGCTTAGGCAGAGAGAAAAAATGGGCTAGTTGCTCATTCATGGAAAATAGGTAAAAATTTTCCAGTGACTGTTTCTTTGAGGTGTCTTTTTAAGAGATTTGAAGGGGAATAGGTTCCAAGGTGAGTATCCACCTTTTAAAAAGCAAGAATTAGGAGTTTCGACCAAGTGGGCTGCTAATACAGAATATCCCGCCCCCAAGAAACTGAGCTTGACACCATATTTCATGTGTTTCACAAACCCATCCTATATCTGAATGTCACTGCCACCTTTGCAAAAATAACATTTTTTAAACGAAGTAGAAAAATATAGTTTAAAGATTGCTTGCTATTTTCTAGGTGAAAGATCTTTTTCTTAAGAAAAACACTGCTGAGGATAAAAGCCAAGTATTGTTTTAGACATTCTCCAA
Organism: Macroglossus sobrinus; assembly: GCA_004027375.1. Taxonomy (NCBI): domain Eukaryota; kingdom Metazoa; phylum Chordata; class Mammalia; order Chiroptera; family Pteropodidae; genus Macroglossus; species Macroglossus sobrinus. The sequence continues at coordinate 24,185 of PVKZ01000566.1, read as the reverse complement.
TTTCCAAAATACCATTTAAAAAAGAATTACATCCATGATTTATGCACGATTCATTAGACAGCAAGATAAAATGAACTGCTAAAGTTTAATTGCATTGAAAGGGCAGACATCTTGAAATACACCCCAAAATTCTTGGGATTATAATCTAGTCTAGTAACATCTTTACTACAATGTAAACTTTGTCCAAATAGCTTATCTTGATTAAATTAGAACTGTAGTTTGAGTTTCATGATTTGATAAACTTCTGAAGAATGTTTTCAATAAGCAATTAGAAGGTCAAATGTTATCAATTTTAAAGTTTTTTATTGTGACAATTAATAGGCTGAATAATAGGATCTTCTATGAAAATGACAAGAATGTCATCTCATAAAAAAATGAAATATTGTAATTTGCGACTTATTTCACTGGATGCTAAATGAAATAAGTCACATAAAAAAGAACAAAACCATGAGTTTACTCATATGTGGAATATAAAACCAAAAAAAAAGAAACAAACAAAAGAACAAACAAAACAAAACGACTCATAGATGCAGCCAACAGATTGGTGCTTACAAGAAGTGAGAGAGAGTTGAGGTAGGTGGGTAAAATGGGTAAAGGAGGTCAAATGTATGGTGATGGATGGAAACTAGACTTTTGGTGGTCTATATCTGAGACTTATATAATGTTTTTACTCAGTGTTATATAAATAAACAAATAAACAAACAAATAAAACCATCCTAATGAATTATTAACTTTATCATAATATTTAACATCTAAAAATAAGGGCACAAGATTAATATTTTAGACACCTTATCTATATTTTCTTATTCTAAATAAAAAATTTGCTTAAAAAACAAATCAGTTGTCTGCAAACAGAAGTGTTTTTTAAAAACTGCAGTTTCTCTCCTCCCCACTTTCACCAAGATAAGAATAGAATGATATCCTGCATTACACAGGCCTAGGTAGAGAATGTACCCAATATACACAATATACTTTCCATTACTCATACTGATTACAAACTGAAGCTAGGGAAGAACGGTGTTCCTTGTATAAATAGATATATTACATACTCTATAATAATTATGGTAGACAACATCTTGCAGGATGTAAACAGCCTTTCAGAAGATGTAAGCTGCCCAATTACTGATCAGAAGGAGCCAGGTTGAGAATGAGCACCTGTATTGGATTTAATGGTCTATGACAGTAAGGTTTGCTGGGCTACCTGCCCCTCCTTTTAGGTTTGGAAGGACATCTACCATTAGTCTTCTATCTGGCAGGAGCCTCTGAAGCGGGAGCAGGATTAACAGGACAGGCACGCTTGCTTGAACTTCTGTGTCTCCCTGAGATTGCTGTTCATACACATACCTGTGGCCTTTAGTGGAGTTTTCTCTCCTAGCAACAGTTTTAACCTTTTGGCATGGATTTTGCCTTGATAATGTGAGTCAGCCACCACCGCTGAGGTAAAAGACATATTACAGAGTGTGCAGCATTTGTTCTTATCCACCATATCGGCATCACTTCCCTGCCAAGGAGAAAGAAAAAAATAACATTAGAGGGAACCCCAAGTTTTAAGATTTCTTGTTTCCCATTCCATTCTATTGAAAATGAAATTGACCACAAGCTTTTTCATTGAAATGTCTATTTTTCCTCACTATAATTATCATCAAAACTTAGTTACTGATTCAACCCATATTTATTTAGCACTGCTACTGCCAGGCACTGGGAATACAGGATAAATATGCAGATATGATTTACCTGAAGAAAAATGGGGCTCATAATTAGGCGAGAATACATTGTGTCTGGAAAACAGTCTCTAATTGCACCCGTTATACTCATTAAAGTAGGTAAAATATCAGAGTTCAAATGGCCTGAATTATTTAGCAGAAATTGTATTTTAACATTTAACTCTGCCTTTGACCAATTTTAGCCTCACCAGGCTACATGGCAACATGCTCAAAAATTTTTTTTAAGATTTATTTAAGGAATTGAACATTTTTCATAATTAACTCGAGTGATTATGTACCATAGAGCTATGATGACCATGCTGGCTGAATTTTCTAGGAGAGTTTTAGTAATTTTTCTTTTCTTCAGGAAGGTGGTTAGTTTGATGTTGCACACAATACTTAAATCCAGCTTGATTTTTAAATCCTTTTGTAAGATTTGATGAAATTGAATCATGATTCAGAAAAAAATTAATTAATTATTTGTCAGACCCAGTGACCAGGCTATTGTGCATGCAGATCATCAATTACCTATATTATGCAAGGGTAAGATTAATCCACTGGCTCCTCTCCTGCTTAGTTAGAAATTGAGGGTAAAGTGGACTCTCTGATAAGGAGTTAATCTGCTCCTTAAAGGAACAGCAAAAGCAAAGCATCTCTTTGTTAAAGAGAAAGCCCTGGATGAGGCTCCATCCCCACAATAGAATCTTCTCTTATTCCCAGCAAGCCAAGTGAAATTTAAAATGGCATTGGGAGAAGAATGAGGGTGGGGATTGAATGGAGAAAAAGAATTACAATGTGTATTTTTTCACATAATAATGCGTCCAGACTGCTGGAGAGAGTATTGCCTTGCAAATTATGTGGCAGTAGAAGACTAACTCTTTCCCCCTTAAGGCATTAGTCTGTAATTTCTCTGATAATTAGTGTTAGTCCTTGGGAGGAGTGGGATGTGTGTGTGTGTGTCTGTATTTCTAGGAGGCTGGCCTGTAGTTCAGGGGAGGAGGAGAAAAGAGAGACCTCAAAAGGAATTCTGTGTGATTTGGAGTTACAAAGCCCCACCTACTGCTATATATTATCTTAACTCTAGAATATTAAATCTTAGAATGCCCTCTCACTGGTTTATTATAATTAATGAGTGAGATATGAGAAAATGTACTGCTAGGGGTTGAGGAAATAGCATCTGTGAGAAAAAATGGATCCAATGGAGAAAAGAGGGGCTCTCCTATAGGTCCTCTCCTGGTGAGGGATTAACCTTAAGACAGCATATCTGGGTAGCACTGAGGCTGTGTCCACTGAGTATGGCCTTGTTGAGGGTTTAAAGTTAAAATGTTTTGAGTTTTCCCTTTATTAAAAAAAATAAAAAATTCATAAACACCTTTACACCCTTGTGTGGTATACTGTGGAGACTGACTGGACCAGGCAGTAATGGGGGCAGTTGGCTTCCTCTCACCCATCTCTCCAAACAAGCCTAGGAGATGACACAAAACCCATGGAGAATGCAGAGCCCAAGAATATCAGGAAATGACAATCAGGAGTTATTGAAGAGTTTGATGCCAGTAAATCAGGAGTGAATAGCTCAAGAGAGATGAAAGACCTAACTGGTACCTTGCCACTATGCGTTAGAAGATATTGGTGCTACATTAAAAAAAAAAAAAAAAAAAAAAAAAAAAAAGATTACCAGGGAGAAAGTATGACCCATTTTTCACCTACTTATGATTATATATAGAAGGTATGTAATTTTTCTTAAAATTAGGTACAAGATTTTAAGCCGAAGTTTAACCCACAATCTACACATATTTACAATCTGTGCAGCCCTTCTGCACTTCTAGTGAGACTGCCAGTCACGCCTGGTCTTAGGAACCAGTCCTTCATTCACTGAAGATCTAACATGTAGACATTTCTAAAGAAAAGCTGGAAACCCAAAAAGTGGGGATGGTATCATTATATGAGGTATACTCAAAACTAGTTTCCAGGGCAAAGAATTGTCCTTAAAGTGGATAATGATCAATGAATTTGTTGCATTCATTCATTCAACACATTTTTAAGAACCCATTAAATGTGTTAGGTAAATATGACTCTGTTCTCTGTTATCAAGGAGATTGGGGCCAGCAGAATTAGAGAAGGCAGACAGAAAATAAAAAGATATTACAATCAAGGAAATAGAGTCTTCTCGTGGGTTTACATCCTCTCAATTGTTAGCTAAAAAATACATTAATATAATATAAGTTTATTTGTATGGATTTTCATCTTTGAGCCTTTCTCATGCCTGAAATGTCCTCCCTCATTACTTCTTGTCTAATCCAGCCTTTCCAGAATCTGTTTGCATGGCTCAGTTTAGCCATTGCTTCTTGAGGTAGAGATCATTTTGACCCCTCTACAGACCTGAAGAAGTGAGGAACCGGTCTTAGGGTCTTCTATCTGTCCTGCACATACTTATTTTATAATATTATACTAATTATTACATTTTTTTGTTTTCATATTTGTTTCCCTTGTGAGCCTACAAAATTTTTTTAAGATCATGGAAATTGTCTCACTGACATTGAAGCCCCACTATCTAGCACAATGCTTGCCACACAGGGAACCTTTAGTTGTTTACTGAATGAATGAAGCTATGGGGTTGGTTTGTGGGGTTAATAAATTTTCATGACATAAAAGTCAAAAGAGGAGACAGGTAATGCATGGAGGTCTAGTTGTCACAGAAAATCTTCCAAACTGACAGGAAGATGGCCAGAAAAAGAACCACAAGTATCAAAAATTTATAAACTAACTTGAGGGTTCGAGTAAGAAAATATTTTTCCAAAATTTATGTTAGTTTCATCATAGTTTTAATATATATATTCATGGAATTCTGTTGTTCTGAGCAATCTCATTCACATCATTATATGTGAAAATCAAAAAATAATAATAATAGAAAAGGAAAACTAATTTTAATGCAAGTAAATATTATGGAATGTAGTTACCCTATAGTTATAGAAGAGGGACCAAGAAAATTTAGGTACCTGACAACAGAAGGGCTATAACACCCTAAGATGTTAGGCAGCCTCGAGGTCAGCAGGACATGCTAAGGGGATATTTTACTGAAGGAGCCAAAGTAACTTACATGGTGCAATTGTAAATATCACCAACTCTAACTACTCTAATGACCCTGGTGCAAAAACAACTACCTACAAAAAATCTTGGTATTAACCAAGTGCCTTGTACTAGAAAATTCTATGTATTGAATTATGTATTCTTGGCTATGTAAATCTCAAATCAATGGCTCCTTGCAACTACAGATAATATAATCTGTACTGGAGTCTCCCACTGCACCCAGAGCAATGTTGATAGATGATCCAGGGTTGAACTCCATAGAGTTTGATGAACTGACCTCAATGAATGTATTTAAAGTTTCTGGCTTAAAGGATTGAGAATGACCCCCAAGCTATAAAGTAAATGAAGAAGGAAACTAAGATTGTCTGAAAATATGGATTTCAACCTGGAGGCAATAATTAAGTCAGACTTTTTCAGTGCAATGTCCACATTGCTGGCAAAAAAAATATTTGTGGAGTATCCTAAGGCTGCTTAGTCAAAGTATTCTGCAAAGTTATGAAGTTTTTAAAAGAATTCAATCACAGTGGAAAACCCTTGACGATTCTGACCATAAATCTAATCCTCAACAGCCTTTCTCTTAATTTTTTTTACTTAATTCAGATAATTGCCTTCATTCTCTTATCCTTTAAATGAGTGCAAACAAAACCTAAGAAATATTTATTTTAAAAAAATATACTAAATCTCAGTAAGAGCCCTTCAGCCACAACTTTCTCCCTCCTTATTAACCTCCCAGCTCACATTATGGAAGCTCCAATCTGGTTGGATGGGATCAAGAAAACAAAGCTCCCTTATCTATTAGCTCCCAGTTAAGGGCTATCAGGAGGGAAAGGCCACCAGAATTAATCACATTCTCTTCAACTCCAAGATGCAGAAGTTAAATTAAATAATATAGCCAAGAGATCAGGTACACTTTCTTCCACCTACCCTCATTCATAAGATATAAGCTCTATCTCAATAAAATCAGGCCAAGAATATTAAAACTCTGGCTGCTTTTGCTCCAACTCACTTGTAGGACAGAGGTTGCACACCAGGATTGACAATCTAAAAAGACCAGAGGCTAACACATTTCCCAGCTAATAAAACAACAATTTCACTCTGAGAAAAGTAGGCCATTATCCCTGCCCCAACTCTAGAGTAGCAACTGAGAGTTTTTTCCATGGAAAATAGATGGAAAGAGGAAGTCTGTAAGAATAGAAAGTTTGAACACTTTCCTCAAAGAAACTGATTTTATTTGAAAAAGTTTAAGTCTAAGAGTGCTTACAAAAATGATGGAGATTTTGGTGCTAACCAATTAAGACAAAGCATTAGAGCAATAGGCTAAACCACAGGCCAACTATCTTCCCAGAGAGAATCAGGGAAAGAGATAGCTAAGGAGAGCCTTTCTGTAGTTAAAACAAACTTCATATATTTGCCTAAAAAACTAACCCCACAAAAAGGACTACATTTAATTGGATCAGACTTTGGACAATTTATATCCTAGAGCACTGACATCATCCAACAATTAGTAGAACCTAAATTCTAGTTATGAGTCCAGCAGAGGCAACCAATTTAACAGGGAAAATCAGAGAAACAGCCAATGGGAGTCCTAAAAATACCACTGTTATCCCACAGTGACCATGCACACTCCTAAGGCTGCACCTCTGAGCAATAAAATTGGTGGCTGCACATCATAAAGGACATAGACATTATTAAAATAGACTTGCCAAGACATTGAACAAATAAATGAGCAAACAATAGCAAAAACTAGGCTTGGAGGATGGAAGAATCATTATATAGCATTTTTACAATATAATACCTAAAATATCCAATTTTCAACAACAGCAACAAACTTACAAAATGTGTGAAAAAGAAAATAAAAAGCAGAAAAGTGTAAACCATACACAGGGGGAAAAAAAAGAGGAACCAGATGTTAGGTTTAATTGGAAAAAACTTCAAAGTAATGTCAAAGACTTCAAACAATCAAAAGTGTGTTCAAAAATTAAAATAAATCATGTTTAAAGGAGTCATTGAACGTATGATGCCAGTATGTTATCAAATAGAGAATATCAAAAAAGAAAGGAATTGTACTTGGATGGGAGACTACCAAGGAACACCAGGTACTGTGTAGGCATAAAAAATAAAAAATAAAATAAAAAGTAAAAAATAAAAAGGGATTGTAAGCTGACAAGGTCCTTGCAATCTCTGAGGTCAACCAAGGGTTGCCTCACCTAAAAAAATAAATAAATAAAAATTTTAGAAAAAAGAAAGGAATTAAATGGTAATTCTGGAGTTAAAATGTATAATCAAAATGAAAAATTCATTAGAGAGTGCTTACAGAAAAAAAGAATTAGTAACTTGAATATAGATCAATAGAAGTTATACAGTTCAAAAAAGAGAGGAAAGAATGAAAAAAATTGAACAAAGCCTCAGAGAATTGTGGAACACCATTAAGAACACCAACACATGCATAAAATGAGAGTATCAGAAAGTGAAGAGAGAGAAAGCAGGAAAAAATATTCAAAGAAATGACTAAAAACTTTCCAAATTTAAAGAAACATTCATCTACACACCCAAGAATTTCAACAAAATTCAAGTAGAATAGGTGCTAAATGATTCACACCTAGATACATCCTAGTTAAAATACTGAAAGCCAAAAACTATCGAAAATATTTAAAATAGCAGAGAAAAACAACCCGTCACATACAAGGGAACCATAAGTTTAACAACTGACTTCTCATTAGAAACAATGGAGGTCAGAAGTCAGTGGGATGATATACTAAAAGTGACAAAAGAAAAAAATCTATAAACCAAGAATCAGACTTCCAGCAAAACTGTCTTTCAAAAGTAAATTGAAATAAAGACATTTGGAGATTTTTTAAGTGAGAGAATTTGTTACTGGCACATCATCTTATTGAAAAATAGTAAGGAAGTTCTTCAACAGAAAACAAGGGCCATCAGACAAAAATTTGAATCTCATGAAAAACAGAACAAAACAAAACAAAACAAAACAAAAAACAAAAAGGCACAAGTAAAAATAATTATATAATTACAAAAAACAGAATATATGCATATGTCTTCTTTCTTCCCTTAACTAATTTTAAAAGTATATGTATAAAATCACATGTATATATTTGTATAGTTAGACCAATAACATAGAAATATAATTTATTTGACAGTAACAATACGAAGGTGGTAGGTGAGAGCAAGGCTGCACTTCAGTAAAGAAATGACACTGATTCTAACTAAAATCCACAGGAAGAAGTTATGATAACAATAAAGGATAAATAAGAAGGTTACTACACTAAAATATGTACTGCTCTAATTTTCTTCTCACCTTCTTAAAAGATACAAAGTTATGTAAAATAATAATTACAACAATATATTGTTGGGTAACATAGAGGTCATATATATAACAATATTAGCACAAGAGAGAAGAGAAGATATATCTTTATCTGGCTAAAATTAAGTTAGTTTAAATTATAAGTAGATTTTGATAAGTTGAGATGTAGATGGTAAGCTTAATAACAACCACTAAGGAAATAATTCAAAGCATTACAGTGAAAAATCACTAAAAGAATTAAAATGTTGTAGTATAAAATATTCTCTTAATGCCAAGGAAAGTGGTAAATGATAAAAAAAAAAGGCAGGGGGAAAGACATGATTTCATTTAAAAAATAAAAGTTAAGTGGTAGATATAAATTCACTACAGGAATAATAACACTGAATGTGGAAGTATTAAGCAATCTTATCAAAATAGAGATGGTAATACTTGATTAATAAAATGACCAATCTATATGTTGTGTAGAGGAGACACGCTTTAGAGCCAGTGATACAATGGGTGAAAGTAAAAGGATAAAAAGTTATATCAGGCAAACAGCACTCATAAGAATGCTGTAGAAGCTACACTAGTATCAGAGAAAATAAAACTTTGAAACAAAAAATGATTGCTAGAGATAAAAAGTGGGAGCATTTTATAATGATTGAAGTGCCAATTCCTTGGGAAGATATAACAATTATATATATACATGCACATAAGTACAGAATTGGAAAATACATAAAGCAAAAGCTGACAAATTAAAGGTAGAACTAGATATTCTATAGATGTCTGCTGGATCTAGTTGTTTTGAGTCTTCTCTTCTCTTCAATATATTTATCAGTCTTCTGCCTAGTTCTATTCATTATTAAAAGTGCAGTATCAAAATCTCCAAGTATCATTATTGAAAATTCCCTGAATTAAAAAATGGGCAAAGGATCTGAATAGATATTTCTGCAAAAAAAAGATATACAAATGGCCCATATAACATGAAAAGATGCTAGAAATCACTAATCACCAGGAAAATGCAAGTCAAACAACAAGCTACTACTTCATAACCACTAGAATGGCTAGAATAAAAAATATATATATAGGTAATAAAAAGTATTAGCAAGAAGGTGAAGAATTAGGAACCCTTATATAGTGTGAGTGAGAATGTACCATGGCACAGCCAATTGGAAAACCATCTGGCAGTTCCTCAAAATTTAAATATAGGGTTGCCATATGGCCCAGGAATTCCACTTCTAGGTACAGTCTTTATTATTCACACATAGGCATTTGTAAACATAACAAATACTTGTAAATCCAATGCTTATGCAACTTTTGTGGTCATTCTCTAATATATGCGAAGTGGCAAAAAATTAGAGTCATCTGACACTTCTGTCTCAGCTGAGGTTGTTTTACCTCTCAGAATGTAAGTGTTCTTTTCATGGTCTACATAGTGTCACATTTTTTGTATTTTTGTGCTATGTTGGTGATTTTGCTGCTTAAAATGACCCTTAAGGGTAATGTTAAGCTGCTGCCAAGTATTCTGAAGCACAAGAAGATCGTGATGTACTTTAAGAGAAAATACATGTGTTAAATAAGCTTCATTCAGGCATGAGAAACAGTGAAACAGTGATGCTGGCTGCAAGTTCAATGTTAATCAATAGACAGTACTTTACATCCAGAATAAGGAACAGGGAATTTGCTACTATGTCTGTGAGAACACTCCAGAAAGTGCTAAACTGACATCTACAGTGCATGATGAAACTATGAAAACGTGGCTAAATTTGTGGATTCATGAGATAATGGCTGATAGAAAAAGCATAATGGATAGCATTGTTATGGAGCTAAAAGCCAATGAAATTTACCATATTATCCAGAGTCAGGAAAATGTTAAACCTTTCTTAGCTAGAGTTTGACTATAAAGAAATACTACTTGTAATCAATTATTTGTAAAAATATATACATTACATAAGGCATCTTTAAATAGAAACACACATAAAACAAGATTATATATTGATCAGATAACAAAAGTCTTATGATCAGTGTCTTGTAGAAACTTAACCTTGTATTTCCCCCAGGAGCAATGGCTTAGTATTTGCTAATTTAGAGTTGGTGACTTTATAAAACACAGTTACCATAAAAATAACAATAAAATGTATATTTCATTCAAGAGAAATAAAAATATAAATTTGTATAAAAACCTTCACATAAATAGTCATAGCCATATACTTCATAAGAGTCCACAAGTGAAAACAACTTATATGTCCATCATCTGAAGAATAGGTAAATAAAATATGCTTTATACATACAATGACCTATTATCAGTAATAAAAAAATGTAGTACTGATACTTGCCACAACACAGATGAATCTTGAAAATGTTATGCTAAGTGAAAGAAGTCTATCATGAAAGACCATATATTGTATAATTTCATTTATATGAAATTTTCAGAATAGGAAAATATATAAAGACAGAGAGTGGATTAATGATTGTCTAGGAGTAGGGAGATGGGGAGGAAGAGGTCAAGGGAAATGAGGAGCAACTGCTGATAAGTAGAGGGTTTCTTTCTGGTGAAGATAATGTTCTAACATTTATTATGGTGATGGTTACACTACTCTGAAATAAACTAAAAATCTTTTAATTGTATACTTTAAATATGTAAATTATATGATATATAAATTATATCTCAATAAAGCTATTATAGAAAAAGCCCAAGAGATAAATTTAAATGATTTTAAAAGCCCAAAGAAATATTGAAATTCAAAGCATAGTTTTCTTTTCTTTTCTGGGCATCTTCTACTTAGAAGGAAACTCATTCGCAAAAGAAAAAATGTTGAGAATTATTTTGTTTATATGGGCTCCCTTGCAGTGTGCAGAATTCCTCTGAGCACTGGCTGGATGGACATTCTTAGAATTCTGATCACTGGTGTTTATTTTGGCTAAAGACATTTCATGCCTATGTTGGAACTCCAACTACAGCCACGACTAAGCTATACCTAAAAGCAAGAGCCATCTGACACTCCCTGTTAGAGGCAGAATTATCTGAATCTCTTAGAACATTCCCTATTGTAAGTAAGATTAAATGTCCAATCAATGCAACTATTTCTAGTGTTATGCATGTTGTTGCTTATAGCATGATATTTAATCTCAAAAATATACAGTAAAACAGGGAAGAATTCTCTTCTCTTCCACTTCACTAGGCCCAAAAGACCTAGAACGTATACTTCACAATTCACTGCAGTGTCCTAAGCAATCTTGTCTCCTGCTGTCCTGTCTCATGCATCCTGTTCCACTCCATTTAGGTCATGCTGTTCTCTCTTCTCCCAAACTATTCAAATTACATCCAGATATCAAGGTCTATTTTATCGAGGAGTCCTGTCAGAACTTGCAAACTTCATCCACATTTTTTGTGGCTGACCTCTCCCATTCCTTAACTTTTGTGCTATAATTCAAATTAGGTCTTGTCCTTTTATTATTAGCATTTTTTAGGATTGTCTCTCCAGAAACATCTTAAAGTCAAGTTTATTAGAAACTGTCTTCCTCATACCTCATCATCTCCAGTGCCTGCCATAGGTATGAATACACATAAGAGACTCAATAAACATGAAATTAATAGCTGCTGAATAAATGACTTAAAGTGGCCATCTATTAACCAGTTCTAACTCAGTCACATAAGTCTGTTTTCCACATAAAATAATCTCTCTTTATTTTCTTACGAACATTATTGCTTAGTTTCAGGGAAAGGTCAATTTGCATAAAGTTCATACTCAATACTGAAATAAAGATAGTGTCTGTCCACATAAGAAGAATGTGTTCTGCTGGCTAGGAAGATGAGTGATATCCAGCTAGCTCACAGAGAAGCTATAGTGCTTACATCTGCAGAGCCTACGTTAAAGCTGGCATGAGTCTTGTGTTCCACTGTTAACTGGAGAAATATATGCCCTACCACTTGGATAGAGACTAACCACTCATTAGATGGAAACTCTCCATTTCCATAGTATTGGAGAAAATGGTTATTTTGACACTAAAGGAAAGAGAGCAGGAAGATCTGTATTCAGGAGGGATGTAGAATTTGGTATTTGGAAGGCAATGGTTTGTAATTCAGTCACTAAAGAAATATTTAAACAGATGGTAACAGTACTTATAAGACCCCAGAAAAGAGAAATTAGCCAGAGCTCCTGAGAGAGGACAAATATATACTTTGGGTAAGCCCCACTAACAAAGAGAAGTAGCTAACAAAAACGTCTCCAATAAATAGGTGTGCCAGAGAGAATAAAGGTAGTACAAGAGGCAGTTGGGAAGAGAAGAAGAAAAATGTCAAAAAGCTCTGACAACCTCAATATCCACAAAATGAAAAGCTGTATTTCCTATTTGAGACATCACTTTAAGGTGGGATAGTGATGGGGGAGTTTTAAAATTGAAATGACATCCATACCAGAGATATTTTCCTTCAGACCAGCACCGCTTGCTATCATCATCCACACTCACAGACTCTGGTGTCAGCACAGTTGCCATTTTCTGAGATACATATGGGCTAAATGTCATATTAGGTATCTTATATACTTCATCACACGTAGTTTTCATAGTAACCCTAAAGTAGGCTTAGGATTTAGTCCTCTTTCCTTTTCCCCCATCCACTGCAATCAATCCACCAGCAAATTTTGTCTCTTTGTCCTCCAATTATAGCCCCAAATCATCTACTTCTCTCTACTTCTCAATCCCTTTTACATTCTTTCCCCCAACACTCGTGTTCAAGCCTGAGTCCCTCTCCCTTTCATGACACTCTTTTACATTCTTCATAGTACTTCTTTCACATTCTAAAATTTTATGGTTTAGATATTTAAGTTTATTTATATATTATCTTTCCCCTATTACTAAATTTTTCAGTACTGTAATCCCAGTATCCAGAACAGACTGTCCTATAGCCTATAGTACAAGCCACAAATATGGCCATATTTAACTTTTAATAGCCATATTTGAAAATAAAAATAACTTGTAAATTTAATTTAAAAAACATTTTATTTAGCCTAATATATCCTTTTAACATGTATTTGCCCTAAAATTTTTTTTCATTTTAGGTCTGTATTCTTTTTCTCTTTATAAGACTTTGAAATCTGGTATATAATTTACACTTAGAACACATCTCCATACAGATAATCGATGTTTCAAGTGCTCAATGGCTCCATGTAACAAGTGACCATGGGTTGGACAGTGTAGCTCTAGAACATATTGAAAATTATTAAATATTAGTTGAATTTAAAATTAAATAATGAAGGAATCGATAAAGACACAAATAAATAAATCCCCATTTTTATAGATCAAGAAAATGAAGCCCAGAGTGTTTAAATAAATTTTCCAATATGTTATGCTTGCAGAGTGTGGCAGAGCTGATTTTTGAATATTTGCCTACCTAAATTCAAGGTGGTACTATTTCCATTATACAGCACTGGCATCTTAGGTCAGTCCTAGCATCAAAAACTTTCAAGGGTTCTTTACTATCTAAAAATAAATTTCTTATCATGACAGTTAAAGTCTGCTTAAATCTCTCAACACACTTTTCTAGTCTTTTTCTCCACCATTGCTTTTCATACATAGTATGCACCAGGCAAATAGATTTTTTTCCAAGGTCATTAACACCAAGGAGGCTGCCAAGAGTGGCTTGAAATCTCAGTTCTAAATTTCTTTGCTCCCTGTCTCATGGCTGCTTGCCTTGTCAGATGCTGCAGGTGAGTGAAGATTCAGTCCTTAGGTCTCATTTCTATGTCGGGGTAGAGAGCAGTAGTATCCTCCTCTAACATAGGCTCCTTTCTTATCTATCTTCTATCTGCCCTAGCAAAGTGCCTGGCATGCCGTATCTTAAAATTTCTTGAAGAAGTATATAAAAGAAAAAATGATCCAATGAATAAATTTTTCCTATCCTCCAACTATGTTGAGTATATTCCTACCTGCCTTTGTTCATACGGCTCCTTCCAACTAGAATTTCTTCAATCTCTCTACATGCAAGGGCTACTCAAATCCCATGTCCCTCATCAAGGCTTCCCTAAGAGTCCCCACCACAAAGAGATCTCATTCTTCCCTCATACCTACAAAGCTTCACTTAGGCCTCTCCCTCACACACTTAACACCCTTTAGAGTAAATCTGATTTTTAATAAAATATTAAATATTATTTTTAATAAAATATTAATTCCTTGGGCTAAAAAAATGCATCATACCCAGCCCCCAATATAATGCTTTATGTGATGTGGTATGAAAAAACACAGAAAGTTCAATTCAAGAGAAGGATATTTAGACTCAAAAGATGCTGGCTTGAGCCCAGGCTTTAAATGTATTGGATATCATGTATCCTTTTTAAGTACAAAATTCCTTCTTTGTTAGAGGAGAAATAAAAGTTGCCCTGTCCATCTATTTATGAGATAAAAGACAGGATAAACAGAATGCAATATATAAAAACATGCTTTGTAATCCGGAAAGTACTATGCAAGTTTAATTTATATATATCGAAATAGATGAGTATTACCTTATTTTATCTTCTTCATGGAACTAATTTATACCTGATATTTCCTCACTCATTTACCAGTGAACGTGTTTAATGTCTATCTTCAGCAATTATAATGTAAGCTTCTTGAGGGCAGGATCTCTGTTTTGTTCACAGCTATATTCTCAGTGTCTATAAGAGGACCTGTCATAGGTCATTCAATAAATATCTTTGCTGATTTACAAAAATACAAAATAAAATGAGGATTCTAAGATGTCGGTATCAGTGATATATCTTGTCAATTTCTCTAAATATCCAAATATCAAATATAAAAAGCTAGATAGCCAAATGAAAAATCCACAGATAACAGTTGTAACAAAACTACGTGACAAGGTATTTCCACAAACCTCAAAATAAAATCAAATGAAAATAAACCAATGAGAATCCTAAGACCAGTATAGTATCAGCATCTGTGTAGGGAAACAGAGTGAAACAATGGGACATCTGTTGGACCTCAGAGCAGCATAACCCCCATTTGCCAGTTAGAATTCATGAGAAAGTGTGGCAGATCTTTGTAAAAACAGCAATTGAAATTAAGATGGCTTGTCGATTCAAATATTAGATGGGCACAAGAGGTCTACATAGGGTCTGAAGGGGCCAGTAAAATTTATCTCCTATGAACTGTCAGTATGACTCACCAGAAATTTTATCCAAGAAAGGGCTTCATATTAAAAAGAAAATGCTGAGACTAGAGTCAAATTGATCAAGATAAGGATAATAGAGACAAAGAAAGGAGAAGGCTCAGACAAAGAGTGGGGAGTGAGAAAGAGTCAATAAACTTTAGTAAACAAGCTATTATATTTTTAAAAATACATTTACACACACATATTTTTTTAAAGTTTTAAGTTAGAAAAAAAACCTTGAATCTCACTTCCTTTTTAAAGTTCAAGAGTCAAATGCATAATAATGAGCAAGAGAAAATTATGAAAATCAAATCTTATTTTTTAAAAGAATAAAAGAACATGTTTATAGATAATGAACACACATCAGAAATAAATGCTTTCAAAACAGTTCAAAGTAACCTTTTATTTCAAAGCAAACTAAGAAACTTTAAGAAAATAATAAAGACATAAAAAAATAAAATTAAGAAAATTAAAAAATTAGAAATAATTAGAAATAAAGAAATAAATCACTTCAAAAATGAAGATTAAAATAGATTAATAGAAGATGAGTAAACACAACAAATAAGAAATAGGAGGTAAAGGAAAACATTTAAAATTCTTTAAAAAGTAAAGAGACAAAGAGAATCAATAGTAAGTGATAAACTGAAGAAAGAGAAAGATGATGCAATATATGAATAATAAGAAACTTTGAAAAAGTAAGCCAAAGAGAAGAAAAAAGCAAATACATGCATATTTCCTAAAATTAAAAATAAAGTATACTTTAAAAGAAAATACTCTGAATGTTGATTATGAACAACATATACAAAAACATATTTTAGTAAAATTACTGAACTTTAGAGTAAAATTTAAAAAATTATTTGAGCTTCTAAGAAAATGACTTATTTACAAGGGACACAAAATTAGATCATTATTAGACTTTCCAACTCCAATGTTTTATTCCAAAAACAAATGGAGTAATATATTTTACATTCTCAAAAAAAAAAAATAAATGTGTTTTTTTATATCCAACAAAAATGACATTTAAATAGAAAGAGCCCAAAGTGATAATAGGCAAGAACTCAGATAACTTTGTTCTCATGAGCTTTGCCTGTTGTACCTATTAGAATATAAGATTCAAATAAACAGAATGACTAGAGAAACAACAATATAACAATTAGTAGTAGCATGATATAGATAACTATTTATATAATTAAGATAAATGAAAGTTAGTAGGAAGAAAGTATAGTATGTAATTACTATATGTTCAGATAAAGTGGATATAGTATAATTATTTAAAAATGGGAAGAACAGTCTATGGCCATGCCACCCTGAAAACAAGCCCGATCCTGTCTGATCTCAGAAATTAAGTAGGGTCGGGCCTGGTTAGTACTTGGATGGGAGACCACTTAGGAAGACCAGGAGCTGTAGGTGTGAAAAAAAATAAGGGATTGTAAGCTGACAAGGTTCTTGCACTCTGTGAGGTCAACCAAGGGTTGCCTTGTCTAAAAAATATATATAATTAAAAAAATGGGAAGAACGTGATGCAAAAATATTTTATTTATTAGTTAAACTATTAGTGATGTACTAGTAATATTATTATTTGCAGGATGCTATGTTTATAATATTGACTAGTAAATAAGTAATATGCAATATTACTTATTTGAGAATCAAGATACTCAATGTGGATAAGGGGTAAATATAGAACAGTACATAAAAATAATCCTATAATTATAATTGAATTAAAAGAATCAGTATTTACTTGTGAGGCATTCTATAAACATAAATATTTCTTAGTTCTGTCCAATAAAGAGACCTAAAACGAATTACCAAAAAAACTCAATACAACATCTCTATCACTCAGAAATCATATCTTGAAATACCATTCCCACTAAAAGCAACTCAGTCTTTTTGGGGAAAACGTTGATGCCACGAAGTACACAAGATGAGTCTAAAATATATTGCCACACTGGATAATAAAAAATATCAAAGACTATTACAGTCATGACACAAGGACTCACAGGCAAACTTGAAGGCTTCCAATGACAAAGATGAAACAATCTGAACTTCAAGATAGATAGTAACTGCAATTATCAAAACATATTAAATTCATTAATTTATAATAGTATTTCTTAAAAGCCTATTTGGTTACCTTTGCTGAGTGATAGTGAATCAATTCCTTAATTAAAAAATTGATAAAAAGGAGAGAATGAAGCAATTTCTGTACCCTTTCTAAAAGAACTATAGCACAAAGTACCAAATAGTAAAAGAGGAACAATGTTTGTTCAAAATTATTTCTATTAATCAATGAAACAGAAATGAAATAAATCTTTTTTTTTAATTTCCAATAAATTACTGGATCTAGGCATTGAGCATCAGTGGTTACTAATATCACAAAAAGAGAGACACTCAGATATCATGTGTCTTTGGATAAAGAACTCAACACTATTTACAGTCTGGCCAAATGCATCAACCCACATCATATCAAGTCTCTGGAGATTCATCTGCCAATTTGCAGGAAACAGAAAGGACACAGAAATATGTTCAATGGAATCAGATACAACCAACCAAATCTATACTTTAGAAAACTCTATAGGTTAAACAGCCCCAAGTTCCTATACAGGTAAATTATATGGAAAAGAAGGAAATGGAAAAGGATTCTGCAGACTCAAAGAGATGGAAAAATAAGCCAAGTTTTTTGAACTCGGGCAAAACTAAACTATGGTAGTTAGAAAGGTATACTTTGTCATAAAACTATACAAAAACCCAAGAAAATGGTTCTGAAAAATCAAGGGTAGCAGTTTCTTTTGGTGAGAAAAAGAGAGTCAAGATAAAGATGAAGAAAATGGAGGAGCTCCTGAGATGACTGGCAAAGATATATCTCTTGCTTAGATAGTGGTTACAGGGTGTTTGCCCTAGAATTAATTTTTGTCTATTTTTGTCTATTTTTCTTTTAGAATTTTGTATCTGTGTTTTATTTTCTAATAAGAGGTTTAAGAAAGGTGAATTCCTGTTTAAAATGCATCTGGCTAGCAGTCCTGTCTTCTCTAACATGTCAATATAGACCAAATGGATGAAAAGTACACTAAAAAATAATTTGATAGACGACCTGATATCAGAATTTAAAGTGAATTTCTACCTGCTATAGGTGTAAGTTCAGTTGAAACAATCTGTAAAACTAGAATGATAATAAAATTTCTCTCATAGGGTAGTAGTGAGGATTAAATAAATTTATATGTGGAAAGTACTTAGAATGGTACCTGACCTAGAGTAAGAGTAATATTTAACAATAAGCCATTGTTTTTATCATAAATCTATCCAGAGCTGCATCTTTTAAAAGAGTTACCCTTGAAGCAAAAAACAAAGGTACTGTCTACCTTTACCATCCTTCCCCCAGATGAGATTTGTATATATATATATATATATATGTATATATATATATATATATAAAGAACAGCTTTCCTTTATCATATGAGTCTCAAACTAATAAAACACTGATTACTTCTCATCTTTCTGCATCCACTCTAATTATCATTGATAGTTATCAGCTAGGTAGGGGAATGAACTACTAAATTATACACTGGCAGATGTAGCTTCCCATCTCACCAGCAAAAAAGATGGGCAACAGGGGCAGAGACAAGGAAAGCTACAATGGCTCAGCATCCTGGGAATCATAGTTTAATGTGAGACATTGACTCTCAATTTTGCAAAACTAGGCGGCAAGAGTTCGAAAAGATGCCACCTAGAAAAACAGAGCTTTGCTTAAAGTTAAAGAATGTGCAGAAACTGGGGACTGGCCAGGAGCTGTGCAGTTCAAGCCACATTTAATAATGGCTCTAAAAAAGAGATCAGACACCAAAAGAAGTCATTTCTTCTCAAATTTATTTACAAAATTGATGCAAGTTTAACCTCTGGAAATTGGGGGAAAATATTTTGAATTTCTTCTACAAAAAAAACAGTAAATAATTTTGAAAATTAAAAAATGAGAAGTGATTTCACCTGATATGAAAAACATTCTAAAACTCAAATAATTTTAAGTGGGTTTCTGTTATAGAAAGCTGCAGGTTAATAAAACAAAATAAAAGCAGAAACAGCCAAATAATACATTCAAATTAGTATGTAATAAAGGGAAATTTCAAATCAGCAAGGGAAATGACATCATTCAATAAATAGAACTGGAAGGTCAAATAATAATTTGGGAGATATAGTACAGCTATAAAATAACAAGAATATGAAGATGTATCCATATAATCTTAGGATGGGTTAAATTTTCTAAGCATAAAATTTAAAGAAATTGTTCAAAGCAGAAAAGATATGCATATCTAATTCCATAAACATTAAAATGTTCAATATATTAAGAAATACCACACAGACATTTAAAATCAAATGGCAAAAAATACTAACTATATGTATTTTTGACATGCTTACCTATATAGAGTGTCCTTAGAAAATACTAAAAAAAAGCTAATCATCCCCAAAACTATGAAAAAATATATAAACTAAAATGTATAAAAGATATATACATGTCCAATAAAAATATTTAAAAATGCTAATCTTAACAGTAATCTAAGAAACAAAACTTTTTAATGAGTTACTACTTTTTACTCAGAAAATTGAGAACCTTTTAAAAGCATTTTACCTTATTTTGTTATTAGTTTCAAGTATATACTACATTGGTTAGACATTTATATAGTTTATGAAATGATGGAGAAAATTGGGAACTTCAAAAAATTCTAATATCAAAGGTGAAAAGAAATGAGCATTCTAAATCACTGCTGTGAAAAAGATACAGCCTTTCTGGAGAGTGATTTAAGAATGTGTATCAAAAACCTTAAAGACATTATTCTTGACACAGAAATTTTATTTCTGAAAATTTATCCTATGGAGAGTATCAGAGATTTGAACAAATACATACAAGGTATTTGCTAAGGTGCTAATATTGATAGCAAAATAAGTAAATATATGTGAAAATAACAGACGATAATATTTGAACTATGGTATATTAGTTATTAAACCAATATTTAATAAATTATTGTATAGTAATATATTGGTATCATGAAAAAAGTTATTAAATGAAAACAAAGTAATTAAAATAGTAATAGAAGATATTAATGGGCATGGAATATGATTTCTGATGCATCATTAAGCTCATTCATTTGATATTTTAAACAGATATGTATGGAGTGTCAACTGGGCACTGGGGACAGTACAGAGAACAGCCTAGGTGACAACCTCTGTCATGGAGCTTATATCACATAAGGAAGCTGATAATAATTAAAATAGATAAGTAAAATATCTTTTATATTAGTAATAATTGCTGAGGAGGAGGAAAAAATAAAAAAAGAATATGAAGTTTGTGGGAAGAAGTGTGTAAAATTTTAAAGTAGTCCAAGAAGGGCTTAATGTAAAAGGGACTTTGGAATAAAGTCTTTAAAAAGGTGAAAAACTGGTCATATAGAAGGAAGAGCATTCTAAGTACACTTAGAACAGTGATTAGAAAAACACTGAGCATGTGGGTGATCCATGTGTTCACAAATTAGCAAGGATACCTGAGTAGCTAGAGCAGAGCAAAAGGAGGTTAGGTATGTGATAGGAGGCATGGTACAAATCATGCAGAAGCTGGTAGGTTATAGTAAAGATGCTGGCTTTTATACTGGATGAAATGCAAAGCCATCTGCAGGCAACAACCAACATGGTACACATAAAAAAATATATATTTGCATACATATGCATGGGTTTTATTCATCTGTATAAGAGAGGAAAGGAAAGAGAAGAATGAAACCAAAAACTAGAAAGATATATCTCTAAATATTAATAAGATTATATATATATTACAGAAAATTAACTTTTTCTTGTCCTTTATAAATTGTCTAAATATTCCATGTTGACTATGTGTTCTTTTTTGTTTTAAAAAAGAAACTGAAATTTGAGGAATATATTAAAGTATTTTTTAAAAAGTAAGTAAATCTTAATTTCCACCATCTTGGAGGTTGACAGTTTAAAGCGGAGACATTATACATTTTTAGAAGAGATTCCATTTAAGCTCTTTGGAAGAAACCCAGCAAAAGATGGGGCAGATCTACAGAGATGTGTCTTATAAGCAGAGCCACCAGAGTGACCCACCTTGATGACCTGTGTTTTCCATCCAGCAGGTTCCAGTGTAGGTCAATCTCTATAGCTATGCAAACTCTCAAACAAGCTACAAGCCCAGCAACACCCAGACACGACAAGTCATGAAGAGAAATTACCAAGGCAGCAAGATGTGAGATGCTTTATGCCTGAATCTACAAATGCTTGTGGTTTTATGTCTTTACCAGCCCAAATGCCACTTCTGATCCTCAATTGTCTAAAAAAAAAAAAATCAGAAACACACACTTTTTACTCCAGTTCCCATTCCTGTTTTTATCACTGCGGGAAAAGAAATATAAGATCACAACTAAAGAAAAGATTAAAAAATAATAGAAGGTCTTAAAGGGAAAAAATAAAACTCAAACTGGGTTCACCATGAATAGTAAAAAAAAGAAAATCCAGATTTTCAAAATGCAGTACCTAGATCTGTAGGATCAGCGTCACTTAAGAACTCACTGCAAATTCCCAAGGCCCCACCCAAGACCTGCTACATCAGAAATCCTTCCTTTAAAACAAAGTGCTCCAGATGGTACTGCTCTATCTAAAGAATTTCCTAAATCTACTGCAGAGGTAGGATGCAGTTGTTTCTTCAGGCTCTTCTTCTCTTTACTTAAGGGAAAGTCAATTTGATTGGGGGTCAAAATGTCCAGCCTTCTATCAGGAGATCTTCATTACTGCTTTGTGTTCTATCGAGGTTTCTAAAAGCAGGGTCTCCTCAAGATGCCAACACCCTCCCAAGCTCACTTACTTTGCCAGAGGGTTAGAATAGGCTGGACTTGGGACATATACAATTTCTCTAGTGCAGCATCAGGAGACCACATATGGATCTTTCCCTCATATTCCCTCAGCTACTAGCATACCTATCATTGTGAAATTGATTTCTCTAGATATATAACACTGTCCTATGTCAAATTCTGGGCACTTTATTTTAACATGGAGACCAGTTGAAACATTCTGTATCTCTTTTATAATCCTACAGTTTTATCTTTGATTCCTCAGTAATACCATCTTTTCCCAGTAAGGTAGAATCATCTTGCTATTAAACCTTACACACACTGAAGCCCCTTATGTCCCAATTTAAAGAAGCCAAATGGAGGTTTTCTGAGATCCTCATTTGCCATTTAATATGCAGTTGTTCTTTGATGTGGTCTGTATAATAAGGAAATAATCACCTATTCAACACCCTTTTTTTGTCAGTTCAACTAAGCAAGCCACACAAAAGAAATACCTCCTAATAGGAAATATGCAAAATAAAACATTCAGTTAAAATGTGTATTCCTTTAAAAAAAATAACCATATGGGAAGGAAAAAAAAATGGCATAGAAGATAGAGGCTCTGTTCATCCCTCTGGTGACCAAATCAAAGTTGTGATGAAAACAAGGAGCAGCAGCAAGGAAAAATCACCTGGGATCTAGGTGATTAAACCATCTAGGGAGAAATCCAAGAAATCACCCTGCAACAGCAGAAGGTAGGATGGGGCAAGGACATGGGGCTTCCTGGTCTTGGGGCCGAGTGAGATGGAGGCTGCAGCAGTGGCAGTGGCAAATGCCTTTCAAAAGAGCCACATCCAAAAGTAGATTTTTGCACCACTGCCAGTTCGGCTGCGTACAGGGAGCACCAGGGACTTACAGGGAGACATTGTCAGAGTGAGGGCCAAGGGGAGACTCACTCTGTACAGAAGTGCTGGTGGTACCCATTGTTCCCTGTTGAGCCCTCCCCACTCCCAGTGTGTGGACACAGGGTCGCCACAGCCAAGATGTCATCAAACAGAGGTTGCTCCACCCAGAGGATTCCATGAAACCTCACCTATCCTAACTCAGGCTCCACCCAAGCCACATCCATGAATATCCTCAGCAAGTCAGGTACTCCTTGCTGAGCAGTGCTTAGACTCACACTGGAGGCAGCTGGCCTCGGTTTCTGATGTGGCCTTTTAGGCAACTATAAGCACAGCATCTGTGGTTTGCTTGCTGAATCTTAACAGGTGGCCCCAAAGGGGTAGAGGCTTGGGCTAAATTTGGCCTGCAGCTGAACCCCTCTCAAGACTGTGCCACTGGACAACTGCTTCACAAATCCACACTAATAAGTCCAGGAGACTTAGGAGCTTTGCTTAGTACATAGAAACAGACATAAAGAGGCAGCCAAAATGGGAAGACAGAAAAGCAGAAACCATATGAGAGAACAGAAAAGAGATACAGATATAATGCAGTCAAGTAATCTAACAGATGCAGAGTTCAAAACACTGGTTATAAAGATGCTCAATGAACTTTTGGGAAGTCTTGATAAATTCAGTGAGAACTTCAACAAAGAGATAAAAACATAAAAATGGAAATGGAAATTATAAAAGGGAACCAGTCTGAAACAAAGAACACATTATCTGATATGAGAAGTATATTAAATGGGAAAAAAAACAAAGGAATAAACAAAGTTAATAAAAGGATCAAACGACCTATCTAGAGGACAGGAAAGCCAAAGACACTCAATCAGAATGGCAAAAAAAAAAAGTGCCAAGACTATAAAAATAATTTAAGAAGCATATGGGACAAAAGGGTAAAAATATCCTTCTGGTCGATATATCTGAAGGAAAACAAGATATTGAGTAGCTGTTTGAAGAAATAATGATGGAAAACTTCCCTAACCTGGTGAAGGAAATGAACATAAAACCCCAGGAAGCTTAGAGAATCCCCAAAACCAGGTATGCAAAGAGGCTCACACCAAGACACATCATAATTAAAATGCCAAAGGTTAAATACAAAGAAAGAATATTAAAAGCAGCAAGAGAAAAGCGGATAGTTATCTACAAGGGAAAACCCATAAGACTAGCAGCTGATTAAGAAACTATGCAGCACAGAAG